>CM066989.1:106700680-107160680 GCA_033977485.1 Hydrangea macrophylla | reverse complement strand
GAAAGTCCCCGTTGACCGGTTTGTCCGAAGTTTGACCAGATTTGACCAAGGTTTGACCGAAATCATCCAAATTCGTCGAAAAGTTTTGGGATCATTCTAGATCATGAGAAAAGTATTAAAATGAGTTTAAAAAGAAAATCGGACGAAAACGTCAGCTCTTGGGAGCTCCCAGAGGTTCCCAGAACTTCTTGGAAATCCTGGTTTGACCGATTTGACCTAAAAGTTGACTTTGAAACCAGAGTGCCGTATCATTTTTCAAACATTTTCATGGATACTAGCAGTCAATAGCTTTCCGATGGTATATCGCACATAATTTCTAGATTTAAAACGAATTTATTATGAATTTTCGAAGGTGAAAAAGACGATCAAATCGGCTTTTATCGCGGATATCGCAAAACTTTTCAAAGTGAATATATTTTTCTAACGGTAATTTACCGTTAGAAAATGCGTTAGAAATATTTCCCACCCTCTATTTCTAACGGTAAATTACCGTTAGAAATAATTTTCCTAACTGTAAATTACTGTTAGAAAAGTGGCCTTTTGGTGTAGTGCTGTTGGTGTGCGAGTTCAATAAATCTTCTGAATTTTTATCCAACCAACTGACACTTCCTATATGTGTTGGTGTCAAGGATCCTATATGGAGTATCTCGTCGTCGAAACTACAAGGGTAGGTCCACATCAAGTAATATAAGTTGTTACATTTGAATTCAAAACACATCTACTTCTAATTTTGTGAGACTGAATAAATTGAGGGTTTGGAGTAAAGCAAAAGCAAGGATTAATGGGAATGCAACAAAATTGGAGTTAGTAAGTTAAAAAAGATCAGAAGGGTTTAATACCTTTGCGAGGCTGATATTCTACATTTCACTCCCACCGTTTGCGTCACAGAGCTCTAGTTTGATAGCTGCAAATCAAAACATAGAGTTGAAATGAGTTATTCTTCATCACTCAAGCAGTAAGAAGATCTATGGAGGAGTAAACTGTGGAGAGAGAGAGAGAGAGAGAGAGAGAGAGAGAGAGAGAGAGAGAGAGAGAGAGAGAGAGAGAGAGAGAGAGGTCATGTTATAATTGCAAATAATTATGTGTATTTTAAAGAGGTTAACCAACTAAGAAAAGAGGTTAAGCCACCAAGATTCACCTCACTTACGGGTTCTTACTCAGTACTAACCTGGTTTCTTAGTGGGTGGCCTAACTAAATTATGGAGGCTCCACAACGTGATTAGAAAATCTTCCACCGTATAGACCAATCCACATACAGTGCTAAAATCTTCCCGTGTGGACATGTGTTGCATGTGCGTGTGCACGTGCTGTGTGCTGTTGTGCGTGTCTGCATTGCACGTGTGTTGTGCTGTGCTGCTTTGCATGTGGGCTGTTGTGCTGTACACGTGCTGTCACGTGGGCTGTGCACATGCTGTGCTGGGCTATATTGTTGTGCATGTGGGTTATTGTGCACGTGATTTCACTTCAAAATTATGTTGGTTTTATCACCCTACATGGTCATTTTCAAGAATGTCTGCCACTTTCATCAATATTTTTGTCATATGAAATGACAGCACTAACTGATTTGTCCTCGTTCACAATCCATTAGAACATATAATCCTATGATTAGAAGCCTAAAACCCTTCAAAAATGAAACTTAGTTGTGCTTTTTAATCCATTAGAGTGATTTAAATTACTTATTTCCCTAATGCACGTTATTAGGAAGGAAATGCAGAACAGTGCGGTAACGTGTGCACAAAGTTATGGAAACTGAAATATAAACATTTGAATGTATTTTAAAGAAAGTGCATGAATGAAAGCACGCGTAAAGGGTTTGGAAATCCCTGTGCACAGGGGAAGATCTCACATGTGCGTGCTGTGCATGTGCTGCGCGCGCACGGCTGCGTGCCACGGCGTGTGCTGGGACTACTTTGGGAGCTGTGGCACGTGCTTTTAATGTAAGGCCAAGGATGTGAATGTATTTTAATGCATTTGCACAGAAAAATGCACGCGTAAGAGGTCCTAAAACTGATGTGCATGGAGGAGGGTCTCACACTCAGTGTAGGGCCCGCACTGTGCACGTGCATGGACTGGGCAGTGGCTGTACTGTGCGTGCGGACTTGTGTGCGAGGCGTTGTGCTCTTGCTGTACACTGTTATTCAAAGATATTTAGTGAAATAATAGTTATACTAATCTTACATATGAGTTTGACAATTATTATCTATAAGTCAGATTCTGTAAGTTCTTTGTAACTTCTATCAATAGTACATGTTCATCTTTCGGTGTGGGAACTTATACACAAACTCAAATGTGCAATTAATTTTCATTCTTGATATACGTAAGAACTGACCATACCGCATGAAGGCGTGCGATCTTGATGTTCTTCTCCACAGCATCAATGCATGTGACAATAGCTCCCATTCCAGCCAAAGGCTGCACAAGCAAAAGTAATAGTAAATATAATTAGACAAAAACCAATTTATTGTTGGGGATTGTCTCTTGTTGTATAAGATGAACCATTTAAGTGCTGACAAGGACATTTGTATCTTTTTTTTATCCCTTCACCAATCTGTAAAATCATAATGTCAATGGCTATTTAAGATATTGAATCATTGATTACATTCAATATAGTCAAACAACTAAAAGCATTAAAAGAACAAAGTAAGATGAGCTTCTTGATAGGATAGACACTCATTATTTCAGTCACCTAGGTTCATCATCACTTTTCAATAAAATTTTACGTGTGATATTGATCCACGAAAATTATAGAGCTTAAAAAACAATCTCAGCAAATATAAACCAAGAAAAGTTGCAAATAAGGTCCATCCACAGTTGATTCCGTTTTCTTGTTTGGGTAATGCTTCACTGGGTTCTAATGTGGGTCATGCAAGAGCATACCTCCCCAACCTGTTTAATACCTTTTGGAGTGGAGATTGTTTTTGGGTATTCAAGGGAAGGCAATGGATTTTCAATTTTTCATTTTCATATTGATTCTCCATCCATCTCGTTCTTTAAATCTTCCTTTTTTTGTGTGGGTAAAATGGGTATGCAAATTAAATTTGCTTTTGCTTTTTTATAAGAAGGGGACGGACTGCCAATGCCCCCTTTTGTGGTAGTAAGACTATTAAAAAGTTTCTTTTAAGGAAAACTAAGTGGTGACACTATTATATGTTATGAATAATGCTATACTTGTTAAATTTGTATTCCAAATGTGGCTTACATCACATGTAGCATGGGCTAGTTGATTTTCATTGGAGGCTATTAAAAAAAGAGTAAAACTAGCAACCTAATATGGACCAACAGATTCCACAGTCAGTGGATCATAAGTTGTTTTCAGGACAACTCAAAAGTGTTTTAAGGAAAAACAAATCAGATTATGAGAGTAACTCATTGAATACCCTTTCGGTTGATTATTCTAAATGGTTGGTCTTGGATTAGAACAAAACCATACAATTATTCTAATCAATGCCCACATTATAATAATATTGATCATCTTCAGGTAATCTCCAAAAGTTAAAAACTAGCATTAGTGTATCATGTGCCTAGATCACCTGATCCTTCTGAAAACTCTTTTAACTGCAAATCTTGAAGACAAGGTTTCACATATAACATTAATTTGAATAGTCAAACGAACATCACATGATCCCACTTTTGAATATGATGATCCCCCGGCCAATAGATTGCAGAGCTAAGAAAATTAGATGTTATATCAATACTTAAAGACTCACCTCTTTTTTATCTCATTCAAATCTCATTGTTAAAATTTTGCTAACAACTGCGGATCAATATATGGCTGCTCTTCTTCTTATTATTGTCTTGCTTCTTCATTCGGGTTCTATTCATGGAGCCAAAGCTACGCGTTTCCTATTTTCAAAAAAAGAACATTTGGAGTACTCTGGTATGTCGTCACACATGGATTCATCTTCTTCATAAACTCTCAAAGATTTGCAGGCAGCCAAGAGGGACCCATTCAAACAAGTGGATGCTTTCGAAATCAAATTCAACACAGATTAAGTAACTTCTAGCTATATGATTCCCACCATTGCCAGCTAATTTGACTTAGATTTCATGTGATCTTGTGCCATAACATGGGCAGAAAGAAGTTGAAAATTCCAAATATCACAGGCAGCTACACATGCAACGATTATAATTCCTTTTAGTTCACTATCGATATATTTATTGCATTAGATCGATCAAGCCACATGTAATGAATACATTTAGAGTGCATTTGTAGTTTTGACTTCGGCTAGATTGTCAAATTTTGAACTTTATATGTATTTCTAGTTTTTACATGTGAATATGATAGTTTCATCCTGTGTCTTAGCATGCAACGGGGATTCTCATGCGATCCAGAACGGAATGAAGTTGTCTATTTTTGATGATTTGGTTTGTTTTGAACTAAAAGCAGCATAATATTTTGTATAAGCATATTGTTTTGATTCTTATTGTCTCAACTTCCAAACATCAGGTCGTTTCGCAAAGGTGAGGGAGAGGCTAAAAATTAATGTTGAAGTCCTATAAAACAAGCAAAAGGATTTCATATGGAAGTATCATATTTTTGTTGGAGATGACAAAAATGAGGCTATGGAAAACGTTGGGAGCATTGGTAACAATATTAAGTTGGTAAAAACATTGTCTTTGATATGTTTTTTGGTAGGCCATTTATACACCCACATATTGGGCCTGCTAAACTTTTTGATATGTTTTTTTAATAATAAACCCAAGCAGCCCCTTATGCCCTTTATCAGCTTTTTACATTTTTTTTCATGGATAACATTGGCTTTTTCCTAAGCTTTATGACTAAAATCCAAACACTGTGGGTCCTCCTAAAACAATAGTTTAACTTGATATGGAAACAAGTAACACTGAATAAAAAGTCTTTAGGTTTTTATGATGGTCTTATATTTCATTCTAGAACAATTAACATCACTAAGAGTAGTGTTTAACTTGATGGTTCAGATAAACGCAGTCCCATCATACAAATCTTTTTGCTAAAGAATTTAGGTTGTGACAAACAACGACATAGTTATGTTAGTAATTCACACAATGAGAAGTCGTGGTGTACAAAATAAGAAGCTCCAGCAGGAAAGAATGAACTAAAATTGGTGTATACCTCAGCTAGAATTCCCCCTCCGTAACCAACATCTGCAATTTTTAGTCCTTCAAGAGGCCTAGCAGAATATGGATCCTTTCTGAAATAAGGAGTAGCAATTAAAACACTCCAGAAACTGAAAGAACAAAAATTCATGCTAATTAATAAATACCACATAGAAACCAACATAAATTTTAAAGCAAATGGCTCCTCTTTGTTTGCTAAGAAGTTTTGGTAACCAACATATACGAGTTTAAATATTCATGACATGTACAAAGCAACTATAATAGGAGATGGGAAGGAAGAAAAAATGTAAACGAGAACATGAATCTACCTGAAATGTCTGCAAATAGTGGATCAGATGAAAGCAAGTCTAGTAGGATTCAAAGCATGCGAGGGCTTAAATGGTCCTTCAGCATCCCACCTTATTAATACATGAGAACCATATCACATTACGTTTTATTTAAGACCCCGTTCCAAGTAACAAGATTGTATGTATGTCTTGTGCACAAATGATACATCGTATCTAAGTTCCTATGAATACAAAAAAGATTGTATTTACAGAATTTGAGCTACTTTTCTATTTTCAAATTTTCCAATCTCGTTGTCACTCATTTGAGGAGAGACAAGACTTTTATGTAAATTTACTTTAGGTCTTGTGTAAATTTGCTTCTCCTGTCAATGAGATGGTAGAGACTTCTTTATCCTTTTTAAAAGATACTTTAATCAGAACACTTTTTCTATTACTCAAGTATCTTTATCTAATGTCTATGTTGATTGTAAAAGCAAGTGTGACCAATAATGTGAAACTTACAAATATAGTCAATATATTTATATAATGTATGACAAATAATGGTGATGTTGAGTGTTTTGCCAAAATAATCTTCATCTTTTGAAAATTATTCTCAAACTAACACTCTCATGAATATAAATACCAATTTACTTGTATTCAGTTCCGAACTGGTTTGGTTGGAGCTCGTTTAAGATCGACTACTCATAAGGTAACATATCCAAGCCTAAGCAAATTTCCAAACTTGTCGTCTTATTAAGATTGGCTTGAACTCGGCTCGGTTCGTATTTAGTTAAAGTAACACTAAAAAATCAAGCTACTCATTCACAATCAGTTCATTTATCCTGTTTGCGAGGGGATCGACAAAGGATAATTTAAGCATTCAATATTATGCAACTCAAGGGCAACTCTAAATGACTCTAATATATTCTTCAAAACTTTTCCACTTACATTACATTAGCTTCTTTTAATCATGTCCATGGGAAAAAAAGAAAAAAAAGCACCTAAAATGGCAGCGTAAAATTTGGTGCTTCAGCCTTCAGGGTTGTGAAATGTACATGGAATATGGAAAAAGACCATTTGTGAATAAAGATAAATCAACACAGAAGATAGTATTGTCTATAGAAGTCCTAATGTAATGGCAGCATAAGAATATAAAACTAGACGTGGACAGACGTGCTAATGCATCCTAGAGGCTAAAGGTACCCAGCAAACCCTTCTTGTATAGTCATGTAAATTTTGTCTACCGAGCACATCTAGTATGATACTTCACAAAAACTACTAACTGCTGGGTTGACTACAACGTATATTGGGAATGTTGAATTAAAATATAAACATGCCTTAGGAATATCTGGCAAAAAGAAAAGACTAGCTACTGTTAGCCCCAAGTTTTTATTCCATGGTTTTGATGCTTAACAAACTGTCAAGTTGCATTTTCTAATGGTCTTAAATTGGTTAAGTATGCAGAAAGATAATCATAAATCCTTGAATGTCCACAAGAGCATGAACAATTTTCACATATAGAGATTTGAAGATATATGCCCAAAGGACTCAAGCTTGATGAAGAGTTAAATGTCAAAGATCTTGGTTCCAACCTTTTTCTAGGACACTATGTATATCAATTCATGTTTGTGAACATCACTCTTAAGGGCTCAATTAAACTCAAAAAGGAACTAATCTTTTAAATCCAACATTTCCTTCAGAATTGCATAAAAACAGTCGACTGCTCTTTCGATTCAGTCGACTGAAGGGATTAGTCGACTGATCAGTCGACGAGGTTGAACAGACTGGTTATTAATTATAAACTATAAACCAGTCGACTGTCTTCTCGACGCAGTCGACTGAGCCTATTGTATTTCTAATCTTTTTTGAACCTCAGTTGACTGTCCTGTGTAACCCACTCGACTGAGCTACTGCGAAAAACACAGTAACGGCTAGTTACCTTCATTAATGAAGAATTTAATGCTCCCAACAACTTCCAACGGTTGAATCTCTTAGGGATGCTATAAATACATGTTCTTGAACTTCATTAATGCTTCTTGATCAAACATTTGAACAGTTTTATAACATCTTCATTTGTTGAGCCCTAGTTTGGTGAGATCATAAAAACCATTGCTCTAGTCTTCAATTGTATATCTTGAGAGCATTCATTGTGAGCCTAAATCTGTATCTATTTACTCTATTGAGAGAGTTTCTTTTCGTGTAATAATTCCATTCAAAAGAAGTTTGTATTGAGGGTTGATGTAACCCTTGTCCAAGTGAAGAGGTGATTCTTCAATTGGAAGAGATTGTAAGGGTTTGATCTTCACCAAAAGAAGATTGAGATAGTGAAATCCTCAAGAGGTGTTCTTGAGGGGTGGAAGTAGGCCACGGGGTGCGATTGTCGAACCACTTGAAAAATTGGTTTGCTTGTATCTCTTCCTTTATATCTTTACATTTGTGTTTGAGATATTGTTTAATTTGCAATTAAGTTTTAAATCTTTAATTTTCACTAAAACCTTATTCACCCCCCTCTAAGCTTTCCACATTTGGGCCAACAATTGGTATTAGAGCCTCGGCTTGAATATTTCAACTTATTTGAGTTAAAGATCAAATGGAAACCACTACCACCACTGTCATCTATAGTGAAGGACAATCTTCAAATAGACCTCCTTGTTTTAATGGTTCCAACTATGCTTATTAGGAAAAATCGTATAAGAATCTATATGATTGCTCAAGATTTTGATCTTTGGCAACTTGTTGTGAATGGACCTCACATTCCCACCAAGATTGTAGACAATGTTGAAATTGAGAAAACTATTGAGGAATACAACGATATTGATAAAAGACTTATTAAAATGAACGCAAATGCTATGAACATTTTATATTGTGGATTAGACCCTAATGAGTATAATAGAATTTCTTCTTGCGAGTCCGCAAAGGAAATTTGGGACAAACTTGAGGTTGCTCATGAAGGTACTAATCAAGTGAAGAAATCAAAAATAAATCTTCTTGTTCAATCATATGAAATGTTTAAAATGTCATCAAATGAAACCATAAGTGAAATGTTTACTCGTTTCACTATAATTATCAATAGCTTGAAAATCTTGGTAAAACATATACTAATGAGGAAATGATTGAGAAATTGCTTAGGTCTCTTCCAAAGCATTGGCAACCTAAAGTGATGGCAATTCGAGAAGCCAAGGAACTCTCAACACTCTCATTGGAGCAACTCTTGGGCTCTCTCGTTACCCACGAAATGGAATTGGCGGTTTTTGATAAGGAAGACAAAAAGAAGAACATAGCTCTCAAAACATCTCACGAAAATGAAGAGGAAAGTGATAGCAATGAAGATGACGAGATGGCTATGATCACGAGAAAGTTCAAAAGATTCTTAAAGAAGGACAATAACTTCACTAGGAGAACTCCTAAGGTGATTGAACCCAACAAGGAGCCAATTATATGCTTCAAATGCAAGAAGCTGGGTCATGTCAAGGCCGATTGTCCGTTGTTGAAGAAAAACTTCAAGAAAACCAAGAAAAGGGCAATGAAGGCTACTTGGGACGATTTCGATAGCGACTCGTCAAATGATGACTCAAGTGAGGAAGAAGTGGCAAATATTTGTCTAATGGCTTACTTGAGTGAGGTAGATGATCCCACTCCCGATACTTGCTTTGATTCTAAAAAATATGATGAACTCCAAAATGTATTTGAGGAGTTACATGAAGAATTGGAAAACTTGGGAGCAAAGTATGTCTCTCTTAAAAAGAATTTTTCATTACTCTCAAATGAATTAAGTGATTTAAAAATTCAAAATAACCTCTTGAGAAAAGAGAATGAAGCTCTAATTGATCTAAAATCTCAAAATTATTTATTGAGAAAAGAAAAAGAAGAGTCTTCATCAAATGATTCTTCTTCAAGTCTTTTAAAGAAAGAAAATGAGGACTTGAAAAAGCAAGTGGAGGATTTAAATAAAACTTTAGCAAAATTCACTCTTGGGGAACAAAATCTAAATATGCTTTTGGGAAAACAAAGGTGTGTCTTTGAAAAAGCCGGTTTAGGATTCAATCCTACCTTTAAAGAAAAGAAATGCAATAACTTCTTTTCAAAAAGTACCTCCACTAGCTCTAACAAGAATCAAGTGAAAAGCTCACATCAAAACATCTTTGTTAAAGCAAATTCCTCAAGTATTTCCAATCCTAATGTTACATGCCACTATTGCTTAAGAAAAGGACATGTAAACTACAAGTGTCCAAACAAGAGAAAAATCAAAATGGTATGGATTAAAAAGGGAACAACACCTCCCTTTGCTAACAAAGTTGGACCCAACGAATATTGGGTACCAAAAAGGATCACTTAAGTTTGTATTGTAGGTTTGCCTTAAATCTTCTAGCAAGGATAGATGGTTCTTGGATAGCGGTTGCTCAAGACATATGACCGGAGATAAATCCAAGTTCTCATCTCTTTCTCCAAAAGATGGAGGAAATGTCACATTCGGAGACAACTCTAAAGGAAAGATCATTGGTATAGGTAATATTGGTAAGAATTCCTCCTTAACTATTGAAAATGTACTTCTAGTAGAAGGGCTTAAACATAATTTGCTTAGCATTAGTCAATTGTGTGATAAAGGCCTTCAAGTTGTGTTTGAATCAAATTATTGCATGATTAAATATGCTAGTACTGATAAAGTTTTGTTTATTGCATATAGAGAAGACAATGTGTATACAATTGATTTTAATGATATTTTTTCTCAAGATGTTAAGTATTTTGCCGCTTTGAATGAAACAAGTTGGCTTTGGCATAGAAGATTGGGCCATGCTAGCATTGACTTACTTTCAAACTTATCCAAAAATGAATTGGTTAAAGGTTTGCCAAAAACAAAATTTGTTAAAGATAAAGTTTGTGATGCTTGTCAACTCGAAAAGCAAATCAAAACCTCTTTTAAAAAGATAAAGGAAATATCAACTTGTAGACCTCTTGAGTTACTTCATATGGATTTATTTGGTCCAAATAGAGTTGCTAGCATGAGTGGCAAAATCTATGCTTTTGTCATTGTTGATGATTTCTCTAGATTCACTTGGGTGTTCTTTCTTGCACATAAGGATGAAGCTTATTCTATCTTTGTTAACTTTTGTAAACGTGTTCAAAATGAAAAAGGTTACTCGATTAACAACATAAGAAGTGATAGAGGCCGAGAATTTGACAATAATGAGATTACTTCGTTTTATGAAGAAAATGGTTTTGGTCACAATTTTTCGGCACCTAGAACTCCTCAACAAAATGGGGTTGTTGAGAGGAAAAATAGAACTTTTCAAGAAATGGCAAGAACCATGTTAAACGAATTTTTTTACCAAATTTTTTTTGGGCTGAGGCCACTGGCACTTCGTCTTATGTTATTAATCATGTGGTCATTAGAAACAAGCTCAATAAGACCCCATATGAGCTTTGGAAAGGAAGAAAGCCCAACATAAGTTATTTCAAAGTTTTTGGATGTAAGTGCTTTATCTTAAATACTAAGGATAACCTAGGAAAATTTGATGCTAAATCAGATGAAGGCATTTTTCTTGGATATTCTCAAATTAGCAAAGCCTATAGAGTTTTTAATAAAAGGACATTGGTCGTAGAAGAATCAATGCATGTTGTTTTTGATGAAGCAAATCCTTTTAAGAAAACTTTGGATGATGAAATTGATGCTTCAAAGGATATTTCAAATAATGTTGAAAACAATGCTTCAAACTCTCTGCCTCTTGTAAACTCTAAGGAAGAAGCACCTCTTTCCATTGAACCACCTAGAGTGGAAGCAAGAAGTGATCTTCCTTTTGAATGAAAAAACGTGCCTAATCATCCTATTGATCAAATCCTAGGAGATCCTAGTCAAGGTGTAGCTACAAGATCATCTCTTAAAAATATTTGTAATAACTTAGCATTTCTATCTCAAATTGAACCTAAGAATTTTGATGAAGCCGAGAACGATGAATATTGGATCTTGGCTATGCAAGAAGAGCTTAATCAATTTGAGAGAAATGAAGTTTGGACTCTTGTTCCTAGACCTAATGATCATACTATAATTGAAACAAAATGGGTTTTTCGAAATAAAATGGATGAGTCCGGTATTGTTGTGAGAAACAAGGCTAGATTAGTTGCCCAAGGCTATAATAAAGAAGAAGGTATAGACTACGAGGAGACTTATGCTACCGTAGCTAGACTTGAAGCCATTAGGATGCTTCTTGCCTTTACTTGTCATAAAAATTTCAAACTTTTCAAATGGATGTGAAAAGTGCTTTTCTAAATGGTTTTATATCCGAGGAAGTCTATGTTAAACAACCCCTAGGTTTTGAAAATCCACTTATTCCTGATCATGTCTTTAAACTAACAAAAGCTTTGTATGGTTTAAAACAAGCTCCACGTGCTTGGTATGATAGATTAAGTAAATATATTATTGATCTTGGTTTTAAACGAGGAAAAATTGATACTACCCTTTTCGTTAAAATCTCAAATGAAGATATTTTGCTTCTTCAAATTTACGTGGATGATATTATTTTTGGAGCTACAAATGAAAAGATGTGTGAAGAATTTGCATAATGTATGCAAAATGAATTTGAAATGAGTTTGATGGGGGAGCTTAGCTTCTTTCTTGGACTTCAAATAAAACAACTTAAGGAGGGCATTTTTATAAATCAATCCAAGTATATTAAAGATCTTTTGAAAAGATTTGGACTTGAAGGAAGTAAAGTGTTTCAAACTCCTATGAGTTCTACTTTGAAACTTGATAAAGATGAAGCCGGCAAGCCTGTAGATTGTAAGCTTTATCGGGGCATGATTGATAGTTTATTGTATCTCACTGCAAGTAGACCAGACATCATGTTTAGCGTTTGTCTTTGTGCTAGATTCCAAGCTTCGCCTAAGGAATCACATGTTATTGCGGTTAAACGTATTTTTCGTTATCTTCTTGGTACTATAGACTTAGGTCTTTGGTAGCCAAAAAATACTTCTTTTGAGTTAACAAGCTTTTCGGATGCGGATTTTGATGGTTGTAAATTAAATCACAAAAGTACTAGTGGTACATGTCATTTCTTAGGACACTCACTTGTTTCATGGTCTAGTAAGAAACAAAATTCGGTAGCTCTATCTACGGCCAAAGCCGAATATATAGCCTCCGGGAGTTGTTGTGCTCAAGCGCTTTATATGAAACAACAATTAGAAGATTTTGGACTTTATTTTGATCATATTCCAATAAATTGTGATAATACTAGTGCCATATGTCTATCCAAAAATCCCATCCAACACTCAAGGACCAAACACATAGAGATCCGTCATCATTTCATTCGCGATCATGTTCAAAAGGGGGATGTCGATCTTGTTTTCATCGATACCAATCATCAATGGACTGATATTTTCACCAAACCTCTTTCCGAAGAATGTTTTAGCATCATACGAAGGGAATTAGGCATGTCTCATATGTGTGATTTGAGTTAAATTTCACCCTCTAAGCCTTTTAGCTGGTTTTTCTTCTCTGCTATGTTTTTCTGTCATAAGCAGTCGACTGGACTCGCGACTCAGTTGACTGAATCCTTATACCATTCTACAGTGTGTTGATTCTGCCCTTCTCAGTCGACTGTGGCGTCGACTGTTTCTTCCGCCTGTAAGCTTCTGCCCTCTTCAGTCGACTGAGGAGTCGACTGAACCTCTGTTAGCCCCAATTTTCTTGCCCTAATTTGGAGTACAGTCGACTGCACACGCGTATCAGTCAACTGAGCCTTCGTTTTCTATATATACCAGTTCTTCTTTCTTCTTTTTCATCGCATTTCTTCTTTCCTTCTCTCTGGCGATTTTCTTTCTTTTCATCTTCAATCTTCTCTCTCATTCCTTCTATCATCTCTCTCATCCTTCTTGACCTCCATTGTCACCACTTTGTATTCTCTCTCTCTCTCTCTCCCTGCGTCTCCATCTCTCTCTTTTCCTTTTAAACCTAGTCGTCCCTCATGGTTCCCAAACCCAAGCGCAAGACTCCTGCTAGTGGGCCTTCCTTTGCTCCTCCGGTGACTAAAGCCAAGCGCTTCCCTACACAAGAGGAACAAGAAAGCTTTGACGAGGTTTTCTCTCACCGACATGTGGTTTTTGGTAAGATTCTCCCTATTCCTTTTTCTAAATTCGCAAATCTTCGTCTAAGATTTCTAATGGAACGTTTGAAATTGCATCTTTTCACTAGTTTAAATGAACCGTGTTATCCCACTCTTGTCAAAGAATTTTATTGTAATATGACTCTAGGACATTGTATGGACACTTTTTCCTCTTTTGTTCGTGGTGTCCGAATCATCCTAAATCCTGATTCTGTGTCTATTATTTTTCACATTCCGCTTGGTGACATTAGAGAATATAATATAAATGCTTGGAATCAAGGGCATGGTTCGACCCTCTCACTGCTTGCCGTCTTATCACCGGCAACAATGAGTTGTCCTACCCTACGAAGCCTAAAGCTTCTGCCCTCACTTTTGAGGCTTGTCTTATCCACCACCTTCTCACCTACACTCTTCTACCCCGTGCTGGCGGACGGGATTCGGTCTCGTTTTTGGATGTATTCTTGATTTGGTGCATTCTTGAGCACAAATCTTTTGACCTTCCTTGGCTCATTTGTCGCCACATTGGCGAGTGCCAAAAGAAGTCCAAGACCAGTTCTTTGCCCTACGGCTTTGCTTTAACTGCTGTCCTTCGTCACTTCAAAGTTCCTTTGGAAGACGAACTTGACCGTCACGACCCTGCTCCTACTAATTTCTACTCCTCCACTATTCTATCCCTAATGGGATACAAACTCGTAGGTAATACCTTCATTCCCAAAGTCACTCCTGATCCCCCTGCTGTTCCCACACCTGTCCCACACCTCTCTGATCCTCAGTCTACTCCTCCTCCTCCTCCTTCGTCCTCTGCTCTGTCTTCGTCATCTGCTCCTCCTCCTCCACCTGCTACGCATACTGTTTCACCTACTCCTGATGTCATGGAGCAGTTATCCATTATTCAGCTCAGGTGTTGAGCCTCTCCACCTCCATCTCCTCTCTCTACTTCTCACTCTTAGGCTTTTGAGGCTCTCCAGGCCTCATTCTCATCCTCGCAGCAGCAGGCTATCGAGACACATCAGCGAGCTATCGAGTCCTTATGAGCCGATGTTTTTGAGATAGGCGGTTCTCTGGACACCTTGCGCACCTCAACTCCTGTTACTCAGGCGCTTCTTGATCGTCGTCTCGCGTCTCTCCAGTCCTCTCTTGATGATGCTCGTGAGGAGATTCGAGTGATCCGAACTCGCTTGGGTATTTGATTTTGTCCTTCTTGAGATAGTGGATGGGGTTCATGGATAGATAGATGGTTAAATTAGTTTTTGGCTAACTCTAGACTTAAACTTCTTTTGATTTCCAACTTTTGTATTTTCTTTGACTTAGATGATCTGATATTTTCTTTTGGTAGTATGTATATGTTGAATTCCTTTTGGACATATCACTGTTGAAAGTCAATACAATTTCCTATGTATATGCAAAATTTCTTTACTCAATCTATGATTTTGTTTTAAAAATTTTAATCACTCCCTTCTCGCTCGGGAAAATGATGCTAAATGTTTTATCCCGTGATTCCCGACACATCTCCTACACCCTTGTATCAATTTAGGGGGAGCTTCACCTCCTTTCTTCTTTTAATGATGTCAAAAGGGGGAGAAATAGTTGCCATGTGTGATCTTAAATTTTTTTTGCCATGTGTAATAATTATGAGATTTAGTTATTAATTGATTGATTGCAACAAGCAATTTTTTGAAAATTTTGATTTCTATTCATGTGATAAATACAATAATCTTCACTCCTTTTACCTTAGGCAACTAGTAGTTTGTCATCATCAAAAAGGGGGAGATTGTTAGCCCCAAGTTTTTATTCCATGGTTTTGATGCTTAACAAACTGTCAAGTTACATTTTCTAATAGTCTTAAATTGGTTAAGTATGCAGAAAGATCATCATAATTCCTTGAATGTCCACATGAGCATGAACAATTTCCACATATAGAGATTTGAAGATATATGCCCAAAGGACTCAAGCTTGATGAAGAGTTAAATGTTAAAGATCTTGGTTCCAACCTTTTTCTAGGACACTATGTATAACAATTCATGTTTGTGAACATCACTCTTAAGGGCTCAATTAAACTCAAAAAGGAACTAATCTTTTAAATCCAACATTTCCTTCAGAATTGCATAAAAATACTCGACTGCTCTTTCGATTCAGTCGACTGAAGGGATTAGTCAACTGATCAGTCGACGAGGTTGAACAGACTGGTTATCAAACTACAAACCAGTCGACTGTCTTCCCGATGCAGTCGACTGAGCCTATTGTATTTCTAATCTTTTTTGAACCTCAGTTGACTGTCCTGTGCAACCCAGTCGACTGAGCTACTGCGAAAAACACAGTAACGGCTAGTTAACTTCATTAATGAAGCATTTAATGCTCCCAACAACTTCCAACGGTTGAATCTCTTAGGGATGCTATAAATACATGTTCTTGAACTTCATTAATGCTTCTTGATCAAACATTTGAACAGATTTTATAACATCTTCATTTATTGAGCCCTAGTTTGGTGAGATCATAAAAACCATTGCTCTAGTCTTCAATTGTATATCTTGAGAGCATTCATTGTGAGCCTAAATCTGTATCTATTTACTCTATTGAGCGAGTTTCTTTTCGTGTAACAATTCCATTCAAAAGAAGTTTGTATTGAGGGTTGATGTAACCCTTGTCCAAGTGAAGAGGTGATTCTTCAATTGGAAAAGATTGAAAGGGTTTGATCTTCACCAAAAGAAGATTGAGATAGTGAAATCCTCAAGAGGTGTTCTTGAGGGGTGGAAGTAGGCCGCGTGGTGCGATTGCCGAACCACTTGAAAAATTGGTTTGCTTGTATCTCTTCCTTTATCTCTTTACATTTGTGTTTGAGATATTGTTTAATTTGCAATTAAGTTTTAAATCTTTAATTTTCACTAAAACCTTATTCACCCCCCTCTAAGGTTTCCATATTTGGGTCAACAACTACTACCAACAGAAAGACAGCAAATGCCTACAAACCCTTAAATAAGCAAAAGCAACAAGAAAACGATGACTACCTCAACAAAAAGCTGCACTTACAATGTGACTGTTTTCAAAACCAGAGAGGGCGAGTGGTTTGAGAAGCTCCACCAGCACCAACCATGAGCACTTTTGAGCCCTAAACAGTTAGAATAAGCTCAGTAACTTCACAAATCAATTGTAATTTTTTTGAAAAATGAATCATTTAGATAGAGACAATTATATATATTTATATATACCTTGATTGCAGGTAGATGTTGCTCGGACGCCATTGGAGAGAAAAAGGGGTCAAAGATTGATACATATATATATACATGTACTATCAAATAAGAGATAAAAATATATATATATATGAGGGGTTTTGTGTTGTAGGGAAGGGGAATCGAACAAAGAAGGGAAGGGAATTGGGGAATCGAACTAAGAGGGGAGGGAATTGGGGAATCGAACCAAGAAGGGATGAACACTTCGAGGAAGCAATACCAAAAGGGGATCTAGGTTTCTACAGAGAAGAAGAAGAAGAAAGAGGATCTAGGGTTTCTACAGAGAATAAGAAGAAGAAGTCTCTTACCTTACCTTTTCCAGTGGGAGGCAGTGGCTGACAGCGGGAGGATCTAGGGTTTCTATTCTCTTTTCTCTCTTTCTCCTCTCTCTCTCTCTCTCTCTCTCTCTCTCTCTCTCTCTCTCTCTTCCAGCGCGGGAGACTCCACTTGTGAGCTTTGGTTTTGTTTTGTTTTGTTTTGTTTTTTTGTTTTTTTTTGATTTTTTAGGAATGCCCGCTAATTTGTTGAAATTGATATTTTGTTTTTTTTTTTTCATATCACATTTCTAACGGATATATCCGTTGCATATATAAATAATTCCGTTAGAAAATCTAAGTTACCCAAATAATGCAGATTACTAACGGATTTTCCTAATTTCTAACGGATTTATCCGTTACTAATTACTAACAGATATATCTGTTAGAAAGCTTAAAACATGTCCGTTATAAATTGGTCCATATGTTGTAGTGTCTATAGATGATAATCATCTACAGATTATGAATTGTATTTTACCCTGTGCATTTGCACGGGTTATCGACTAGTATATGAGTGTTTTGAAATAAAAAAAGTGCTTACCCTTGGAATTGTCTCTTTGGATATCGGAACTTCAATTATTATGGTTCGCATACCTATGTATATACATGTATATATTGAAACACAAAGGACAATGGTTTGCTTTTAATTTGATACTTACAAAATGAATCTATATAACTGTAAGATAAGAGGATTTAATTACCATTGGAAAGCAATACATGCATGCACATTATGCTTATTTCATTCTTTCATATTCCTTGATATGTGTGTGTGTGTGTGTGTGTGTGTGTGTGTGTGTGTGTGTGTGTGTGTGTGTAGGTTTATGTCTCGATCAACACTTAAGGTTCAAAGAGACAAAGACTAGAAGAAATGCCACCAAAAGTTTCCAGCCCACCACAAATACATTTTTATATGATTATTACTAGGCTAATTGATAATCATCAAGGCAGCTTCAAAGCAGCCACCACAAAAAAATTAGAGAAGATGATGTTATTAAATCAACACATGAATCCCTTCCAAATCCAACCCAACAAATGCTCAAATAGTTTCTTTTATGGAGCCCTATTTATGTAGTTTTGGCAAAAGCGTCACTGAAATTCCAAATGCCATAAGAAGTTGGTTTTGTTTCAATTTAATTGTCTATTTTTTAACAAAGTATCGTGTATTACACGATTTTTTGTCTAGTTTATCTAATAGTTCAAACACACTCTAGATTGAAGAAATCGCTTGATCTTTGATACATATGAATAGATGAGTGCTTCTTAGAAGTTAGAAAGGACAAAAACAAAGTATAGATGGTTCTAAGAACGAGAGCTAAGGCCGAGCGGGCTATAGCTCAATTGGTATAGTCTCTCTCTTCCTAGTGGGGAGAGAGAGTTTGAATTCCCATAGGGGACTTTAGTTGCTTGCCCCCTGGTTATTCATCAGTCAGAATGAGTGGCCCTTGTTGGGCTTTGCTATAGGCTGGTGTGGGGCTTTAGGTTTGGGTTAGGTTGTGTCACACCCCAACCCGCCTCGTGCGGATTAGGAGACGTGTAACAAGGCTACAAGCTCCCAATTACATTACTTTGTAAAGAAATATACGAATTATAGAGAAACACATGTATTTAACCACATTAAACAACTCTGTTGTTACAAAATAGGCTCCAAGGGCAAAATGGTCATTAATAAAGTATGTAAAATTTTTATACCAAAAGTTAGATTTTTGAGTCCCGGTTCCAACGCAACAAACGGCGCGGGAATCCGTGTTTTATAGAAAGAGTTATGCATGTTTCCGTAAAAATGGACGTCCAGGGAAAAATACAAAGCGGATCGATCCCTTCATAAAGGGCGGATCGATCCATTTATATTAGTCTCCCGCAGAATGTCCCCTTGAAAGGGCGGATCGATCCCTTCACAAATCGCGGATCGATCTCCTTCACAATTCTGCTGCTAAATTTTGTTTGCTGTCAAAACAAGTTTTAGCTTACCAAAACTCAATCAAATCACATGGAAACATTATGAAACTTTGGGAAATCAATTCCAACACATTTCTAAACATGTTTAAACTCAAATTAAGCATGGATCATAAAATCATATTCACAATTTGGTCAAATCCACTAAGAACTCATTTCATTTGAAATACAATGATCTTTTCAACTTTGAAACTCAATTCTCATTCAAAATTCATGAAACTTGTTGGGAATTAACTCAAGGTCATAACTAACATTGTGAACACTAAGGAAACATGTTTAAGACACTAGCGACACATCCGGACTTGCCGAAATGGTCAAATCCATTACTTGCACCACACTTGAGCAAAACAAGAGATATTACACATTAGTTTCCAAATTCACTTTCACTTTCCAAAATACAAGTTTTAGGATTCAAACTCTTTTTCTACAACCCAAATATGAACATTAACATAAAAGAAACCATAATTTACATCATTTTACAAGTTCAAAAGAAGTTCACAAGCATGAGGCTCAAATCTCCCCCATCTCTCCCATCTCTCCCGTCTCTCCTCATCTCTCTCGTCCTCAAGTCAAGACTTCAAGCCTCAAGTCGAGAACCTCAAGCCACTAGTTACATTATAACATAAGTTTAAAACGTATCTACAAGTTCGCCCAAGACATGAGTTAACTATACATCTCCAAACCATAAGTTGCATTAGGAAACTTAAATATCTAGATTTATAAACATATCAACACACATCTCATAACCCCCATGCCCAACTTGTCGTTTTGATCATTTTCCTTCCTCCTCCCGTGCCGTACCTGCGGTGGTTATTCAATAACCACAACAGAAAATAGCATTTGTTTAAGCTTTCGCTTAGTGAGTAAACTAATCACATGTATGAATATAATGTCATATTCAATGCACAAATCAACAATTAACATATCATCTAGTCTCCAAAGACCAAATATCAATTCACCGTGTCGTCGCTCTTGCCTTTTTCCCTTATGTGCATATAGCACCTCTAATTCACACAATCTCACACACCCTTCCACAGCTGGGTCGCAACTCACACACCTTTACACAGTTAGTGTGGTGAGTACCCTTACACCGTTGGGTTTTTCCACTTCTCCTTATTATGGAGTAAATCCACGGTGAATTAACATAAGGCTTTCTTCAACCCACATAAGCACATAATCACATCATCATCTCAACATGGTAATTCACACACCATTTAACACATATTAACTTCCAATTTTAAGTAAACTAGCCAAACCCACATAAATCAACATGTTCATATATACCCAATTCTCATGTCCATGCTCTAATTTACAAGAATTCAACAAACTAACATGTAAATTAACACATTTAACATGATTTACATTCAGCCCATGGATTAGAGTCACTCACCTCTTATAGATTTTACCCCAACAAGCAAATTCCTTAACAAATGTTGCCCAAATCCTACTCCGGAGTGGTTCCTACAAGTTTTCGGCAACCGCTTGTCACCGTTTAGAGTGAGCTACCAAAATCCGACAATTGAGACGTAAATTAAAGGTATAGAAACGTTCGTCTCACCTCCACGAGTCCGAAAATGGCTTCGATTCGTGAATCCGACGAACGGCGGCGACGGATCGGCGGAAAAACGACGTCGGCGACGGTCCGTCTTCTCTCTCGGAGCTCACCTCTTCTCTTCTTCTTTTAGTTCCAGCAGAAATGAGAGTCTAACTCTCTTTAGACACCTATACATGCATAAGCATGAGGTGTTTTGATTACAATTTTCTCCTTTTTCACTTACACCCCCGGAATTCTTAAGTTCTTATTATGATATCCCCCAAACATTCCATTAACTACCCAATTATTTAATGAGTGTTTGTCTAAGTTCCGTATGGGTCCCAACGTGGATCCCACATATTTTGTGAAATTGCTATCGCACCTACTAATTTAGATCGTTTTCACTTATACCCTTATTTGGGTGTCTAAATCAATACCAAATGCTACACATATATCAACATATAATATAAAAGCATTTAAGCAAATATTCATGTAATCACATAAAATGCATTTAATCATGTAACATGCAAATTACCAATTTACCCTTTGCTGGGTTCCATTTTCAAACCTGTCCCTCTTCACTGGGACTTTTCCATGGGCGAGTCCAAGCCTCCCTTTAATCCATTTTATACACTAATTATATCAATTAATGCATGTTAAGTTAATAATTAACCCTTTCTCCGGGTACGGGTGTTACATTTCTCCCCCTCTAAAAGAAGTTTGGTCCCCAAACTTTGCGTACTCAAGTTTCAACCACTCATAGATGTTCTTCCCACATTCCAATTTCTCATCTTCTAATTATCGTCTCAACTACATACTCTAGTAACTATACCTGTCGTCTCTTTATCTGTGGTGGCTATCCCTGCGGTTGTGAGTTGAAAATATCTAGCTCCTCTTTGTTCTCTTCCCGTCGGCTGTTGCACAGATCCTTGGGTTGTTGCACTTGACACAAAAGTACCCGAACCTCCTTGTTGTTTATTAGGACATTCCCGCGCTTGATGACCCGGTTGATCACATATATAACAATTACCCTTAATTACCATACTCCGATTTGGACAGTTCCTCGCGATATGTCCGAGTTCTTGACAAGCATTACAAGTTATCGTTTGATAGCATTTTCCCCAATGTTGTTTATTACACGTGGAATACCACGGTCTCTCCTCACTTGAACCACTACTTACCGATTGATTTCCAGAGTTTTGTCTTTTGAAACTTTCATGTTCACTATACTGGCTTGGCCCCAACCTCTTGTTTTGTTGGCTCGGTGGTGGTAGCAGGCTTGGATTGAACCCAAGGTCTCTTTCCGCAATGGAAGCAATGTCTAGTGCCCCGGCGTAAGTCTGAGGTCGAAATACTGTTACTCGCCCCCGGATATCACTTTTAAGTCCTGCCACAAACTTTCTCGCTTTCACCTTTTCATTTGTTATCATGTCTCCAGCAAACCTTCCCAAACTTGTATATTGTGCCGAGTACTCTCTAACCGACATCCCACCTTGTGTTAACTCCATGAACTCTTGAGCTTTTTGGTCCTTTAAGGACTCCGGGAAGTATTGCTCGTTGAATACCTCTAGGAACTGTTCCCAAGTGGTTGGTTGACCTGGGCCCAGCTTGGTACGCCACCAATACTGCGCCTCATCCTTCAACGTGTCAGCTGCAAATAAAACTTGTTGCTCTTCTGTACATGGTAGCACTCTAAAAATCTTCTCCATGTCCGAAATCCAAAAGTTTGCCCTCATCGGATCGGCTTCCCCACGGAATATTGTTGGCTTTTGCTTGTGAAATTTTGAAATAGTTACAACTTCCTCCCTCGGGTTTGGATTTGGTTGTACCGGCCTTTCCTCAACTACACGTGTTTCTGCCACTCGGACTAATCCTTCAATTGCCCTTTCAACTCTTTCCATACGGTTTGAGTTCTCACCTCCAGACATTTTGCTTGACACCCACACATATTATACACTCATGTTACTTTAAATAACTCCATGGCATGCTAATCAACATTAAAAACATGCTAAGTAAATGTGAATGCATGATCATGTAACTACGTGTCGTTGTGTGCACACTACACATCGTACGTCTCTCGTCCCCAAAGGCTCTAGCCTAATGCTCTGATACCAAAAATTGTCACACCCCAACCCGCCTCGTGCGGATTAGGACACGTGTAACAAGGCTACAAGCTCCCAATTACATTACTTTGTAAAGAAATATACGAATTATAGAGAAACACATGTATTTAACCACATTAAACAACTCTGTTGTTACAAAATAGGCTCCAAGGGCAAAATGGTCATTAATAAAGTATGTAAAATTTTTATACCAAAAGTTAGATTTTTGAGTCCCGGCTCCAACGCAACAAACGGCGCGGGAATCCGTGTTTTATAGAAAGAGTTATGCATGTTTCCGTAAAAATGGACGTCCAGGGAAAAATACAAAGCGGATCGATCCCTTCATAAAGGGCGGATCGATCCATTTATATTAGTCTCCCGCAGAATGTCCCCTTGAAAGGGCGGATCGATCCCTTCACAAATCGCGGATCGATCTCCTTCACAATTCTGCTGCTAAATTTTGTTTGCTGTCAAAACAAGTTTTAGCTTACCAAAACTCAATCAAATCACATGGAAACATTATGAAACTTTGGGAAATCAATTCCAACACATTTCTAAACATGTTTAAACTCAAATTAAGCATGGATCATAAAATCATATTCACAATTTGGTCAAATCCACTAAGAACTCATTTCATTTGAAATACAATGATCTTTTCAACTTTGAAACTCAATTCTCATTCAAAATTCATGAAACTTGTTGGGAATTAACTCAAGGTCATAACTAACATTGTGAACACTAAGGAAACATGTTTAAGACACTAGCGTCACATCCGGACTTGCCGAAATGGTCAAATCCATTACTTGCACCACACTTGAGCAAAACAAGAGATATTACACATTAGTTTCCAAATTCACTTTCACTTTCCAAAATACAAGTTTTAGGATTCAAACTCTTTTTCTACAACCCAAATATGAACATTAACATAAAAGAAACCATAATTTACATCATTTTACAAGTTCAAAAGAAGTTCACAAGCATGAGGCTCAAATCTCCCCCATCTCTCCCATCTCTCCCGTCTCTCCTCATCTCTCTCGTCCTCAAGTCAAGACTTCAAGCCTCAAGTCGAGAACCTCAAGCCACTAGTTACATTATAACATAAGTTTAAAACGTATCTACAAGTTCGCCCAAGACATGAGTTAACTATACATCTCCAAACCATAAGTTGCATTAGGAAACTTAAATATCTAGATTTATAAACATATCAACACACATCTCATAACCCCCATGCCCAACTTGTCGTTTTGATCATTTTCCTTCCTCCTCCCGTGCCGTACCTGCGGTGGTTATTCAATAACCACAACAGAAAATAGCATTTGTTTAAGCTTTCGCTTAGTGAGTAAACTAATCACATGTATGAATATAATGTCATATTCAATGCA
This sequence comes from Hydrangea macrophylla, assembly GCA_033977485.1. Lineage (NCBI taxonomy): Eukaryota > Viridiplantae > Streptophyta > Magnoliopsida > Cornales > Hydrangeaceae > Hydrangea > Hydrangea macrophylla. Next base: position 107,136,709 of record CM066989.1, on the reverse strand, counting down.
CAAATCAACAATTAACATATCATCTAGTCTCCAAAGACCAAATATCAATTCACCGTGTCGTCGCTCTTGCCTTTTTCCCTTATGTGCATATAGCACCTCTAATTCACACAATCTCACACACCCTTCCACAGCTGGGTCGCAACTCACACACCTTTACACAGTTAGTGTGGTGAGTACCCTTACACCGTTGGGTTTTTCCACTTCTCCTTATTATGGAGTAAATCCACGGTGAATTAACATAAGGCTTTCTTCAACCCACATAAGCACATAATCACATCATCATCTCAACATGGTAATTCACACACCATTTAACACATATTAACTTCCAATTTTAAGTAAACTAGCCAAACCCACATAAATCAACATGTTCATATATACCCAATTCTCATGTCCATGCTCTAATTTAAAAGAATTCAACAAACTAACATGTAAATTAACACATTTAACATGATTTACATTCAGCCCATGGATTAGAGTCACTCACCTCTTATAGATTTTACCCCAACAAGCAAATTCCTTAACAAATGTTGCCCAAATCCTACTCCGGAGTGGTTCCTACAAGTTTTCGGCAACCGCTTGTCACCGTTTAGAGTGAGCTACCAAAATCCGACAATTGAGACGTAAATTAAAGGTATAGAAACGTTCGTCTCACCTCCACGAGTCCGAAAATGGCTTCGATTCGTGAATCCGACGAACGGCGGCGACGGATCGGCGGAAAAACGACGTCGGCGACGGTCCGTCTTCTCTCTCGGAGCTCACCTCTTCTCTTCTTCTTTTAGTTCCAGCAGAAATGAGAGTCTAACTCTCTTTAGACACCTATACATGCATAAGCATGAGGTGTTTTGATTACAATTTTCTCCTTTTTCACTTACACCCCCGAAATTCTTAAGTTCTTATTATGATATCCCCCAAACATTCCATTAACTACCCAATTATTTAATGAGTGTTTGTCTAAGTTCCGTATGGGTCCCAACGTGGAGCCCACATATTTTGTGAAATTGCTATCGCACCTACTAATTTAGATCGTTTTCACTTATACCCTTATTTGGGTGTCTAAATCAATACCAAATGCTACACATATATCAACATATAATATAAAAGCATTTAAGCAAATATTCATGTAATCACATAAAATGCATTTAATCATGTAACATGCAAATTACCAATTTACCCTTTGCTGGGTTCCATTTTCAAACCTGTCCCTCTTCACTGGGACTTTTCCATGGGCGAGTCCAAGCCTCCCCTTAATCCATTTTATACACTAATTATATCAATTAATGCATGTTAAGTTAATAATTAACCCTTTCTCCGGGTACGGGTGTTACAGGTTGAGTCTGAGGTATGCGTGTGTGTATCCAGTTCGAATCTTGGTAAGTATAAAAAAAAAAAGAACGAGAGCTAAGAGTTAATGACCTAGGAAAGATTGTTGGGTTTCGGTGAGTGCAAAAGTACATAAAACTCTTTCTGTGGATGTTCTATGGTGCCAGATATATGTTCTAGTTCGACCACTTGATTTTCATTGGAAGATATGTTTAATTGGTTCCACCATTTTTTTAGGTGGTGCTTTCCCACATGAGTTAAAATACACATCTGAGATACAAAATTTGGATAGCATAGCATTAGTTAATTTTTTTCGGCCTAGTAGTTAGTGTAAAATGCATTTTGCACACTCAAACTATACCCTGTTTGGCACTTTGGTCTATAAACAATTTTTTTCTTTCTGCAATTTGGCTCCTCAACTAACATTTTATGGAAGTTTGCCCCGTCCCTCACTTTTAGTGACCCTAAAAGTGACGGAGAGGGCAAACTGCCACAAAATGCTAGTTGAGGGACCAAAATGCAAAAAAAAATTTATTTGGGACCAAAGTGCCAAACATGATATATTTTGAAGGAGCAAGATGCATTTAATCCTTATAGCTAATTGGGATTTCTTTGTGAGCAAAATCCCTTATGAGATAGTATAAACAAAAATTCAAAACTTTATAGTGGTTTGGTAAAGAACCAATTTTAAGATAGTAAGTACATCTAACACCCGATCATAAAAGAACAAAAAAATTACACTGACACGGACTACTAAAAAATAGTTAAGACTCACCAAACGCTTTAATTTATAGAACGAATTTACTTACGAATCCAAAATCGACTCTTCTCGCCCAAATAGCGAAAGCCCTTTAAACGGAGAAAAATCAATGACGGAAATGCGGTGAATGCTTGTATGTACAAAATTTAAGTTCCCTATAGTTTTAGCGAAATTTGACTTTGGGCTTTGTATTTTAATTCAAATACAACATTTTGGTCCATCAAATTTCAAAATCTTGTGAATTTGGTGCCAAAAATATTGAATATACATGGTCCAAAGTGAAACTTTTTGCACCATGAGGAATCAAAATGACGCGTTGAAAAATGCAGGGCCCAAAGTATGATTTCGCTAAAACTACAGGGCATTGAAATATTGTTAATTTAGCTTCTTTTTTTTTTTAATTTTTACATTTTACCTTTTTGGATACCTCAATTACCCTTGAACAATGATCAAGTGATGGTCGTATAAGGGGTGAAAAATACATTTCATCTTTGTGGAATACCTCAATTGCCCTTGAACAATGGTCAGGTGCTATTCTGCGAACACTTTACTTAAATTTGTTCCATGAATACATTGAATAGTGACAGAAAGTTAGACACTGTAACATGTTTAAAGGTTTGAAAATCAAATTGCTTAAGTTTAAGCATTAGAAACTTAAGTGGAATCACTAGAAAGTTCAAAGAGTGCAAAATACATTTTACTGTTGATCTAAAATTCTTACTGTAAATTAAGGGTCCGTTTGATAACCATTTTATTTTTTTATTTTCATTTTTCAGTTTTTGTGTTAGAATTTTTGTGTTAGAAATTTTTGTGTTCATTTAAAAAAAAGAAAAAAAAATGCGTTTGGTAACTTTGTTTTGCTTTTTTAAAAAGAGGGAACAAAAACAAAAAAATACGTTTGGTAAACTATTTTTTGTGTCAAAATTTTATAACTACTTAGTAAAATGACTAAGTAAAATGACTATTCTGTCCTTAAAACTTCAAAATGTCATAACTTATTTTAAACAAAATTAGAATTTAACGTTGTCAAAGTCTATAAGCTCATATTATTATGAAAATCATTTTGGAACTTAAAAAATATATACGCTGTAAAATGACCAAATTACCTTTGGGACTTACATATAAGAAGTTAACATTGTTAAAATCTTCAAATAACACAACTTCATCTACAGCTGGTCAGGCCCCACACATGGAGGATTTATTTGATGCTATGATTGAACTCCAGATAGCCAAGACTAGACAAGACCATATGGGATCCACCAATAACACGGGCAAAGATATGTAAGGTAACGTAAGTAATGACATCATCTTAATTAGATGTATTTCTAGTCCATGATTTTCGCCCCTTGTGTTGCCAATTCTAGTGGTTTTGAATAGTAACAGAATAAAGGCAAAAGATTCGACTCTACTATTTTAGGACACGTGTTTTGTCTTTATTTCTTTTTACTGTTTTTCTATAGTGATCTGTCTTTAGGCTGTTGGGAAATTTTTGGTTATTTAAGGGTGACCTCTAACCTGTGATAAGGCATCCGAAGTTATCAAAAGTTTTTCTCTTCTCTCTTTTCTCTCCCTGTCTCTCTTGTATTCTTTCTTCTCTTGGAGAAAGTTGGTATCCTCCAAGTAAGTAATAAAAATTTTCTTTAGTGCTTCTTTTCATATTTTCCCATTATATGTAGGGCTCCAATTGTATGTAGTGCTCCACTTGTATATCATTTTCATTTGGTTTTATTTTATAACCCTTTTATATTGCTATTGATCATGTCTTTGTATGGTATAAAAATGATAGTGTGGGGCATGTGCAGTGGAATTCCTAATGTGTGAGATGACATTTTTTTTTATGACGTGTGAGACAACATATTCACTTCAACTTTGCATCGTCATAAACGGAATCATTGACTAATAAATACATGTGACATTGTGAGATTAATAAATAAATGGTTGCAATTACTTAAAGTATGGAAGTTCTATTAAAAATCAATTGATAGATTTTCTTAAGAGCATTTATTAAAAATGATAGTGGGGGCATGTGCAGTGGAATTCCTAATGTGTGAGATGACATTTTTTTTTAATGACGTGTGAGACAACATATTCACTTCAACTTTGCATCGTCATAAACGGAATCATTGACTAATAAATACATGTGACATTGTGAGATTAACAAATAAATGGTTGCAATTACTTAAAGTAGGGAAGTTCTATTAAAAATCAATTGATAGATTTTCCTAAGAGCATTTGTAGTGGTGTTGTCAAAACTTAACTAAACTTAAGTTAAGTTATATATAGGTGTAGTGCACACTCTAGTTGTGTAAAATGGGGGATTGCTCTGTAAAAACCGTGAGAGAAGAAAATAGCATAGAGTGTGCCGTGAGGTTGGTGGCCGGCCCACTCTGTGCCGTGAGCTTTTGGCCGACCTAGACTATGCCGTGAGAGTGGGTGGCACACACAATGCCTTGTAGTGGTGGCCGCCCTTGTGTGTCGCGAGCCTCCAACGTGTAATGGGTAGCCGGCACAAGCTGTGCCTTTAGTGAGTGGCCGACACTTACAGTGCCGTGTAGAGGTGAGCGACGCTGCTTGTGCCGTTTGCTTTTTGGGCTGGCCTTCCTTGTACCGTTTGACTGTAGTATAATAAAACTTAGCTGAACCACAAACTTAGATTCTAGTAAGTTTAACTATTATACGCACATACTTTATCTACATCATTGTAGACTAAATTGCTTAAGTTTTGTGAAGTTCAATTGCCTTATCCAGACTATTACGGATGCTCTAGCCCAGTGTAAATTCAATTCCTCGTGAAGAGAAGGCATAGTCTACCTCAAACCATGGTTAGATCTAGCAAAGAGATTCTTTTCTACAATGATGCATAATGGAGTATAATATATTACTACATGTTGATTAAATAGTTGTCTCTTTCAGCAAAAATAAAAATAAAAATAAATAGTTGTCTCTTCTTAGTTTGACTTCATGAGAAAGCGTGCTATTTTTTGCCATGTGATCTCTTTAATTAGCTTGTTTGACTTCATGAGAAAGTGTGCTATTGTTTGCCATGTGATCTCTTTAATTAGCTTGTTTGGTGGGAATGAAGTGGAAGGAAATGGAGAATAAAGAGGAGTTGAGCAGGGTTTAGTCTTCTTGGCTTATGATCAGTTGTGAACTCAAGACTTAGGTCATAAATAATTATTTTGAGTTATAACTAATTTACAACTTAGTGTCTTTTAATTTAGGTAATTTGGTCTTTTAACTTTCGTCCATTTGAATGTCAATCTTCTGTGTTATTAATTAGGTCCAAGAAAGCTATGGAAAGTTGTTACATGATGCAATGTAAACTTTCACGTGATGAGTTTCTGTCATTTTTCAAATAGAAGGTTAACATTGTAGTTGGTCTAAAGCTAGGCAACAAATTGCTACAACTTAAAAGAAAAATGAGAAGACTATAAAGCAGTATAGAGATGAAGAGATTACTTGATAAGTAACGTGCAATTTATGGTAGTTAATGTTTGATGACGTTAGCTTTCTAGTTTCTAAGGCTCTGTTTGGTTCTATGTCAGAACAATGGAAAGTTGAAAAATTCATACTCCTTCTATCCCTAAATAAGTGTCCACTATGCATTTGTAAATTGTTTAAGAAGGATCTATTACATTCATTTTTTTGGTCCATTATGTAACTATCTTTTTCTTTTTACTATTGGAAGCGATCGGTGTTTGACTTTCCTAAATAAATGTTACTTGTCTTTATTGTAATGATATTAGAGGAAATTTGTGTCAAATTTATAGGAAATTTGTGTCAAATTTATAGCTAATTTTCAAAAGTGGACATTTAATTTGGAATATCCAAAAAAGGAAAGATAAACACTTATGAAAAGACGGAGGAAGAACAATAAATGGTAAATTTCAAGGTTGTTAGTTGAAGAAAATTAACTTTTCAAAGCAAAGTTTTGACAATGGGATATATGAAAATGAAATAAAGGATTCATAAAATGATACAGAGAGAGTAGTAAATACAATGAATGATTATTTCTGGTCGTAATAGAAGTTGTGAAACACAGACACGGACACACTGACACAGATACAACACTACACGGGTACGTCAATATGACAAAGTTCTAACAAAATTGTACGTCGACACTGCTAGAAAAGTGTCCGTAAAATATCGTATCCACGTGTTGGACACGACACGATACGCGACATATTATCATCTTTAAAATGTCGGTGCTTCCTAGAATAGAAGGAATAATAGGAGATATTTAGATAAAAAAATACTATGATTTATTCTCACAATTTTTGTTGTATCCGACATCCTAGAAAGCTTGTTTCAAAATAAAGTAACTTGGTCTCAACGTAATAAAATTTCTTGAAACTAAGTTTTTTTAAAATTAAAATAGTTAGGATCCAATTACTATATTTTAGAACCAATTTGAATGTACACAGCCGAATCCACCAAATGTATCATAGAAATCCCAGTTATAATATGCTATTATCTTTTCTATACTGGGGTTTTTCGCGGTCGGTTTTGTCAGTTTTTAATTGTTTTAAAATCTCATATTTGGTTTCGGTAGGTCGATTTAGACGGTATTAGTTGGTTTAGATCACATTTTATTCCTTTAATAAACTGGTCAATCGCTATTTGGTTTACACTTACACTCCCTGTATTTTGGGTCATTTTCACTTTGACCCCCTGTAGTTCAAAACGTGACACTAACACCCCCTATACTTTAATGTAAAGTGTCACCGTCAGGAATTCCGTTAAAGTTAACGGAAAAAGTGACACTTATACCCCCTGTACTTGTAAAAGACCAAAATGCCCTAAGTTTTCTCCTTCTTCAGCACAGGAATTTTCCAACAAGGCCCCAAGCAATGAAATCAAAACCAAAAACAAAAATCAAAACCCAATCAGGCCACCATCAGAAAAGAAGAAGAAAGAGCGGTCGTTGACTTCGACCATCACCACCAGCGACCATTTCTAACCTCCTTCAAATCTGTGAACATGCGAGAGGTAGAGAAGAGGGTTTGAGAGATTGAGATAGAGAGAGAAGCTAAATTCTGGGACTGATTTTTGTGCAGAATGTATAGAGGGTGTTCTTGATTTTGGTATGTATGTTGGGTTGATCAATTTTTTTTGGGTTGATCAAAATTTTCAAGTTGTTTGATGTTTTGGTATGTTTTAGGCTGTATTTAAAAATTCGATCAACCCAAAAAAAATTGATCAACCCAACATACATACCAAAATCAAGAACACCCTCTATACAATCTGCACAAAAACAAGTCCCAGAATTTAGCTTCTCTCTCTATCTCAATCTCTCAAACCCTCTTCTCTACCTCTCGCATGTTCACAGATTTGAAGGTGGTTAGAAATGGACGCTGGTGGTAATGGCCGAAGTCAACGACCTCTCTTTCTTCTTCTTTTCTGGTGGTGGCCTGATTGGTTTTGATTTGGGGTTTTGATTTTTGTTTTTAGTATTGATTTCATTGCTTGGGGCCTTGTTGGAGAATTCCTGTGCTGAAGAAGCAGAAATTTTAGGGCATTTTGGTCTTTTACAAGTACAGGAGGTGTAAGTGTCACTTTTTCCGTTAACTTTAACGGAATTCCTGACGGTGACACTTTACATTAAAGTATAGGGGGTGTTAGTGTCACGTTTTGAACTACAGGGGGTCAAAGTGAAAATGACCCAAAGTACAGGGGGTGTAAGTGTAATTAACCCTTTTATAAAAAATCAATTGTTGACTTATCCAACAGAGTGTAAATTTAAGGGTCCTTTAGATTTCAATCATTTATTGTCACCGTTTCTAGAAATTGATCCATTCTACAAGTCAACGTAGAAATTAGTCCTCACCTTTTGAGGACCAAAATAACCCTGCTCCCATAAATCAAAGTTTTGAAATTCAAACCCAGATTTGATATATATATATATATATATATAAATAGAAAGAGAGAATTAAAGAGAAACTTTAATAAATATCCCAACACCCATAAATCAGGATTTTTAAATTCATAACCCTGATTTGTTATACATATATAAATGTAGAGATAGAGAGAGAGAATTAACAAAGAAATTTTATCTATTGTAGTGAGAAATTTCTCACATTTTTTAATGTATTTGATGAGAAATTTCTCACAAAAAATATGTCATAAACCATAAGTGAGAAATTGCTCACTTTAAAAGGCTTCACTGATCATAAGTAAGAAACATATCTATAATGGTGAGAAATTCTCACTTCTAAACAAATTTCTCACCAAAAAAAAAAAAATAAATTTTGGGGAGTGTTTCAAAACAAATTTCTCACTGACCATTATCCGGGTTTAATAAGACAAATTTCTCACCAAAACTAAAAAATTTCTAACCTTCAAATTCAAAACGTAAACAATATCGCTCTCTCAAACACACAGTCTGACAATGGAGCCATCGCCAACGACCTCCAAAGCATGATCTTCAACTCCACATCCACCACCATCGAGATCAACCGCAGCACTAGCTCTGGCTTCGAGACCACCCAAACGGCGGCTTCCACCTCCAACCGACTCGGCTCAACCATCGCCGCCACCGTAGACGTGAAGCCCCACGCACTGTCCGGTGAGCCAAATCTGAGTCTTCCACCGGCCAAATCGCACTCTCCGATTCTGATTCCGATTCCGATTCCGATACCGGCTCAGCACTGGCCAAATCGCACTCAGATGAGCCATAAAATTGTAAGAGTAGAGAGAGAGAGAGACGGTTGCACATATAAATTGAAACCTATCACTTTTAATGTGATTGTATGTACACATATTTTAGGGAGTGATATCTCCCATAATTAATGTGAGTTGGTTACTATATATATATAAACATCTTTATATATACATATATTCTGTTAAGCGTAGATTTTTCATAAACAAACTCATCCAATTGGGGAAAATGACCAATTTTTAAGTTATAACACAAATTAAGGATCAATTTATACCTTAGGAATGTCAAAGTGACTAATTACATGTTGACCCAATACTCAAGGACTAAATTGTATATTTCTATAAATTTTATACCTTGTGAAGAGAAGTGACAGAATAGCTCTAACCATGTTTTAGATCTAGAAATGAGATTCTAGTTCTAAATAAAAGGTAATAATACTGTAAGAAGCTTCTCATATGGGAAAAGATCTTATATCCTTTGGATGAGAAAGTAACCACAAGATTCTTGAGAATCTCGTATATTTATGACTACTTTCTAATCTAAGGTTTATAAAATACTTTCTTATATGAGAAGATACTTACAATATCATTACCCTAAAAGAAAAATAATAATATTGCAAGTTAATTCAATAGGTGTCTCGCCTTGACTTGACATGTTATTTTCAAGGGCACTTGTTCTAGGCTTCATAATGGTTTTTTTAAAAGTCCACTGTACTCATTATGCTGACATCAGCGCTCGAATGATATTTTTTAAAATGCAATTTAAAAAAAAATTCATACCTTTTTTTTAATTTAAAAAAGCTACTTTTAAAATGTGACGCCCCGCAAAAATAAAGTGTATTTCTATTGAAAAATGGAATGAATTACACTTCGATTCTTTAAAATAAAAGTACAATATTTCTATAAAACTTCCAATAGGTCCATATTCTCCACGGATCTCCTATATCATCCTTAGCCTTATCTTCCTTCCAGGCTTCGGTTACCCGCACTATCTGCATCTAAAAACCACACCGGGAAGTATACAACATGACAGAAATAGTAAAGGCCCAAAAGGATAATGACAAACGAATAAATAGAACGACATCAACTCAATTGATCAGTCTCACAACCCAACTGCTCACACTACCCAAATGCTCATACCAAGAGCATCATACCAGGTTTCTCTTGGTCACACAGCAAAGGCCACCAACCTCACCTCACCTGTCTCCAGTACGTCGGTCCTTAGGGCCTGTTGGCCTGCTGGTAGGTATCCCCTGTTCATGAACCATTCTGTTCCATAGCACTTACTCAACCGTTTACACAACCGTTCTCACCAAAGAAGCCACACACCAAAGAGCCACCTCACCTATCTCCAGTACGTCGGTCCCTGAGGCCTGTTGGTGGGTGCTCATTGCTTATGGACCATTTAGACCAATAACAACACATATTCATGGATTCCAAATGAAAGCACAACAAAACTGCAAAAGAGTATAAATAGAGATAACAAGAAATACTCCGGAGAATTAGAAAGCATATTGTACACAACCCGGTATGGTTTTTAGATGCATGTAGTGCGGGTAACCGAAACCTGGAAGGAAGATAAGGCTAAGGATGATATAGGAGATCCGTGGAGAATATGGACCTGTTGGAAGTTTTATAGAAATATTGTACTTTTATTTTAAAGAATCAAAGTGTTATTCATTTCATTTTTCAATAGAAATACACTTTATTTTTGCAGGGCGTCACACATGGTATTAGAGCCTGTCCCAACCGAAAGTGTAGGACTAAGTCGAGGTTTGATAGTCTACATCGCTTGGGAGGAGTCGAAGAAGATAGAAAAATATTTATTTTGCAAAACAAAATATACGATATTTATTTTAAACTTGTTTTTAAGAAATTCATGAAATTATTTACTAAATACTTTAATCTCTAGATTTCGGGACGAAATCTCTATTAAAGAGGGTATATTGTAATAACCCATATTTTCATGTTTAAATTGACGATTTAGACTTCATGTGCGATTTTAGCTAAAATTGGTCATAGGGGTATTTTGGTCATTTTTTCCAATTTTGTAAGTCATGAACTGAAAATCTAATTTTTAGAAAAAGTTGCATAAGGTTAAATGATTTGCTATTTTTATTGGAAGTTAAGAGTTTTCGATATCTATTTAGAAGACATCTCGATTTTAGTCATTTTGAGAAAATATCCGTTTTGGTATTTATACGACCTTTTTTGTATTTATACGACTTTTTAAATCATATTATTTAATAATACAATTACAAGAATAATAATTATAATGAAAAGATAATATTTTTCTAACTAGATTTCCTAAACTATACTACCCAACCCATGTGCATTTGTGTAGGTGTCCATGTGAGGTGAGGTGTGTTGTGTGCTTGAGTATCTTGTGAGGTGTTATGTGAGGTGTCTTGTGTGCTTGAGTGCTTGTGAGGTGTCTTATGTGCTTGAGTGCTTGTGAGGAGTTTTGTGAAGTGTTGTGTATAATATATATACATATTGGTGGCCTTCCCCCTTTCCCTATAAAAACCCCCTCCTGTAGACACCCCAATTTTGACCCAACTATTAAACTTAGGGGGATTTACCTCTGGAGATCAATGATGAATATGTCTCTTCGGAATCAAGACTCTTACAAGCAATCTGATTCTCTTCCAAGAAGAATCTCGGTTCAAAATCGCCCTTTTCAGCCAAAAAGATCAAAATTCTAATTTTCTTGTCACCTTGTGGACTATGAATTTTGAACACGTATAGAAACACGTCATTGTCCTCGGAGCATCTTAAAATGATTTTCAAAAAGAGATAAATTCAGCATGAACCCCGAAAAGGTCATCAAAAGTCAACAGTTGACCCAGTGAAAAGTCAACAGGTCAAAAGGAGGTCAATCGTAAAATTTTTGAATTTCAAGATGAAAAGTCCCGGTAATTGTTCATTGGGTCTCCCTTATTCTAGAAACGATTTTTAAGAATTTTAAATGAAAGGGAGCATTGAGAAATCGAAAGGTCTTTAAGAAGATTTGTGCAGAAAATTGGAAATTTTGCCTTCGGAGGGAGAGTTGACTTTTTTTCCTTAAGGATTTTGATTTCTTAGATATTTTTATTGAATCCAAATGGGGGTATTTCCTTAATTACATTTAGGGATAATTACAAGAACACCTCCTAAACTATGACCCCAAAACACATACCACCCCTTAACTAAAAAGCATCGTGAGTTGCTCCTTTGAGCTGACTCAAGCTACCCTCAAGCTAACAAAGTTACTAGAAAACATGAAGTTAAAATTCTACCCTCAATTGACACTTCTATTTTCATTTGATGACGATAGAAATCTACATACATCTCCAATTCTCTCTGCCAACCCGAGTGTGTTCCTAAAGTACCATAGGACACCACCATAGTTCCACCTCTATAATTCATTTTTCGCAATTTATTTCTCTCGTTGATTAATCACTGTCCTTTGTTATTTAACTCTTCCCAACAAAGAGAGTATTGGATCAGTTTATGTTATGACCAACAAATCTATAGATGACAAGGCTTTGTAGGACTCTATAGACATGGATTCCGAAGACAAATGGTAATTGCCAAAGTAATTGCAAATTTTGATTGTGGGCATCGGACAATGGCTTTTCGATGGGTTCCGACGACGATGTGAATTAGTCATTGACTTCAAGTCAATTATTGTATGATTGTTCTCTCTCTCTCTATATATATATATATATATTTCTATGTAATTTTTTATTTTTTTATCACTTATTCTTGAGTCGGCAATGAGAACAGTTAAGGCGTTGAGCAGGTTGTTTTCATCTTCTCTGCTAGCAATTTTTGTTTAATTAAATAGGGAAAGATATGAGAAGGATAGATGTGGGGGTGAGTTTTAAGGACGTGGTGAAGATGATTACAGAAATAAGGGAAAAGGTGTGAGTGGAGACTTTTGCCCTTATTTCAATTATATATATATATATATGTGTGTTTTATTTTTCTCTTTTTTGTACTCTTTTATAAGGGGATATAGATTATATATATATATATATAAATACATGAGAAATAATTAAGGAGAGGGAGGAGGTTAGGAAATTTTTTTGAATAATGGGAGTGACATGAGAGAGATGCGATCGTAGGCTGAGTTGTGGTGTTTCTGTTATTTTCTTTTTTGTTTTTTGTTATATTATATCACATGTATCTATAGATCTGCGTGTGTGTTCATACCTCATAATGAAATTGTAAGCTTTCTTGTTTATCAATTTTGTTCCAAGTAAAAATGGTGGAGATGGTGGAGTTGACCCTAATTTTGCAAAAAGAAATTTGATGAAATAGAGCAGACCCAGTTATGGAGTGAAAGAGAGAGCATAGCAGGTTTCTTAAACACAACAAAGGGCATTTTGGTCCTTTAAATAAATTTGAACTTTTATACAGAAGGGAAATTTTGACATATTAAGTTTGGATTTAATGGATCTGCAACATCACATGCATCATTTTTGTTTGTTTGACGGAGGTAGGGGTGTGATGTGTCATGAGGCAATAGTATAGGGGTGTATCTGTTGGTTTTAATAGTTGAGGGGAGTGAGTTAAATCTGGGTCATAGTTCAGGGGGTATAAGTACATTTAATGTCTTAAGTAAATACTAAATTAAACGACATTTACTTAAATGACATGAAATGAAATTAAGGTGCTGAATTGCTGTGCAACGGCACTCAAAGTGCCCGAACGGCAGTCAGTGAATGCCGCTGCGGTACTCACTGAGTGCCGTTTCATCTTCATTGAGTGTCGGCCTGGGCTAATTTGCACTTTTAAGTCAAAATTCTTTTTCAATCTTTGATTAAATGAATGCACCAAACGATGCCGTTTTTTGTGTACGTGTTTACTACTCCTAAGTCATACAAACCATGCTCCCACCATCCCTAATTGACATATCTACCCTTATCTTAGCCCCGAAGATAATGAAAGTCTATAAAAACCTCATTTTCTCTCATTTTGAGAGGTTGGAGACTTGAATCTTGAGTGAGAGATTTGAATCTTAAAGAGAGAAGCTGAATTTTGGAAGATGAAGTTTTTTCTTAGAAAAATATAGAGAGAAAAACCCAAAACCCTATAGAAATCCTACCTAATTCACCCAATTCCTCAAATCTCCATTGAAGAACCTTGAAGCTTCAAGGAAGAAGAAGAAGAGTATTGCTTGTAAGGCTTGAATCTCTCTAAATCAATCAAATCCTGAGAAGATCCAGAGGTTAAACCCTTATTCCTATACTTGTTCTACATAATTCAATCACAAATTCATATATCTAGGATTTTTACACCTTTTCAAAACCTCTCTTCCTACCTCATTTCATTACACACCACATAGAATTTGTGATTGAATATCATGATATATAGTTCATTAGCTTGGATCTAAATAATCCTTGGGTTTAAAGTATGAGTTGGTTTTGAAGAATTTGCTCTCTTGAATTTCTTTAAGTGAACCTTGATTTTTTTAAAATTTCACTTTCCTTTCTTGAATTTCCTTAAGTGAACCTTGATTTTTTTTTAAAATTTCATTTTCCTTTTAAGATTCATAAGATTTTATATGTTTCATTGAGTCCCTTTGAGTTTGATTCTTTAGTTTCCTATGATCCTATGATTTATATGGATATTAAGGTAGATCATGGTCATATCTACACATAGTTGGTTGGGTTCAAGTCTTTGCTCATGACTTGGATCTCCCTACTAAGAATCTTATGGAATTCATACTATATTCCATAGAGATTTGAGTAGATTTGGGTCTTCTTTAGTCTCCAAGGACCATTAATTTGAGAGGAGAATAAGATATCATAGCTCTAATTGCCTCAAGGATCATATGTTTGAGGGAGGATTTAGATGTAAGTCTTCATAGTTTGTTTGTTGAAATCTAGAAAACTTAAATGTTCAAGAGTCCATAAGATTGAATAAAACCTTAGGATTCTCCTGCTAGATCTTCAAATATGAGATCTATGATGGAGATCCATTAAGGATAAATCTATGGATCTCTTTATATTTCATCACTAATTCTAACAATCATAATCATACTTGATCCTAGTTCTCTTTAGAATCACGGATCAAGTTTGTTTCAAAATGTGAACACTAATCTAACCATGGTGCAGTGAATCCTTAAACCCACTGTGATCAAAGATTTTTCATTAAATCATGGTCCATTGGAATGAGATGAGATCAATTGGAGGATGTTCATAACTCACTTAAGTACCTCTGTGATTTTTGTCTTGACGAAAATCCATGTTTAAAATGGTTTGGCATTATGGTTTCAAAGCAATCTGTTTTCTGTCCAAAGTTCCAGAACAGTAAATCTGTTTTAAAATTAATAAATCAGAACCTTAGCCGAACTTTCTTGGCCTCCAATAATTTTTTCTAGGTAGTTCAATGTGTCAAGAAGATACCCTAAAAAGAACAAAGTGTTTCTCATTTGTTTACTATTTTTAGAAAATCATACAAAAATTCTGGACAGAGAGTTGCAGATTCCTGAGTGATGTCTAGTGTTTTCCTTATTCCTAGAGATCTAACTGTTAGATCTTTGATTTTCTTTTTGGGTTAGAAACTAGACTCAATAGGCTTAACATACTAAAAAAATCATTAAGATCCAACCGTTGGAAGTATTATATATATATATATATATATTGTTGAAAGTTTGGTCTGCTCTCTGCAATTCATGTGAAACTGTCACTGTTTTTGTCTAATCTTATTGATTTCAACTTAAATGGTTTCCTAATACCTTTGGACCCAAATCATGTTTTGAATCATGATAATTAAGTTTAAATCCAGAGGCTAAGTGATCCAAGTTAGTGAATAATTCATAGTTTGTCCTTATACATATCCATGCATTCATCCATGTGTATTTATACTTGTAGTTAGGATCTAGCTCTAGGTTGTTTTGTCCTGAATTGAACCTAATTGTGAGTTCTTTATAATGATGTTGGGATTATACTACCTCTACATGGGCATTGCATTGGCTCCTAGTTGAGACTTGCATATCTATAGAGGTGATATGTTCTCAACTAATTAGAAGGAATCCATAAATAGGTCAATTCTTTCCATGCTTGATAGATTTAAGCTAGAAACTTAGGTTCGATTATTAGATATCTTTTGATCAAGGCATGTGTACTAACCTTTGTTTTGTAGCGCATTTGAGGTACAATTTCTCAACTCCTTTTTTAGTTTAAATTAGTATAATTTTAATTGATTTTTGACTCCGTGTGCGACACCTTAGATTAGGTCTTGCCTTATGTGTATATGTGATTACAGACTTTTTCTTAGGATTTCTATTTTGTATGCATTGCACGTTTCCCATATTGCAGCTGGATCTTGGTGTCACGACCCATCCCACTACACGTGAAAATAGGACACGTGACACGCCATCAAGGCTTATCCAGTTCCATTAAAGTAAAAATAGCAGCGGAAAACATTATTGAAATTTATTAAATTCGGAGTTATAAAAAGTTTTGGCCCTTCGAATCCTTTCAAAAGAAAACAGTTTTGAAAATAGAGGTCCAGTCGACTGATCGCAGGTCCGGTCGACTGGTGATCTCAAACAGAGAGGTTTCAAAATATAACAGCCCGTCCAGTAGACTGTGTCAGGGACCCAATCGACTGGTGCCTAAAATTATCAGTCGACTGAAAATGTCCAGTCGACTGGTACCCTAATCCAGCAGAATGTCATGACCTGGGGCTCCATCCAGTCGACTGTTTTCTCAACCCAGTCGACTGAATCTCAGATGAAACAAAGCAGCAACCAATTCAACACAGCGATCCAGTCGACTGGATCAAAAACCACTCGACTGATTCCTATCAGCAAAACCCAAAACTGCAGCTTTCCCATTCAAGGTTCTTCCAATTCCAATACAACATAAAACCACTCTATCCCATCATTCAAAACATAAATACAAGAGCGTTTACTAGGGATTACAAGTACTAAATCTAAGTTCAGATTATATTTCAACATACTACGAATTCAAGGTTATTATTACAAGTTCGGTGTAGAACAAAAATATAAACAATTGATTCCCCGGCATTTCCACGGCCTCACTCCTCATGCTTTCTCTTGTCTTTCTTTTTACCTGTAATGGAGTACATCTACACTGCTCAGCTATATGCTGAGTGCACAAGTCTAACATATGCAATATATAATGACCATGATTTAATCTCATAAATCATATCAATAGTCTCTAGGGAGAAAAATACGCCTTCATCCGGTAGCGGCAAGTCCAAGCCTTAAACCGGGATGTCAATGGCAAGTCCAAGCCTACAACCATTACATCCTAACAAGTGCCATGGCAAGTCCAAGCCTACAACCATGCACAATAGCCGTCGCTACTTAAATTCTCAAACATTGAGAAGCTTACTCCGGCATGAATTTGCATAAGACTCCCCTTTGACCCACATAGACAACTCAACGTGCTCGCGTAAATTTAAACATGCTTTTCACAATTTAGCGCGTGCATAATTAACGGGCCTACAATTAGCACATGGATTTTGCCCGGATCTCAATTTCGTCGTCGAAATATAAAACATGTATTTCTCTATATTTCACAAGTTAGGATTTCATACCTCGTGCGATTTCCCCCAAACTTTGAAGGATCGACTAGGAGATTAGATAATCGTCGGATTTCGAATTTGAGAAAATTCCTACAAGTTTATACCTGTTTTTCCCAAAAGTCTAAAATTAAGATTTTTTACAAAACTTGGCCAAACATGGCCTAAGTAGTGTCAAAACGAAGATCTTACCTCCACAAGTTCAAATACAAAATCTGGAGAAAAACTGACGGACGGAAGGTCGTCGTATGTCGCCGGCAAGCTCGTGGCAACCAAATCTCCTTTCTCTAGATATTTTGGAAGTTCATCCTCATCTATATATAGGCAAACTTTCTGGAAATTACCTTTACTTCCCCGCAAGTTTCTCAAAACTTCTCATTAACCCATGAAACTTTGCACACGTTCATTTTATAACTTTACGAGTGAAAATTATAAATTTCAAAAGTTTTCCGACTAAGTCTCGTTTGGGTCCAAAAATAACGTTCGAAAACTATATTCTGTGGGATCTCTACACAACCTACCTTTTTCATTAACGTAACACTCTCGTTCTTACCACACTTCTCAAATAATATACTAAAGTATCCAAATACCAGAATTATACTATACAGGTATAATTACTATTCACAGGAATACCAGATAAAGTCAAATAACATTTAAATCATATAAATGCCATCTACTCAAGCTCATGCAATATGAATTGCCATGTTCCCGTGTCCTCACTGACACCTTACTGTTGACTCACAGTCAACCCCATCACCATTATCAATTAACATTGATAAACTCCCAAATTACAAATATGCATGATAAAATTATGAATTCCTGGAACGGGTGTGACACGCGGGTAATTTTCCTAGTTCCCTACTTGCACGTCATCTTGCTTGCTATTTGAGTTATGTGGCTTATGAATGATATTTTACCATTAGAAATCTTATACCCTTTTGACATGTTTTTTGTAATGTATATGTATATATGTATTAGTTGAGGGCATGCTTAGATTAATATTTCGGTTAAAAAGGATGTTGAGTAGAGGCCTGTCACGAGATAGGATGAAAGGAGGTGTTTAGTCCGCCGGGCTCCTTCCCTTTTCATTCCATAATCCTCGGACCCAGTTTATCTTTGGTTTCGCAAAAGATCAGCTTGCTTTTAAAATGGTTTCTTAATTTTTCCTTTTAAAAATTAAGTGGCGACTCTTTGAAATTTGAAAATGTTTTAAAAGTGGGCTCAAATGCCGGTATCCACACCTCCCATTAGTTGTTGAAAAAGAAGGAAAAAAATAGAGAGTTAGCCGAGAGAGTGAAGGATAAAGAAAAGAAAAGAAAGAAAAGAAAGAAGAAGAGAAGTGTTTGAGAGTTGCTTAACATCATTTATAGGTACCGGGTTGTGTGCAATATGCTTTTTAATTCTCCAGAGTATTTCTTGTTATCTCTATTTGTACTATTTTGCAGTTTTGTTGTGCTTTTCATTTGGAATCCATGAATATGTGTTGTTATTGGTCTAAATGGTCCATAAGCAATGAGCACCCACCAACAGGCCTCAGGGACCAACGTACTGGAGATAGGTGAGGTGAGGTGGCTCTTTGGTGTGTGGCTTCTTTGGTGAGAGCGGTTGAGTAAGTGCTATGGACTGAATGGTTCATGAGCAGGGGGTACCTACCAGTAGGCCAACAGGCCCTAGGGACCGACGTACTGGAGACAGGTGAGGTTGGTGGCCGTTGCCGTGTAACCAAGTGGAACCTGGTATGATGTTCTTGGTTTGAGCGTTTTGGGTAGTGTAAGTAGTTGGGTTGTGAGATTGGTCAATTGAGTTGATGTTGTTCTATTTATTTGTTTGTCATTATCCTTTTGGGCCTTTACTATTTCTGTCATATTGTATACTTTCTGGTGTGGTTTTTAGATGCACGTAGTGCGGGTAACCGAAGCCTGGAAGGAAGATAAGGCTAAGGATGATATAGGAGATCTGTGGAGAATATAGACCTGTTGAAAGTTTTATAGAAATATTGTGCTTTTATTTTAAAGAATCGAAGTGTAATTCATCTCATTTTTCAATAAAAATACACTTTATTTTTGCGGGGCCGTCACATGAAACATTTTTTTTAACGCCAACTTTTGAAATGTTTCTAAAAACGAAAACCATTTAGAGATATTTTGGGAAATGTATTTGAGTTTTCCTTCTTTAGAGAAATGTCTTTGAAACCTTAAAATTTGGATATATTTATATATAAAAATATTTCTAAATTTGTCTTTGAGTTCGAAAAATTTCAGAGACATCTTGAGAGAATTGTTTCAGAGTCCAAAAAATTTAGAGACATTTTGGCAAAAATGTCTCTGAAAAATGAATAATTCAGACAGATTCTATGAAAAAATCCCTAAGAATATCTAAATTAATTTGGAGAATTTTGGGAGAAATATCTCTAAAAGTTTAACAAGCTAGTGTCTAGGAAGTTTTGGCAATTGTAGCAAAAAAAAAATTAAAATAAAAAATAAATTGGGGGAATGTGTCTAAAAATTCCAAATGTCTCTAAAATGAAAATTTAAGAGACATTGCAAGGGTTGGTGAAAAATATTTATTTATTTGTATATTTAATAAAATTCGGGTGTTGAGTTCAGTGTGATAAGTACAATGTGGGGGTGAGTATATTGAATAAATATTTTGTCTGCAAAAATGAAAAATAAAAACTTAGAGACTTCAATAACAAAAAAAAAAAGAAAGAAAAAAAAAAAAAGAAAGAAAGAAAGGAGAATAAAAGGTATCCTTTTGCACCGAGAGAATTTTTGACTATCATTTTGGCTTTATTGAAATTTGACAAAGCCACAAAGACCTTAACCCAATATTTTCTTATTTTTAATACACTAAACAATTTTTAGTACCCTATAAATTTTAGCAAAATTTGACTTAGAATTATGTATTTTCAAATGCAATATTTAATTTGATCTTTTAAGATTAAAATTGTGTCAATTTAGTATCAAGGAGTGTTGAATATCCAAGGGCCAAAGTAAAACTTTTTGCGCTCTGAGAAATCACAATGACAGATTAGAAAATTGTGTTTACAATAGAAAATCATTCATTCATTCAAGATCATCACCATCATGTAATAATACATGCCGGTCTATTTTAAAACTATAAAACTTGAATCATCAAACATACCAACCATTAATGGCTAAACTTCTCAGGATCGTTTATTTCTCCTAAAAAATAAAAAAAATGAATATATGTATATATATATATATATGTGAGTAAAGATTGGGACACACCCAAACACATAATTTTTGGGACACAATCAAGATGTGTCTATATCTCTCCTGTGATGTCACTGGACCCCACAGTGACACATGAAAGAGATAGACACATCGCTTGGGTTGTGTCTCAAAAGTTGCGTCTTTGGGTGTGTCCTAAATATTACTCAAAAGAGAGAGATAGACACATTTAAGTGTGTGGATTTTGTTTGTGAACAAAATATTGTTGTTAATACATATCACACTCCACAAGTTGTGGGGACCACCACAAGCCATAGAATATATATCCACTCCTCATTCCTTACAGAGATAGAGCTCATCAGAATTGCTAGACAAATCTTGATCATTACCACCTAATCTCAAAGAATCACATACAAACACGCACAAATACAGAAGAAAGAGATGGCAAGCGATCATCGGATTGAACATATCAGCCATCCTGGGCATCCATTAGTCCTCCACCGTTCTTCTTACAATACAGCAGACTGCACTATGTGCAGATCAGAATGCAGTACTGGGTTGGACGTTTATGCTTGTGAGGAATGTAAGCATTTCATAATCCACGAATCATGTGCTAAATTGCCTCCGAAAATAAACCACCCTTTCCACCCACAACACCCCCTCAATTTGTTTGTCAAATCGCCCTACGGTTCAAAAAAAATAATATATAAATGTAATGCTTGTGCGATGCAGTGTTGGGGCTCTACTTACCACTGTCCCGAGTGTCAATTTGACCTTGACATTCATTGCGCTACACTACTGATCCCTAGAAAAACAATTGAAAGTAGTAATACCCAGACGACGTCCCACCCACATACCTTGTTTCTTTGCAACACAGAGAATAATAGTAGAATTTATTCTTATAAATGTTATGCGTGCCGACTACCTTTAGACAAGGACTCGATCTATGTTTGCCTTGAATGTCGTAAATTTCTCTGCCAATCTTGTGCTGAATTGCCTCGAGAGCTCAACCACCCTTTCCACCCAGACCACACTCTCGTCCTCCTTGTTCTTGAACATAATGCTCCAACAAGAAGTACTCTTCGTTGCTCTGCTTGTCACAGCAACGACCTAAACAAAATTTTTTTCCACTGCTTAGAGTGTGAATTCTACCTGGACATCCGGTGTTCTTCCTTGATGCCGATTAACGTTGTTGATGATGTAGTTAACCATCCCCATCCTTTGTTTCTTTGTGAGAATAAAAAGAAGTTTGAATTTTTCTGCGCATGCCAAAAACTTTTCAATGATATTGATTCTATTTCCATATTTTGGTGCCTCACCTGCACTCACTTTCTGCACAAATCATGTGCTGGTCTGCCTGTAGAAATAAAACAACACATTTTCCACCCAAATCACCCTTTGTCGCTCTCGCATTCTTATGATAAGGAATTTGACTGCAATGCTTGTATGCAACAAGGTACTATAGGCTTTGCTTATGTCTGCAATTGTTGCAGCGCCGATTTCTGTACTAGATGTGTATTGAAGGCGCCCCTCCACACAATAAACTCTGAACTTCATAAGCATCCGCTTGCTTTCGTTAGTCAAATGAATTACCATGATGATGGTGATCCCAACAGCGCCAAACCAATATGCACACTTTGTGATTTCTATTGCGAACCCAATTGGTTGCGTTGTGTGCCGTGCAATATCAATTTCCATTTCCATTGCATTCCAAATTTGCCACAAAAGGTCAATGATGGAATTCACAGACATGCCCTTACCCTAACCAAATCCCCAATCAAAGATCATGAGGATGAAGGTGAAGATTCAGAGTTCTTATGTGACCATTGCGAGCAAGAAAGAAGACTACGGGACCCTACTTACTATTGTGCAGAATGTCACTATGTTTCTCACATTCATTGTCTGATCCCTGAGGTATACTCCCCCTCCCCTAATCGTTTCTTCCTTTTATATTTGTTTTTATTTGGTTTTATAGACACAATGATATAAATTCAACCAATAAGACAATGGTAGCGAAGGAAAGCATTCCAAATTAAAACGTACAACCTCCACAAGGTGAGAAAAACACCCACAGAAGGACACAAAACCTCTCCTATTAAGTGATCCAAACTAAATAGAAAAAAAAAAAACACACACACACAACCTCACAACCTTAAAGGGAAATGCCAAAACACCAAAATCAAGTATGTTTCTAAAGCCCCCGAATCTTAGATGTACTTTATCTTGAACGGTAGTGTACTTTTGCGAATATGGCCTCATTTCGGCCAGAGCTTTACGCTATTTTTACGGAGTTTTTTTTTCCCCAGTTCTGTTAATCGGCCAACATTCTCTCTTTATTCCTCATTGCATGGCTCCGTCTTTAGAATATTGTCTTCTTTTTTCCCCAGTACGTTCTGCTCATAGGCCAACATTCTATTCCTCATTGCATGGCTCAGTCTTTAGAATGCTGTCTTTTTTTTTTTTTTTTTTTTTTTCGAACAGCTAAGGCCAGGATTATAATATAAGCCACAAGGCAACCCGAAATCTCGAAATCAATGCCAAAAACAACCCACCCAAAAGAACTCTCGACCTAACAAACCTCACACAACACTTACAAAGACACAAACAAAACTGAAGAACCAGATCATAAAAAGACCAGACCAACCGAAAAAAATCCAAACCCCAGCAACCAACATCAAGAAAACACTCCAAAACTAGCGGCAAGCTCTCAATCAGCCCAAGAAAGCCAAAAAAGAAACACCAAAACCGCCGCGTACATCCCGCCGCAACAAACAGCAAGCCAAAAATCCCGTTAATGGAGCAAAAACAACTGGCTCACAAACAAAAAACCATCAAAAAGGGGGCTGATCAAAACAGACTAAAAACCCGCATGACATTTTTCATATTCGTCCCAATCTCTGTTTTCCAATTCTGTCGCCTGGAGGCAATCTCCCCTTCATCGCCACTATAAGTCAAACCCAAAGCTTTTCCAACCTTCCATGTCTCATGAACCTCCTCGAGGATCACATCTTTACGATTCCTCCTACCTTTTTCAGATATCGTGTCCACCGTTCCCACCTCTAACAAAGAACATGCCTCCTCCATTGACAATACGACATTTATCTTGATCTTGTGTTTAACAGGTTTATTCACTTTAGAGTTGCAATGTTTAGACCAGCGAATACCATAGCTTTTCTTCTCCCGAACTTTTTCTTGAGCCTCGCCTCCTTAAACCGACTCTTCATCTCAGCAAGGGTAGCATCCTCCGACTCCAAATCCGTTTCCCACTCTGACTCTCCACTATCAGAAATGTCTCCCTCACCAACAATCTCCCCCGTGGCGTCCCTCTCATAATCACTAGACTTAGACTCGTCCTCATCCCCTTTTAACACAGACATAGGAGTTTCAGGAGCAACAAGGATTGACGGTTCAATTGAATCATTAACATTGACCCTCATCCCCTTATCATCAATATCACAACACCAATTCGACATGCCTCCCAGAAATTCGAAAAATGATTTTGGAGGAGAGCTCGCATTTTCCTCCGATTGAGCACTACCAACAATATTATTACCCACAATGTTATCCAAACGACTTTCACTCACCCGCTCGATCCCCTCCATGCTATTAGCCACACATTATCGAGATTGGACTGCATTGTTGGTACCGTTAAAGGAATTCTGTGCTTCCATCTGATCCGTGTATTCTTTCTCGGCCACCAAAACCCCATCACAATGAAGAGGCTCATTTGAGAAGCCCCCTTCGGCTGAAACCTTATAGCCTCCAACAATATCTTCATTTATCGGCTCCGAAGCCACCTCATCGTCTTCCAACGAATCCCCCATTTCCAGCTCATAATCATTTTCTTCGCCGTACTTTGTTGTTGACTCATTAGCCTTAGGCTTCAAAACAAAATCATCCAAAGCGCTTATAGGGTCCCCTTCCAATTCCTTAACTTTGACACTGCAAGCACACCCATTCACTACAACGAATCCCCCAACTTCAATTCCTTAACTTTATTCTTGTGGCCATTGATGAGAACGAAAGAGTAGAATATTGTCTTGTTAAGATAATTCTCACAGGCACAGAGTTCCACTATTATTGTCGAATTAAAGCTCGAGGACTAAATCTATTTTTCAAAATCAAGTAGTAAATGAATTAGTTTCCCTTGGGTCTTAATGTACCAAAGACCTTATACAATCAAGTTCAGTTTCAATACTTTATTTTTGTTGTTTATTCACTATGTGGTGGTTGTACATTGAGACGTTTTTTTTTTTTTAGATTATACTTTTGATGGATGAAGAGTGGTCCCTGACTCACAAACTTGATGACACAAATGAGGTAGCTAACAGTGCCTTAGAGGGGACAAAAAGTCAAATTGTGGAGGTAACAGAGCAGTATTCCCTTGCTGAAACAGAAGAGCTAGATCAGTCTGACAAGCTTGGTGGGGAGACAGTGAAACAACATTCCCTAAAGGAGGCACTAAAGCCAGAAGAACTTGATAAGTTTATTGAGCTTTATACAAATGCAAGGGTACAAAGAGCAAACCTGCGACGACTAAAGAAAAGGTTGGAGGCATTTGAGAAGAGAGCACAACTTCTCGACTTGTCATAGGCAATACATAGGGTGTGTTTGATAATTCAATTTAAGTGGTGAACATAAAATTTTTTAGCATTTATTTATTCATTTATTTATTTTTCAGTTCATTTAATAATATGTACCGCTTGATTGAAAAAGCAGTCAAAAATCACTGAAAATTTTAAGTGAAAAGATTTTATTGAAAATAATCATTAAATGCAGTCTATTTCAGTACTTGAAATATTGTTTTCATTATTGCAAATTCAATCATTTAAAATTTTCAGTACTTACTTTTTCAG
Organism: Hydrangea macrophylla; assembly: GCA_033977485.1. Lineage (NCBI taxonomy): Eukaryota > Viridiplantae > Streptophyta > Magnoliopsida > Cornales > Hydrangeaceae > Hydrangea > Hydrangea macrophylla. The sequence continues at coordinate 107,111,378 of CM066989.1, read as the reverse complement.
TTTTATCAAACGGACTCTTTTTACAAAATTAAAAATTAAGTTTTGAACTTTTTAGTACTATGCAAAGGGCTATAGTTAGAGAGAGGGTGTGGACTTGAATGAAGAGTATTATCAAAGACTTGAATTTACAACAGTGAAAAGCCTTAACTATAAAATGCATTTTAGAAGTGTAACACCCGTACCCGGAAAAGAAGATTAATGTGATAATAATATGTGTTAATTAAAGATAATTAATGCATGAGATGAATTAAGGTGGGGTTATGAACCCACATGTGAAAAGGTGTTCAAATGCGGACACAGATGAAAGTCCTGTGAAAGGCAGGACTGGTATAAAAGTGGGGCCCAACGAGGGTCTAATTAAAATAATTTGCATTTTTATGTCATTATGTGCTTATATGATTACTTGTTTAAATGCTTATTGATATTATTATGTCTTATGATAGGATAGGGGACCAATTTGGGTACCCATGTGAGGGCGTATTTGAATAAAATTGATAACTGGTAGGTTTTATAGCAACCTCATAATTTATGTGGGACCACGTTTGGGACTCACGCGGGACTTAGATTAAAACCATTTAGAAAATGTGGGTAGATATTGTAATTGACTTGGGGGTTTCATAATAAAGCTTAAGAAAGATTGGGGGGTGTAAATGTAATATAGGGAGAGTTGATGACAACACATATGCTTCATGCATATGTGTCTCATTCACAAGATCTCCAACAATTTAGAGAGAACGAGAGCTCGGGTCGGTGACGGAAATTCTCGACGACGTTTCTTGCCATTTCTTCGCCGTCCGGCGTCGGATTCACGATCCGAGACCACTTTTGGACTCGTCGAGGTAAGAGGATCACATGCATGTAATTTATTTTCATTTTCGGCAACGTTTTTACGACAACCGTTCTTAATAGACGATGTTCTTGATACCAAACTTATGTAGGAATTACACCGGTGAAATTTGGGTTGGAAATTAGCAAGAGATTGGGAAAATCTAGGCTTAATCGCTAGTAAATCGAAGAGGTGAGTGTCCTAATCTTTCAATTGGATGTTTAGCTATGATAATGTGATAATTGTGGTTCATAGTTGTTAAACTCATGCTCATGTATGTATATGTTGTTGAATTTGGGTAAAAAGCATGCCAATAAGGTGAAATTGTTATGCTTATGTGCTAAGTTGCTTAAATGTTTATATGGATCAAAGGGAAGTCAAGTAGTGGTCACCATTTATAGGTCCCATATGTAAGGGATAGGAAGTCCTCAATGAGTAGGACGTGGTAACGACCACAATGAAATGCCGGTGACGCCTTCGGGGTCACAAGAGAGTGTGTGTTGCGCTATATGCGCCAAAAGTGAGAAAGATCCGGGGTGAGAAGGACCCGGGGGTGGTGGCTGGAATGACTTGACTTCTTGGAGATCAATTTGTTGTTATTTATAATGATTGTTGCATTTACATACTTTGCATTCCAATGGCATGATTAGTTCCCTCACTAAGCGAAAACTTAAACGAAAATATATTTTCTGTTGTGGTTATTGAATAACCATCGCAGGTACCAAACGAGACGAGGAGAGGAAATGATCCTCACGACGGGTTGGGCTTGGGAGTTGTCCTTGTGTATATGTGTTCATATGCCTAGCTAGTTTATGTTTAGAATGTATCTTTTGTTGGCAATGTAAATGTAGCTTGGGTTTGTTTTTGGAGACTTGTCATATGTAAAGTTGGGTATGGTTGGTTGTTTATGTTCCAAACCATGAGTTGTACTTACAAGTTGCAAGTTATGTATTTTGGGAGTGAAGTTGGGAAGAGTTAATAGTTTTGGTTGTGAAACTAACTCAGTTTCTCCTTATGTGTAAATATTTGTGTGTGTGTTGGAAGAACATGGTTTTGAATGTAAAATTAATGTTTTTAGTTGGAACTTATGGAATATGTATGTTTAGATTCCTTCACAAATAGTTTGACATGTTTTGGGAACTCTCTTGATGGTTGGTGGATATGAGGAAACACTTGAAAATACTTTTGACATGGTTTTGGAAATGTTTTGTGAGAGATTCTTCAAGGCCATGGTGTTTTGAACTCACCTTGGCAACCACCAATCCTTTTTCCTTACTAGTTGGTGGAATTGGAGTTTTTATGGGTTGTTTCTCATTTAAATGAACATGGATGATGTTTTGAATGATTTGGAAAGTTTTACAAATGTTATTGATACATTTATGGGTGTTTGGGAGGTGTTCTCAAGAGTTTTAATGATGTTAGGAATTAATTTTGGTACTTGGGAAAAGTTTGAACTGTTTTAGCAGTGTTTTAGCAGCAGAAAAACCAATCTGCAGGAACCGGATCGATCCGGGTCGAGTGCGGATCGATCCGGATCTGGGGCGGATCGATCCGCTGGTCCAGTTTTAGCCTCGACGGCTTTTACGGAAACGCACATAACTCTCTCTAGAAAACTCGGATTCGCGCACCGTTTTTTGCGTTGGAACCAGGACTCAAAGAGCTATCTTTTCATATAAAATTTGCTATACTTTATTAATGACCATTTTGCCCTTGGGTCTGTTTTGTGTCATCGGAGCTGTTTTAGTAGGTCTAATTCACGTGTTTCTTAAGAAATTAAGGGTGTTTTGAACGTGTGGGCTTGTTACACGTGTCCCAACTTGCCCGAGGCGGGTTGGGGTGTGACAAGAAGTTTGGTCCTTGTCTCAATTTAGTCTCTGTAGTTCAATTACATTAATATAGTCCCTTTAGTTTTAAGGGTTAATTGCATTTTACCCCTTTGTGGTTAGATCAATTTTTACTCTACCCCTATGGTTCAAAAGTGGACACTTAACACTCTGTGATTTTGGACTAAAGTTAGCTACTAAGATTTTTATCAAAATTGCCTCACATGAGATTAAGTGTTAAAATTAGCCCAGAGTAGGAGAGTTTACATGTAAAAATTAACCCCCTACAAAGGGATTAAGTGTTAAAATTAGTCCTAATTATGAGGGTTAAATGGCAGCATTATTCCCACATCGATGGTTAATTCCAAAATTAACCTCACAAACGGGGTTAAGTGTTAATATATTTAGCCAATTTAAGAATTTTCATTAGTTCTAAGGGAAATTTGAACAATTTCAGTTTAGTCCGAAACTATAAGGGGGTTAAGTGTCCACTTTTAAAGCATAAGGGGTAAAGTGAAAATAGTCCTAAAAAATAGAAGCAATGTAGACTGGAGGTGCCATTGTGGTTTAAACTTGAAAAATGAGAGACAATGTGGTTTAAGCCTGAAAAATGAAGTTTGAGCCAGAGATTGGTGTGTTTTATTTTCCCCAAAAATCGTGGATTTTCATCAATTTTTCATACAGAATGGGATGTCTGGACCATATTGCTTTTAATTTGAAAATACTAGGGCCAAATTAATACAATCGAAATTGTAGGAACTAAATTGAGACAATGGCCAAACTTTCAAGGGGTGTATTCTGCAATAAGCCACACTAAAAATAGTATTTTAGTTTAATTTCTTCAGTAGCATTTTGTAACTAAAAACTTGTGGTCAAATTTTTTTTTTAACACTTTTTCAATTAGGTGGCGAGCCCAGAGTTGCTGGGATCATGGTGATTCGGTCCCATGAAACCACAGTCCAAATCTTGTGATCCAGATCTGGATTCTTAGGTGATCCAGATAATAAATTTTGGGAACTAAACGAAAACAAGATCGAAGATAAATAGTAATTTTCATTTGACTTAATTTTCATGGAAGAAATGGATGAATAAGTACTTTCATTTAAAAGCTTTTAAGATATTTGCATTTAATGTGATCTTGGTTAATTTCTTATTTTTTTATTTTTGAAATTGGGTTATACGAAGTCATGGAAGGATTTTGTACAATGTATCAACATAAAGTTATTTACATAAGTTTTATTCAAAACAAGGTTTGAACCTAAGTGAACCAACGAAGACTAATCAGTACCACGAACATGTACCACGCAATCAAATCAGTCAACGTATACTAGGTAAACCATGCACGTTTGAGATAACATTGGGCGAGATCATATACATTGTTAAACACACTAAAACAAAACAAGTGCTGACTAAAAAAAGGCAGAGGATTAGCCATTCTGCAACCTCCTGTAGATTTGAGCCCTTTTGTGAGGAACGGATCCCTTCCAACCCAAGGCATGGCTCTTATGCTTTCCATCCTTGGATGAGAGAAGAGGGCCCTAAGAATACGAGGAAACCTCCTTGGGACTCTCCTTCAGAGAAGAAGATCAGTCCTCAACAAACAAAAAAGCATGTCGATCATCAGGTTAGAATGCCCGGCGGGGGTCCAGTTTATTGGCACGACAATTTTGCCCTGGCTCAGGGTACTAGTCAGATCGGGCCTCTGGAAATGTCACATCCTAACTCTGCTACTTGTCAAATTTTGGCCGCCATTGGGGCCGCTGACCTTCTATCAAAATATTTTAAATCCTCTAAGATTTCCAGCTGAATTGACAAGACCTCTAAACCCCCCTCCTTTTTCTCTCTCCAAAATCGCAGCCCTTTGCCCCAAGCCCAACCAAAGCCCACATTTTCCCTTAAAATTGACATTTGTTTTCCTTCCCTTAAGCTCCTTATGGCCTAACCCAACCTGTGGCCCAAACAAACTCATAATCCAACCCAGGCCTATATCATTCCCCAAACACCCCCAGCTTAAAGATCCAAGAGCTGGATCAACCTCCATCAGATAACCAAACCCCAAAATAGCACAAAAGAGAGGCTAAACCCCCGAACTATACTATCCAACCCCTTACAAAAAAACCACAAAACCCCTTCCCTTTGTTTTTATACCCTTTTCATACTCCTCTGAAAGCCCCCACTCCCCTCTCACCGACCTAGCTTCCACCCTCCCTTCTCACCACCTAGCTGAAGTTTTTGAACTCGAATCCTCGTCTTCTCACACTCACATCCAGAGCCCAGAGAGATCTATGATCCTTAGTGGTAGTAGGAGAATCAATCTAAAGCAACTCGTGATAAACAGATCACAAGGTGTTACTGAATGGTTGAGCGCCCTTTCGCCTGATGAAATCTTGGAATCCCATATCCCAATTTCCTCATATAGTCAAAAAGCTCAAGTTATTACTGAAACAGTGGGTGGAAAGCCCTCTCTCGAACAATGATTATCGCCAGTTAGAACTTCCTTGGCCTTGCCCGAGCTGCGGCAGTCAGAGCTCTTCGGGCAATGATAAGAGAACACAATCCAGATTGTCTTTTCTTATCAAAAACCAAAATAAATTAAGCAAAAATGGAATCTCTTCTCTTCAGTTTGGGTTTTTACAACTTTTCTCTAATCCCAACCTCCAACAAGGCTGGGGAAATGTGTTTGCCTTGGCTCAATGGAGTTGACACTATTGTCTCTTTTTCTGAAAAAAATCTATTCACTGCTAAGGTTTTCTCTGACCCTCCTTCTCAACCTTTGGTGCTCTCTGCCTCTGGGCCTTGGATGGCCATTGGTGATTTCACAAGAATCACGAACCAAGCGGAGAAACAAGGAGGTAGACCTTTTGTTAGTTCCTCTACTGGAGGCCTTAAGGCCTAAATGATTTGGGTTTTGTGGGGAATGTTTTTACGTGGGACAATGCTCGGCATTGTAGGGCGAACATTCACCAAAGATTGGACAGAAGCATTGCTAATTTGGTATGGTGTGAATTGTTCCCCAGAGCCACTAACACCACTATTAGAAACTCTCCAATTAGTGAAGCTGATCACTCGCCGATTATCCTCAATACTTCGGGGGAAAAAACCAGTAAACCAAAAAGCTTCAAGTGAGAAGCTATATGGGCCAGAGACCCTAATTGCGCTCAAGTCATTATTATATTTGGTGCTCCACATCGACCCATTGTTCCCCCTCTCACTGTCTTTGCCAGCAATTGAAAGCGGTTAAGCAAGCCCTGAGGTTTTGGAATAAGCACTATTTTGGCCATGTCCAAGGTAACATTCGCGATGCTAAGAAAGCTATTGAATGTCTTCAAGTTGAGGAGCCTACCAGTGAAAACCAGAACAACATAGTAGCCTTGAAGTCTGATCTTGAAGAAGATCTTAATAGAGAAGAAATCTTTTGGAGGCAAAAATAACAAATAAACTGGCTTAGAGAAGGGGATAGAAATACTCGCTTCTTCCACTTATCTACTATCATTAGAAGAAGAAGAAATGCGATCGATTTTTTAAAAACAGAAAAAGGGGGGTTTGACTGATGACCCAGAGGTCATCAGTCAGGCCTTCTTTGAAAAATTTTATACTACTTTCCAGTCGATGTCCAGAAGAAGAGGAAATTAGAAAGGCCATTTTCGATATTGGTTCGTCCAAAGCTCCAGGTCCAGATGGGTTTCCTTCTTTGTTCTACAATCTTTCTGGTATATCGTTAAGCTTGATGTTATCACGGCTGTCAATAGCTTCTTACTGGGTGGTTACATCCTTAAAAACCTGAATCATAGCAAAATTGCCCTTATTCTGAAAGTGTATAATCCAACCAATGTCATTCAATAATGACCCATAAGTCTGTGCAATGTTATCTGCAAGACCATTTCAAAAATTTTAACTAATAGGTTGAAGCCTCTCCTTGACAAAATCATCTTTCCTATGCAATCAACTCTTGTCTATAGCCGGCTAATCTATGATAATTGTGTTATTGCACAAGAATTGGCTCACTTTATGAATCACAAGAATGGCAAGGGTGGCCTCTTGGCCATTAAATTTAACATGGAGAAAGCTTATGACCGCATCGAATGGCCTTTCCTCTTGCAAGATTTGAAATGCTTTGGTTTCAGTGATTGGTGGTATAATTGGATTTCTCAATGCATCACCACCATCTCTTACTCAATTTTATAAATGGCCAACCCAACGGCTTCTTCAAGTTTGAAAGAGGGCTTCACCAAGGAGACCCTTTATCTCATTTTCTTTTTATTATTTGCTATGATTTTCTTTCTCACCTTATCCAAAGAGATGCGAATCATGGTTTTATCAAGGGTATAAGGGCTAGAAATAACTGCCCTAGTTTTAACAATCTTTTGTTTGCAGGTGACCTCATCATTTTTGGTAAAGCTACCCCGGAGGAAGCCACAAACATTTTGGACATTATTGATAAATATGGGAAGTGGTCAGGTCAAAATATTAACCAGTCTAAGTCCAAAATTCTGTTTAGTAAGAATGTTGATCCTGATGTGGCTAGGGCTATCTGCTCTGAGTCCGTAAAGAAAGCCCCTCTCAACTCCAAATATCTCGACCTAGCTCTCTCCTCAGTGGGGTCCAAACGACTTTTATTTGTGGATGTCCTTCATAAAGGGTAAAAGAGGCTGAATAGCTGGAAAGCATCGGTCCTTTCTCAAGCTGCCAGGAACACTCTTATTCGTACAGTTACTTAAGCTATCCCAGTCTACAACATTTCCATTTCTCCCCTTCGGGTCTTGTAATACCTTGTAATTTTGAATGTATATTAATAAATAAGACTTGATACTATCCATGTTCACTTGTATGATCCTTACCCTTCTGTTGGACTAATTAGAGTCCCATTCGATTGCCATGGTGTTCAACCCAATCGTTTTCTAAATTTGCCAATCGATTGGCATGGATTGTGACCCAATTGATTGCCCTTTTGTCCAATCAATTTCATGTCCTATTATCCCAATCAATTTCTACCTTAACCCAATCAATTGCACACTTCTGGCTATTGAATATTTTAGTTGTTTATATACATTGAACTGTTACGTTGATATATGCCATATGTGGATTGTTAGAACGATATGGAATAACACACGTATTGTATAATGGGCGTGACGACCGTATTGTATCATGGATGTGACGACTGCATTTTATTATAGGCTTGTTGGTCATATATATATATATTAGGGCGTGTTGGCCAGAACGTTTGGGACCACGTGTCGAACTTATGAATAATAGAGTTGGGACTTCGTGTCGGGATTCGATAGATGAGATGTAAAGCTACGTGCGAGATGTGGATCCAGGAATCCATGTTATGCTGAATGGTTGGGACGATGTCTGATGTTACATATTGAGTTAATGCATTCACGAACGTAAACGATGAGACAATTCTTTAAATATTGTTGTTTTATATATACTGTATATCTATCGATACTATGTAGATGCCTACATTTCACTCAACTTTAGTAGCTGATGGCATTTTATGCTGCTGGACATTCTATGTCTAGCCGCCCAGGGTCATGAGTTTGTAGGTGAAGAGTACCTAGCAGGAGGCTATAAGGAGGAGGCCTACTATGCCGGGGGTAATGCCGGAGATGACTACTATACAAGCTAAAGACTTGGAGTTGCACTATAGTCTATTATGCTTATGTTTTAGAGACTGTTGTATTAATATTACATTTGTAACGGCATGCGTTGCCATAACACTTTTAGTACCTTCCCTATACCACTTATGGTTTGTAATAAGTTAGTGTTAAACTCTGATTATATATGTTGAACTTAGATATTCCCAATGCGTTGTTTGATTCATTACTCTGATGATTAGACTTGGTTTATTGACAATGTGGTGACTTTCAACTGTCATGGTCTACGGGTTCAAAAAGGAAGTCATTTTTTCAATTTTTGCTACTGCGGGGCGTGATAGGATTTTTGGTATCAGAGTCTAGGTTGGTAGTTGTGTTCACCGATTGTCCAACATTTCTTGAGTATGAACCTTATGATTCCTTGAGACAAGGGCTGACCCTAAGTTGATGTTTTTGAAGATGGTCGTATAGAGTTCCATTGCTATTAATGAGACAACAGTTTAAACTTCTATGTTTAGTTTGTGAACTACTTTCTGCGATTATTTTAGGTTCAATGACTAACCAATAGATGTCCATGTAGGTACCCTATCGTACTACATCGATGGCAGGAACAGCACCAACCAGGAATCATCCTACACAGATTGAGGACGTACCCCCAGCACCCCAGGCTGCTGATACGACTGGGTTATTTGAGGCCTTCGTACGAAGGATGGAACAGATCAACAATCCAAACATGAATAACAACAAGAACCATAGACCACCCTAGAGGGCCGTCGATGATCGAATAGTGGAACGTTTCTGTCATTTTTGTCCAAAGAAATTTGATGGAAATACTGAGCTGTGGCAAGCAGACTAGTTGTTCCGAGAGATGAAAGTGATCTTCGACACCATAGGTTGCAATGAGATTGAGAAGCATCGACTGGTGACATTCCAGTTGACTTATGTGACGGTCGATTGGTGGGAATTGGAGAAGGCGACCGTAGGAGGAGACACGGTAGGAATAATGCCTTGGATCACATTCAAAGGGCTATTTTTGGATAACTACTTTCGTCAGACAGAGGAAAACAAGAATGAGAGAGAGTTTATTGAGTTGAGGCAGGGAAATAGGACCGTAAGGAAATATATGGTACAGAACGATTATCCCATTTTTCCCTCCACATGATCGACACTCCCGAGAAGAAGAACCGACAGTATCACCAAAGCCTCTCACTACCACTGATCTCTTCAAAATCAAGATGAAAAGTATGCTTTACTTTCTTAAGATTTGTAGTGTGGAAGTAAAGGTCGAACCCACAGAGATTGTATATTTTTATCCTTTAATTAATAAAACTTAAATCCATTTAGCTATAAGTAAAACAGAAGTTTGATTGATTGATGATTTGATTATTACTACGAATTAAACTATGAAATACACTATGAAATTATGGAAATAAATTCTAAAATTAAATCTAAGTAAACTATTCGCAAAATTAAAGATTGTTTTAAATATGAGTAGATGAGATCTAGGATTGCAAATCCACCACTAACTATGCATCGAGTTTAAGTTCTATAATTAGATAGTCACGATCTATCGTACCTACAAGCCCAATAGTATCAACAAGAGGATATCGTTAGTTTAATCTAAGCATAATTCATCTTCGGTTCACAGGAATTATCTACCTATAACTAGGGTGTAGCATAACTCATCTTTCCCAGGCATGAATTATAAAAGATGTAAACATCACAATCACATAAGCACTATTGTATGTAAATACACCTATCAATCATAGAAATCAAGGCATATTGAGGTCAATAAGCATAAGGAAAAATCTAAGACAAGAATAGATCCAAAATACTCTTGATTATTATCATTAAAAACTAATTATATATAAATAATCCACCAACATACAATTACTATCCAATACATAAAATCCTAAAATAAGAAAGCATAGAACTCCCCCTTTACATAGCTAGGGTTTCATTGAAACCCTAGAATAGAGGTTTAGTTGCACATGGTTGATGAAAGCATGAAGATTGCGTTGATGGTTGCCATTAGAGACCTTTAAGCTTGCTCTTGATATGTTATAATCTTGTTAAAGCATGTAACCTGCTATTTTGGGATTTCTAGAATTGTGTAATATGTTAAAATTTGTAGTTTTCATAACTTGTAATCATGTAAATTATGTAATGTTGAAACTTGAGACTTGCCTTGTAGATTTGGAAATGTATGGTTATGTTAATGGGTATATTTGGTGAGTTTTAGCTTGAATTTAGTTGCGTTCAATTCCTTAAAACTTTTTCTTGGGGTTACTTCTTGGGTTGCTGTAGAATGCATTGCTGAAGCAAACCATTCGACTGATCGGGCGTACAGTCGATTTGGTCGTCCTTCACAAAGTATGAGCAGTCTGTAACTCCTGATCCAGTTGATCGGATCTCTAAATTCTCAGTCGATCGGACCCAGCCAGTCGATCGGACCAAAGATTGAGCTCTCTGCAATTTTGCATTTCCAGCCAATCGGACTCTCGATTAGTCGACCAAATCTGCCTTTTTTTTAAATGAAAGAGCTTTTCATGAATCTAACGGGTATTTATTAAAATCACGTTAATAATTGATGTTTTTAGGGTGGGTAATCCTTTGTTACACAGTCTTAATTCACGCGTGGCGGGATGGGGTGTGACATTTTTTGGTATCAGAGCAATAAGCTAGGGCCTTTGGGACGAGTGACGTACGACGCGTAGTGTGCACACAACGATACGTAGCTACATGAACCAGCATACACATTTCCTTAGCATGATTCTAAAGTTGATTTGCATGCCATGTGATTCTTTAAAAGTAATGTGTGTATGTGTGTGTGTGTGTGTTTATTATTATGTGTATTCCAGGCAAAATGTCTGGAGGTAAGAACCCAAATCGTACAGAACTTGTTGAAAGGGAAATCGAAGGGTTAGTTCGAGTGGCCGAGACACTTGATCCAAGAACAAATACCTCAGTTCGACAAGGTGGAAATATCAAAGAACCATCTGCTAGTCCTCCACACGAACTTAGAAAAGTGCTCATAGTTTAGTTAAGGTTATCAATGGGAAAACGAGAGGCCAGGATATCCTTCGAGGGAAGAACCTTTGCCAAAATTTTCCAAATAAAAAAATGTGTACCTTTCGTGGAGGCTTCCATTCTAGATGCATTTCCAGATGCTATTAATTAGATTTGAAAACCTTGGGCTAAGGATCGAAAGATGAGCCGACTTAATCAAAAAATTTCCTATCTTATCTGTTATCCATGCAAGTGTATAAAGGTCCCTTCTCATAGGCAGGTTGATGTGAAGAATAGCTTCAATAGACTCTGGAGTGAAGACATCCTAGATCAGAGGGATGTTCCAAGAAGACCCATTACCCAACATTAAATCACGAACATAGTAGAACCGAGGCTTCACTAAAAGAGAGCAAAGAGGTCTAAAATTAGGAAGACTCAAGATCCAAGGTCATCCCACTCTTTGGTTCTATCCCCTTTGCCAAGAGGCACACCAGATCCACCACGAAGAAGAGGAATAGACTTAATGATGCTTTTCCAACACCACGAAGAATTTTGCCTACCAATAAAATTAAGAAGATTGGAATTTTTAAGGTATTTAGCCTTGACAATCTATACCAATGGTTTCACATCTTGAGTCAAAATAGACGAACCTAGCTTTGTTGCAAGAGCCAGCTTGAGATAGAAGCCTTGCTTTCCAACCTAGAATTTTTGAATTTATTTTATCCTTGATGTGGTGAAAAGCATGAGTCCTTAAGCCCCTAGAAAAGAGAGTCCTTTCTGAATATGACCTTTGTTTCAGCTTAATTCACTTTTTTGGCCCAACCACCTCTCGCACGTAGCAACAAACTCCAAGATTGCTTTGGCTTCATATGGGTTTGCATGACCAAACACCATTAGGTCGTCAGTAAAAAGGAGATGGTTAATAGTGGGACAGCCTTAGCCCGCTCTAATACCTTTGATATTTCCCACTTCTGTCTCACGAAGAAGCAATCTGGGTACGACATTAGAACACAAGATAAAAAAATGAAGAGAGAGGGTCTCCTTAGTAGAGACCTCTCTGGGGCCTAAAAAAAACCGGGGGGGGGGGGGGGGGTGCCCATTAATGAGAATAGATAAGGACACTGTGGAGATACATTGGCTTATCCAATTACATCACACATTACTAAAGCCCAAACATTTTAGAACTGAGAGAAGAAAGAGCCATTCAACCCGATCATAGGACTTCTCTATATCAAATTTTATAGCCATCACCCCTTTTTCCTTTCTTTTTATTCATGGAATAAATATGTATTAATTAATATAATTAGTGTATATCATGGATTAAGGGGAGGCTTTGGACTCGCCTGTATAAAAAGGTGTTCAGTGAAGAACACAGTTAGAATTTTCCCAGTGAGGTGGGACAGATAATGAGGTGGGGCCCAATGAAGGGCCCAGATAATATAACTTCCATTTTACATGTAAAATGCATTTATATGAATAAGTGAATACTTGTTTAAGTGTTTTCATATTATATGATGTTATATGTGTTAGCTTTTGGTAGCGGTCTGGCTATCCATTTAAGGGCATAATTGAAAAAGATACATAATTAGTAGGTACGATAGCAACTTCATAAAATATTTGGGACCACGTTTGGGACCCATACAGGACTTAGACAAACACTCACTTAGATAGTTGGGTACTTAATGGAATGTTTGGGGATTTCATAATTGAACTTAGAAGTTGATAAACATAAATAGAGGCATGAGTCACCCATGGAAAGTGTGAGGAGAGAATACCTATTGTTTCTCTCAATTAAAAGAAAAGGAAAATAGTCCAGGGACAGAGAGAGTTAGCACCGAGAAGGGAGAGAGAGAGAAGAGCCTCGTTGCCATTTCCAGTCGTGCCGTCGCCGTCGCTCATCCAATTCATGAACCGAAGCCATATCCAGACTTGTGAAAATGAGATGGTCATTTGCATGTCTTTCTTTTCTATTTTAATAATTAAATTTTGGTGACCCATTTTAATCGGTGACACGCAGTTTAGCAAAAACATGCAGGAATTACTTTAGAGAAAGAATTGGGTTAAAATTTGGAGGAATATTTCTGCATTTTTCTAGATTATTTGGGTTGAAATAAGATAAGGTGAGTTTTTGAACCAAAAGCTTTGATGTGGGACATGTTATATGCTTCAATTGCTAGTTAGAAATATAATTCTGGAATTTGGGTTTGAATACATGTTAAATTTGAATTTGCATGTTAATTTGGTAAGAAAATTTTCATGTTTATATGACTATGTGCTTACATATGTTAAGTGGTCAATGAATAGTTGGGAGTAATGGTTCATTGTGGTGAAATAAGGGAAGAGAAGGAGAAGAAACCATTTTAGAACGATAGTCCAAGGAATAAAAGTGACTGCGGGGCCATGGAAAAGGTTATCGGGTCTAAGTGAACCATTAACCCAATTATTCTGCAATTACGTATGCTTATGTGCTTAAATTGTTGCATTATACATGCTCATGTCATTAAAGCACGTTAGTTTATTCACTAACGTTATTTTATTCACTAAGTGTAATGCTTAAGAAAACCGTTTTCCGATTTCTGTTGTGGTACATAACAACCACTGCAGGTTCGGAGCAAGGCTCGGAAAGGAGGTGATGTATATGTTGGGAATGGAAGAGTTGTGACAGAATTGATATGTTATAATCTTGTTAAAGCATGCAACCTGCTATTTTTGGATTTCTAGAATTGTGAAATATGTTAAAACTTGTAGTTTTCATAACATATAATCACGTCAATTATGTAATGTTGTAACTTGAGACTTTCCTTGTAGCTTTGGAAGTGTGTGGTTATGTTAATGGGTATATTTGGTGAGTTCTAGCTTGAATTTAGCTGTGTTTAATGCCTTAAAACTTTTTCTTGGGGTTACTTCTTGGGTTGCTGTAGAATGCACTACTGAAGTAATCCAGTCGACTGATCGGGCGTATAATCAACTGGGTCGTCCTTCAAAAAGTATGAACCCTCTGTAAATCCTGATCCAGTCGACCGGATCTCAAAATTGTCAGTCGACCAGACCCAGCCAGTCGACCTGACCAAAGATTGAGCTCTCTGCAATTTTGCATTTCCAGTCGACCGGACTCTCGATCAGTCGACCGGATCTGCCTATTTTTTAAATGAAAGAGCTTTTCATGAATCTAACGGGTATTTATTAAAATCACGTTGATAATTGATGTTTTTAGGGTGGGTAATCCTTTGTTACACGGTCTTAATTAACGCATGGTGGGATGGGGTGTGACCATTTTTGGTATCAAAGCAATAGGCTAAAGCCTTTGGGACGAGTAACGTACGATGTGTAGTGTACACACAATGACACGTAGCTATATGAACCAGCATACACGTTTACTTAGCATGGTTCTAAAGTTGATTAGCATACCATGTGATTCTTTAAAAGTAACGTGTGTTTGTATGTGTACGTGTATGTGTGTGTGTGTATTATTATGTGGGTGGCATGCTAAATGTCTGGAGGTGAGAACCCCTATTGTACGGAACAAGTTGAAAGGGAATTGAAGGGTGGCTGAGACATACGTGACTGAGGAAAGGCCAGTATAGCTGAATCCGAATTCGAGGGAGGAAGTTATTACTATTTCAAAATTCCACAAGCAAAAGCTGATGATATTCCGTGGGGAAGCCGACCCAATGAAAGCCAACTTCTGGATTTTTGTCGTGGAGAAAAATTTTAGTGTATTACCATGTTCGGAAGAACAAAAAGTGTTGTTTGCAGCTGATACGTTAAAGGATGAGGCACAATATTGGTGGCGTACCATGCTGGGGCCCTGACAACCGACTACTTGGGGTCAATTTCTTGAGGTATTCAATGAGCAATACTTTCCAGAATCATTCTGGGATCAAAATGCTTAAGAGTTCATAGAGTTACCGTAAGTAGAATGTCTTTTAGGGAATACTCGGTGCATTATACAATTTGGGAAGGTTTACTGGAGATATAGTGACAAATGAGAAAGTAAAGGCAAGAAAGAATGTGGCGGGACTTTGGGGTGATATCCGAGGATGAGTGAGTGTATTCCTATCAGAGATCTAAGTCGCTAGACATTGCTTCTATCGCTGAGAAGGATCTCGGGTATACTCCGATCATGCAACCACCACCAAGCCAACAAAGTAGACGAATGGGATCAAGTCAGTTCAGTGGCCAAGGGAGTGTGAAGAGGCAGAATTTAGGGGGATCATCGGCTAGTATTGGCAGTGGTTCTAGTGGGAACAAACCAAGAAGTCAAACATGTCAAGAGTTTCATTCGGGCCGATGCAATCAACTTCCAAACCCGATCACTTATAACATTTGCCGACAGTCGTGACATATCGCCAGAAATTGTCCGAATCAAGTCATAGATATGAGGGGTCGATGTTTTACCTGTAGGGAATTGGGGCATCAAGCCAAGGACTGTCCTACCAAGCGTCAAGGAGTCTCAGGTTCTGGTTCTTCCGCTGCCAGTGCTATTACACTGAGAACTACTCAACAATCTCTGAGGAGGGAGCAGCGGGAGGTAAGATCATATCAGCTCAGGCTGGGAGAGATCGTTTCAGTTGATACTATTGTTTCAGGTATGGTTCTCATTTGCTCACACTTAGCAAAGTACATATAGATTCAAGATCCACACACTCATTACTATCGCACCATTTAGCTAAGCATCTAGATAAACCATTAGAGTTTCTGGATTATGATCTATCTATTGCAACACCATTAGGGGCTCCAATGATTAGTTCGGGGGTATTTAGAAAATGGGAGATAATTATAGGTGGTAAAAGTTTAACAGTTGATTTAGTACCTTTAATTGTTCAGCACTTTGATGTTATATTAGGTATGGATTGGTTAGCAGCTAATCACGGGAACATTGATTGTAACAATACAGGGGTAGTATTTCGTGTTCCAAATCAAGAAATGTTTTATTTCCAAGGCAAGGATGTCGTATCACCGCCATATATCATGTCAACTATTGAAGCTTGTCTGTTGTTAAATAAGGGTTATTGTGGGTTCTTATCTAGTATTCTTGATACTAGAGGTGCCGATTGAAAGCTTGAGGATATTCTGATAGTTTGAGAATTTCCAGATATGTTTCCAGAAGAGTTACGTAGCGTATTGATTGAACGAGAAGTAGAGTTTGGAATTGATGTTGTGACGGGGACTCAACCAATTTCACGAGCACCGCACCAAATGGCTCCGGTCGAGTTGAAAGAGTTGAAGATTCAGTCACATGAGTTGTTAGACCAGGGCTTTGTTCGACCTAGTGTGTCTCCGTGTGGTGCACTAGTATTATTTGTGAAAAAGAAGGATGGAACAATGCGGATGTGCATCAACTATCGGGAGATCAATAAGGTGACAACCAAGAATAAATATCCGTAGCCATGTATAGATGATCTATTCGATCAGCTTCAAGGAGCACAAGTATTTTTGAAAATTGACTTGAGATCGGGGTACCACCAACTGAAAGTTAAAGCAGAGGATGTAGAGAAGACAACCTTTAGGACCCGATAAGGACACTATGAATTCTTAGTGATGCCGTTTGGGGTTACTAATGCACTAACAACCTTTATGGATTTGATGAACCGTGTGTTCAAATCGTACTTGGATGAGTTTGTTATAGTTTATATTGATGATATCTTGATTTATTCTAATAGCCCGAAGGAACATGAACAACACTTGAGGTTAGTTTTGCAGCAACTACGAGAAAAACAATTATTTGGGAAGCTGAATACGAGTGAGTTTTGGTTGTTAAGTGTCACTTTTCTCGGACACATGATCTCTAAGGAGGGTGTATCTGTAGACTCACAGAAAATAGAAGCCGTTATTAATTGTTCAAGGCCAACGAATGTGTCAGAGATTTGAA
Organism: Hydrangea macrophylla; assembly: GCA_033977485.1. NCBI lineage: Eukaryota > Viridiplantae > Streptophyta > Magnoliopsida > Cornales > Hydrangeaceae > Hydrangea > Hydrangea macrophylla. Next base: position 107,094,251 of record CM066989.1, on the reverse strand, counting down.
GTTTCTTAGGGATAGCCAGATATTATAGAAGATTTGTCAAAGACTTTTCTAAAATTGTGACTCCAATAACACGATTGATGAGAAAGGATGTATCGTTCGAGTGGATTAAGGGCTATGAAGGTTTCCTAATATTAAAATAGAAGTTGACTATGGAACCAATACTTGCAATTCCGTCAAGTACTAAAAATTTCAGAATCTATAGCGATGCTTCTCATCAAGGTTTTGGATGTGTCTTGACACAAGATGATTAGGGTCATAGCTTATGCTTCACGACAGCTGAGACCTCTTGAAAAGAATTACCTGACACACGATTTGGAGTTAGCGGCGATAATCGTTGCCTTAAAAATATGGAGGCACTACTTATGCGGGAAAACGTGTGAAATCTTTGCCGACCACAAAAGTATTAAATACTTGTTCACCCAGAGGAGCTTAATATGAGACAAAGAAAATGGTTGGAATTAATGAAAGGTTATGTCTTGAAGATTCAGTATCATCGGAGAGAGGCGAATATGGTCGGAGATGCTTTAAGTCGGAAGTTGTCGGAAAACTTAGCTTATACCTTGGCGGGACAAGAGAAATTGGTTAGGGAATTTGAACAATTACAACTTGAAGTAATTACTAAAGTTGAAGGCAGTTTAATGGCTGCAATCTTGGCACAATCGAGTCTAATTGGTGAAATAAATATAATCTACTTCTAGATCCAGATTTCAAGAAGATTGTTGATGAATTACCGAAAGGTAAAAGCCCAGAGTTCAATTTCCAAGATGGAGTTTTGAGATATATTAATCGTTCGCGTATTCCTAAGGTTGGAGATATGAGAGATAAATTTATGGAAGAAGCTTATAATACCAGATATTCAGTACATCTGGGTAGCACTAAAATATATAGAGACTTACGAGAAACTTATTGGTGGAATTCTATGAACCGAGAAGTTGCAGAATTCGTGGCTAAGTGTATGACTTGCCAGAAGGTGAAAATGGAACATCAACAAGCCGGGGGAGAATTACAACCTTTGCAAATACCAGAGTGGAAGTTGGAGCATATCACGATGGATTTTGTCTCGGGATTTTCAGAGTCCCTAAAGTCAAATAATAGTATTTGGGTCATTGTTGACTAAGTCAGCCCATTTCTTACCAATCAAGACCAAGAATTCGTCAAAGCTTGCAAAGATTTATATTAGAGAAATAGTTAGACTTCATGGGGCACCAGTATCGATAGTGTCAGATTGTAACACCCGATTTGTGTCAAGATTTTGGGAAAGCTTACAAAGAGCTATGGGGACGACTTTACATTTTAGTACTGCTTTTCATTCCCAAACCGATGGTCAATCGGAGAGAGTGATTCAAATTTTAGAAGACATGTTGAGGGTATGTATCAATGATTTCAAAGCCGATTGGGAAACATATCTGCCATTGATCGAATTTTCTTATAACAGCAGCTTTCAAACTAGTATTAGAATGGCGCCTTATGAGGCATTGTATGGAAGAAAGTGTAGATCGCCAGTTTGTTGGACAAAAGTTGGTAAAAAATGCTTTTGGGACAAGAGATAGTCCAACCCACTACCGATAAGATTAGATTGATTAAATAGAAGTTGCAAACAACTCAGAGTCATTATAAAAGTTATGCGAATACGGGAAGAAGACTGTTGGAGTTCGAGGTAGGTAAGTATGTCTTTTGAAGGTGTCGCCTTCGAAAGGCATAGCACAGTTTGGTAAGCGAGGTAAGCTCAGTCCTTATATTACAACATACTACGAATTCAAGGTTATTATTACAAGTTCGGTGTAGAACAAAAATATAAACAATTGATTCCCCGGCATTTCCACGGCCTCACTCCTCATGCTTTCTCTTGTCTTTCTTTTTACCTGTAATGGAGTACATCTACACTGCTCAGCTATATGCTGAGTGCACAAGTCTAACATATGCAATATATAATGACCATGATTTAATCTCATAAATCATATCAATAGTCTCTAGGGAGAAAAATACGCCTTCATCCGGTAGCAGCAAGTCCAAGCCTTAAACCGGGATGTCAATGGCAAGTCCAAGCCTACAACCATGCACAATAGCCGTCGCTACTTAAATTCTCAAACATTGAGAAGCTTACTCCGGCATGAATTTGCATAAGACTCCCCTTTGACCCACATAGACAACTCAACGTGCTCGCGTAAATTTAAACATGCTTTTCACAATTTAGCGCGTGCATAATTAACGGGCCTACAATTAGCACATGGATTTTGCCCGGATCTCAATTTCGTCGTCGAAATATAAAACATGTATTTCTCTATATTTCACAAGTTAGGATTTCATACCTCGTGCGATTTCCCCCAAACTTTGAAGGATCGACTAGGAGATTAGATAATCGTCGGATTTCGAATTTGAGAAAATTCCTACAAGTTTATACCTGTTTTTCCCAAAAGTCTAAAATTAAGATTTTTACAAAACTTGGCCAAACATGGCCTAAGTAGTGTCAAAACGAAGATCTTACCTCCACAAGTTCAAATACAAAATCTGGAGAAAAACTGACGGACGGAAGGTCGTCGTATGTCGCCGGCAAGCTCGTGGCAACCAAATCTCCTTTCTCTAGATATTTTGGAAGTTCATCCTTATCTATATATAGGCAAACTTTATGGAAATTACGTTTACTTCCCCGCAAGTTTCTCAAAACTTCTCATTAACCCATGAAACTTTGCACACGTTCATTTTATAACTTTACGAGTGAAAATTATAAATTTCAAAAGTTTTCCGACTAAGTCTCGTTTGGGTCCAAAAATAACGTTCGAAAACTATATTCTGTGGGATCTCTACACAACCTACCTTTTTCATTAACGTAACACTCTCGTTCTTACCACACTTCTCAAATAATATACTAAAGTATCCAAATACCAGAATTATACTATACAGGTATAATTACTATTCACAGGAATACCAGATAAAGTCAAATAACATTTAAATCATATAAATGCCATCTACTCAAGCTCATGCAATATGAATTGCCATGTTCCCGTGTCCTCACTGACACCTTACTGTTGACTCACAGTCAACCCCATCACCATTATCAATTAACATTGATAAACTCCCAAATTACAAATATGCATGATAAAATTATGAATTCCTGGAACGGGTGTGACACGCGGGTAATTTTCCTAGTTCCCTACTTGCACGTCATCTTGCTTGCTATTTGAGTTATGTGGCTTATGAACGATATTTTACCATTAGCAATCTTATACCCTTTTGACATGTTTTTGTAATGTATATGTATATATGTATTAGTTGAGGGCATGCTTAGATTAATAATTCGGTTAAAAAGGATGTTGAGTAGAGGCCTGTCACGAGATAGGATGAAAGGAGGTGTTTAGTCCGCCGGGCTCCTTCCCTTTTTATTCCATAATCCTCGGACCCAGTTTATCTTTGGTTTCGCAAAAGATCAGCTTGCTTTTAAAATGGTTTCTTAATTTTTCCTTTTAAAAATTAAGTAGCGACTCTTTGAAATTTGAAAATGTTTTAAAAGTGGGCTCAAATGCCGGTATCCACACCTCCCATTAGTTGTTGAAAAAGAAGGAAAAAAATAGAGAGTTAGTCGAGAGAGTGAAGGATAAAGAAAAGAAAAGAAAGAAAAGAAAGAAGAAGAGAAGTGTTTGAGAGTTGCTTAACATCATTTATAGGTACCGGGTTGTGTGCAATATGCTTTTTAATTCTCCAGAGTATTTCTTGTTATCTCTATTTGTACTATTTTGCAGTTTTGTTGTGCTTTTCATTTGGAATCCATGAATATGTGTTGTTATTGGTCTAAATGGTCCATAAGCAATGAGCACCCACCAACAGGCCTCAGGGACCAACGTACTGGAGATAGGTGAGGTAAGGTGGCTCTTTGGTGTGTGGCTTCTTTGGTGAGAGCGGTTGTGTAAGCGGTTGAGTAAGTGCTATGGACTGAATGGTTCATGAGCAGGGGGTACCTACCAGTAGGCCAACAGGCCCTAGGGACCGACGTACTGGAGACAGGTGAGGTTGGTGGCCGTTGCCGTGTAACCAAGTGGAACCTGGTATGATGTTCTTGGTTTGAGCGTTTTGGGTAGTGTAAGTAGTTGGGTTGTGAGACTGGTCAATTGAGTTGATGTTGTTCTATTTATTTGTTTGTCATTATCCTTTTGGGCCTTTACTATTTCTGTCATATTGTATACTTTCTGGTGTGGTTTTTAGATACACGTAGTGCGGGTAACCGAAGCCTGGAAGGAAGATAAGGCTAAGGATGATATAGGAGATCTGTGGAGAATATAGACCTGTTGAAAGTTTTATAGAAATATTGTGCTTTTATTTTAAAGAATCGAAGTGTAATTCATCTCATTTTTCAATAAAAATACACTTTATTTTTGTGGGGCCGTCACATGAAACATTTTTTTTAACGCCAACTTTTGAAATGTTTCTAAAAACGAAAAACATTTAGAGATATTTTGGGAAATGTATTTGAGTTTTCCTTCTTTAGAGAAATGTCTTTGAAACCTTAAAATTTGGATATATTTATATATAAAAATATTTCTAAATTTGTCTTTGAGTTCGAAAAATTTCAGAGACATCTTGAGAGAATTGTTTCAGAGTCCAAAAAATTTAGAGACATTTTGGCAAAAATGTCTCTGAAAAATGAATAATTCAGACAGATTCTATGAAAAAATCCCTAAGAATATCTAAATTAATTTGGAAAATTTTGGGAGAAATATCTCTAAAAGTTCAACAAGCTAGTGTCTAGGAAGTTTTGGCAATTGTAACAAAAAAAAAAATTAAAATAAAAAATAATTGGGGGAATGTGTCTAAAAATTCCAAATGTCTCTAAAAATGAAAATTTAAGAGACATTGCAAGAATTGGTGAAAAATATTTATTTATTTGTATATTTAATAAAATTCGGGTGTTGAGTTTAGTGTGATAAGTACAATGTGGGGGTGAGTAAATTGAATAAATATTTTGTCTGCAAAAATAAAAAATAAAAACTTAGAGACTTCAATAACAAAACAAAAAAAAAAAAAAAAAAGAAAGAAAAAAAAAAGAAAGAAAGAAAGGAGAAAAAAAGGTATCCTTTTGCACCGGGAGAATTTTTGACTGTCATTTTGGCTTTATTAACAAAGCCACAAGGACCTTAACCCAATATTTTCTTATTTTTAATACACTAAACAATTTTTAGTACCCTATAAATTTTAGCAAAATTTTACTTAGGATTATGTATTTTCAGATGCAATATTTAATTTGGTCCTTTAAGATTAAAATTGTGTCAATTTAGTATCAAGGAGTGTTGAATATCCAAGGGCCAAAGTAAAACTTTTTGCGCTCTGAGAAATCACAATGACACATTAGAAAATTGTGTTTGCAATAGAAAATCATTCATTCATTCAAGATCATCACCATCATGTAATAATACATGCCGGTCTATTTTAAAACTATAAAACTTGAATCATCAAACATACCAACCATTAATGGCTAAACTTCTCAGTATCGTTTATTTCTCCTAAAAAATAAAAAAATGAATATATGTATATATATATATATATATGAGTAAAGATTGGGACACACCCAAACACATAATTTTTGGGACACAACCAAGATGTGTCTATATCTCTCCTGTGATGTCACTGGACCCCACAGTGACACATGAAAGAGATAGACACATCGCTTGAATTGTGTCTCAAAAGTTGCGTCTTTGGTTGTGTCCCAAATATTACTCAAAAGAGAGAGATAGACACATTTAAGTGTGTGGATTTTGTTTGTGAACAAAATATTGTTGTTAATACATATCACACTCCACAAGTTGTGGGGACCACCACAAGCCATAGAATATATATCCACTCCTCATTCCTTATAGAGATAGAGCTCATCAGAATTGCTAGACAAATCTTGATCATTACCACCTAATCTCAAAGAATCACATACAAACACGCACAAATACAGAAGAAAGAGATGGCAAGCGATCATCGGATTGAACATATCAGCCATCCTGGGCATCCATTTGTCCTCCACCGTTCTTCTTACAATACAGCAGACTGCACTATGTGCAGATCAGAATGCAGTACTGGGTTGGACGTTTATGCTTGTGAGGAATGTAAGCATTTCATAATCCACCCCTTCCACCCACAACACCCCCTCAGTTTGTTTGTCAAATCGCCTTACGGTTCAAAAAAAATAATATATAAATGTAATGCTTGTGCGATGCAGTGTTGGGGCTCTACTTACCACTGTCCCGAGTGTCAATTTGACCTTGACATTCATTGCGCTACACTACTGATCCCTAGAAAAACAATTGAAAGTAGTAATACCCAGACGACGTCCCACCCACATACCTTGTTTCTTTGCAACACAGAGAATAATAGTAGAATTTATTCTTATAAATGTTATGCGTGCCGACTACCTTTAGACAAGGACTCGATCTATGTTTGCCTTGAATGTCGTAAATTTCTCTGCCAATCCTGTGCTGAATTGCCTCGAGAGCTCAACCACCCTTTCCACCCGGACCACACTCTCGTCCTCCTTGTTCTTGAACATAATGCTCCAACAAGAAGTACTCTTCGTTGCTCTGCTTGTCACAGCAACGACCTAAACAAAATTTTTTTCCACTGCTTAGAGTGTGAATTCTACCTGGACATCCGGTGTTCTTCCTTGATGCCGATTAACGTTGTTGATGATGTAGTTAACCATCCCCATCCTTTGTTTCTTTGTGAGAATAAAAAGAAGTTTGAATTTTTCTGCGCATGCCAAAAACTTTTCAATGATATTGATTCTATTTCCATATTTTGGTGCCTCACCTGCACTCACTTTCTGCACAAATCATGTGCTGGTCTGCCTGTAGAAATAAAACAACACATTTTCCACCCAAATCACCCTTTGTCGCTCTCGCATTCTTATGATAAGGAATTTGACTGCAATGCTTGTATGCAACAAGGTACTATAGGCTTTGCTTATGCCTGCAATTGTTGCAGCGCCGATTTCTGTACTAGATGTGTATTGAAGGCGCCCCCCCACACAATAAACTCTGAACTTCATAAGCATCCGCTTGCTTTCGTTAGTCAAATGAATTACCATGATGATGGTGATCCCAACAGTGCCAAACCAATATGCACACTTTGTGATTTCTATTGCGAACCCAATTGGTTGCGTTGTGTGCCGTGCAATATCAATTTCCATTTCCATTGCATTCCAAATTTGCCACAAAAGGTCAGTGATGGAATTCACAGACATGCCCTTACCCTAACCAAATCCCCAATCAAAGATCATGAGGATGAAGGTGAAGATTCAGAGTTCTTATGTGACCATTGCGAGCAAGAAAGAAGACTACGGGACCCTACTTACTATTGTGCAGAATGTCACTATGTTTCTCACATTCATTGTCTGATCCCTGAGGTATACTCCCCCTCCCCTAATCGTTTCTTCCTTTTATATTTGTTTTTATTTGGTTTTATAGACACAATGATATAAATTCAACCAATAAGACAATGGTAGCGAAGGAAAGCATTCCAAATTAAAACGTACAACCTCCACAAGGTGAGAAAAACACCCACAGAAGGACACAAAACCTCTCCTATTAAGTGATCCAAACTAAATAGAAAAAAAAAAAAACACACACACACAACCTCACAACCTTAAAGGGAAATGCCAAAACACCAAAATCAAGTATGTTTCTAAAGCCCCCGAATCTTAGATGTACTTTATCTTGAACGGTAGTGTACTTTTGCGAATATGGCCTCATTTCGGCAAGAGCTTTACGCTATTTTTACGGAGTTTTTTTTTCCCCAGTTCTGTTAATCGGCCAACATTCTCTCTTTATTCCTCATTGCATGGCTCCGTCTTTAGAATATTGTCTTCTTTTTTCCCCAGTACGTTCTGCTCATAGGCCAACATTCTATTCCTCATTGCATGGCTCAGTCTTTAGAATGCTGTCTTTTTTTTTTTCGAACAGCTAAGGCCAGGATTATAATATAAGCCACAAGGCAACCCGAAATCTCGAAATCAATGCCAAAAACAACCCACCCAAAAGAACTCTCGACCTAACAAACCTCACACAACACTTACAAAGACACAAACAAAACTGAAGAACCAGATCATAAAAAGACCAGACCAACCGAAAAAAATCCAAACCCCAGCAACCAACATCAAGAAAACACTCCAAAACTAGCGGCAAGCTCTCAATCAGCCCAAGAAAGCCAAAAAAGAAACACCAAAACTGCCGCGTACATCCCGCCGCAACAAACAGCAAGCCAAAAATCCCGTTAATGGAGCAAAAACAACCGGCTCACAAACAAAAAACCATCAAAAAGGGGGCTGATCAAAACAGACTAAAAACCCGCATGACATTTTTCATATTCGTCCCAATCTCTGTTTTCCAATTCTGTCGCCTGGAGGCAATCTCCCCTTCATCGCCACTATAAGTCAAACCCAAAGCTTTTCCAACCTTCCATGTCTCATGAACCTCCTCGAGGATCACATCTTTACGATTCCTCCTACCTTTTTCAGATATCGTGTCCACCATTCCCACCTCTAACAAAGAACATGCCTCCTCCATTGACAATACGACATTTATCTTGATCTTGTGTTTAACAAGTTTATTCACTTTAGAGTTGCAATGTTTAGACCAGCGAATACCATAGCTTTTCTTCTCCCGAACTTTTTCTTGAGCCTCGCCTCCTTAAACCGACTCTTCATCTCAGCAAGGGTAGCATCCTCCGACTCCAAATCCGTTTCCCACTCTGACTCTCTACTATCAGAAATGTCTCCCTCACCAACAATCTCCCCCGTGGCATCCCTCTCATAATCACTAGACTTAGACTCGTCCTCATCCCCTTTTAACACAGACATAGGAGTTTCAGGAGCAACAAGGATTGACGGTTCAATTGAATCATTAACATTGACCCTCATCCCCTTATCATCAATATCACAACACCAATTCGACGTGCCTCCCAGAAATTCGAAAAATGATTTTGGAGGAGAGCTCGCATTTTCCTCCGATTGAGCACTACCAACAATATTATTACCCACAATGTTATCCAAACGACTTTCACTCACCCGCTCGATCCCCTCCATGCTATTAGCCACACATTATCGAGATTGGACTGCATTGTTGGTACCGTTAAAGGAATTCTGTGCTTCCATCTGATCCGTGTATTCTTTCTCGGCCACCAAAACCCCATCACAATGAAAAGGCTCATTTGAGAAGCCCCCTTCGGCTGAAACCTTATAGCCTCCAACACATTTTCATTTATCGGCTCCGAAGCCACCTCATCGTCTTCCAACGAATCCCCCATTTCCAGCTCATAATCATTTTCTTCGCCGTACTTTGTTGTTGACTCATTAGCCTTAGGCTTCAAAACAAAATCATCCAAAGCGCTTATAGGGTCCCCTTCCAATTCCTTAACTTTGACACTGCAAGCACACCCATTCACTACAACGAATCCCCCAACTTCAATTCCTTAACTTTATTCTTGTGGCCATTGATGAGAACGAAAGAGTAGAATATTGTCTTGTTAAGATAATTCTCACAGGCACAGAGTTCCACTATTATTGTCGAATTAAAGCTCGAGGACTAAATCTGTTTTTCAAAATCAAGTAGTAAATGAATTAGTTTCCCTTGGGTCTTAATGTACCAAAGACCTTATACAATCAAGTTCAGTTTCAATACTTTATTTTTGTTGTTTATTCACTATGTGGTGGTTGTACATTGAGACGTTTTTTTTTTTTAGATTGTACTTTTGATGGATGAAGAGTGGTCCCTGACTCACAAACTTGATGACACAAATGAGGTAGCTAACAGTGCCTTAGAGGGGACAAAAAGTCAAATTGTGGAGGTAACAGAGCAGTATTCCCTTGCTGAAACAGAAGAGCTAGATCAGTCTGACAAGCTTGGTGGGGAGACAGTGAAACAACATTCCCTAAAGGAGGCACTGAAGCCAGAAGAACTTGATAAGTTTATTGAGCTTTATACAAATGCAAGGGTACAAAGAGCAAACCTGCGACGACTAAAGAAAAGGTTGGAGGCATTTGAGAAGAGAGCACAACTTCTCGACTTGTCATAGGCAATACATAGGGTGTGTTTGATAATTCAATTTAAGTGGTGAACATAAAATTTTTTAGCATTTATTTATTCATTTATTTATTTTTCAGTTCATTTAATAATATGTACCGCTTGATTGAAAAAGCAGTCAAAAATCACTGAAAATTTTAAGTGAAAAGATTTTATTGAAAATAATCATTAAATGCAGTCTATTTCAGTACTTGAAATATTGTTTTCATTATTGCAAATTCAATCATTTAAAATTTTCAGTATTTACTTTTTCAGTTTTATCAAACGGACTCTTTTACAAAATTAAAAATTAAGTATTGAACTTTTTAGTGCTATGCAAAGGGCTATAGTTAGAGAGAGGGTGTGGACTTGAATGAAGAGTATTATCAAAGACTTGAATTTACAACAGTGAAAAGCCTTAACTATAAAATGCATTTTAGAAGTGTAACACCCGTACCCGGAAAATAAGATTAATGTGATAATAATATGTGTTAATTAAAGATAATTAATGCATGAGATGAATTAAGGTGGGGTTATGAACCCACATGTGAAAAGGTGTTCAAATGCGGACACAGATGAAAGTCCTGTGAAAGGCAGGACTGGTATAAAAGTGGGGCCCAACGAGGGTCTAATTAAAATAATTTGCATTTTTATGTCATTATGTGTTTATATGATTACTTGTTTAAATGCTTATTGATATTATTATGTCTTATGATAGGATAGGGGACCAATTTGGGTACCCATGTGAGGGCGTATTTGAATAAAATTGATAACTGGTAGGTTTTATAGCAACCTCATAATTTATGTGGGACCACGTTTGGGACCCACGCGAGACTTAGATTAAAACCATTTAGAAAATGTGGGTAGATATTGTAATTGACTTGGGGTTTCATAATAAAGCTTAAGAAAGATTGGGGGGTGTAAATGTAATATAGGGAGAGTTGATGACAACACATATGCTTCATGCATATGTGTCTCATTCACAAGATCTCCTGCAATTTAGAGAGAACGAGAGCTCGGGTCGGCGACGGAAATTCTCGACGACGTTTCTTGCCGTTTCTTTGTCGTCCGGCGTCGGATTCACGATCCGAGACCACTTTTGGACTCGTCGAGGTAAGAGGATCACATGCATGTAATTTATTTTCATTTTCGGCAATGTTTTTACGGCAACCGTTCTTAATAGACGATGTTCTTGATACCAAACTTATGTAGGAATTACACCGGTGAAATTTGGGTTGGAAATTAGCAAGAGATTGGGAAAATCTAGGCTTAATCGCTAGTAAATCGAAGAGGTGAGTGTCCTAATCTTTCAATTGGATGTTTAGTTATGATAATGTGATAATTGTGGTTCATAGTTGTTAAACTCATGCTCATGTATGTATATGTTGTTGAATTTGGGTAAAAAGCATGCCAATAAGGTGAAATTGTTATGCTTATGTGCTAAGTTGCTTAAATGTTTATATGGATCAAAGGGAAGTCAAGTAGTGGTCACCATTTATAGGTCCCATATGTAAGGGATAGGAAGTCCTCAATGAGTAGGACATGGTGACGACCACAATGAAATGCCAGTGACGCCTTCGGGGTCACAAGAGAGTGTGTGTTGCGCTATATGCGCCAAAAGTGAGAAAGATCCGGGGTGAGAAGGACCCGGGGGTGGTGGCTGGAATGACTTGACTTCTTGGAGATCAATTTGTTGTCATTTATAATGATTGTTGCATTTACATACTTTGCATTCCAATGGCATGATTAGTTCCCTCACTAAGCGAAAACTTAAACGAAAATATATTTTCTGTTGTGGTTATTGAATAACCATCGCAGGTACCAAACGAGACGAGGAGAGGAAATGATCCGCACGACGGGTTGGGCTTGGGAGTTGTCCTTGTGTATATGTGTTCATATGCCTAGCTAGTTTATGTTTAGAATGTATCTTTTGTTGGCAATGTAAATGTAGCTTGGGTTTGTTTTTGGAGACTTGTCATATGTAAAGTTGGGTATGGTTGGTTGTTTATGTTCCAAACCATGAGTTGTACTTGCAAGTTGCAAGTTATGTATTTTGGGAGTGAAGTTGGGAAGAGTTAATAGTTTTGGTTGTGAAACTAACTCAGTTTCTCCTTATGTGTAAATATTTGTGTGTGTGTTGGAAAAACATGGTTTTGAATGTAAAATTAATATTTTTAGTTGGAACTTATGGAATATGTATGTTTTGATTCCTTCACAAATAGTTTGACATGTTTTGGGAACTCTCTTGATGGTTGGTGGATATGAGGAAACACTTGAAAATACTTTTGACATGGTTTTGGAAATGTTTTATGAGAGATTCTTCAAGGCCATGGTGTTTTGAACTCACCTTGGCAACCACCAATCCTTTTTCCTTACTAGTTGGTGGAATTGGAGTTTTTATGGGTTGTTTCTCATTTAAATGAACATGGATGATGTTTTGAATGATTTGGAAAGTTTTACAAATGTTATTGATACATTTATGGGTGTTTGGGAGGTGTTCTCAAGAGTTTTAATGATGTTGGGAATTAATTTTGGTACTTGGGAAAAGTTTGAACTATTTTAGCAGTGTTTTAGCAGCAGAAAAACCAATCTGCAGGAACCGGATCGATCCGGGTCGAGTGCGGATCGATCCGGATCTGGGGCGGATCGATTCGCTGGTCCAGTTTCAGCCTCGACGGCTTTTACGGAAACGCGCATAACTCTCTCTAGAAAACTCGGATTCGCGCACCGTTTTTTGCGTTGGAACCAGGACTCAAACAGCTATCTTTCCATATAAAATTTGCTATACTTTATTAATGACCATTTTTCCCTTGGGTCTGTTTTGTGTCATCGGAGCTGTTTTAGTAGGTCTAATTCACGTGTTTCTTAAGGAATTAAGGGTGTTTTGAACGTGTGGGCTTGTTACACGTGTCCCAACTTGCCCGAGGCGGGTTGGGGTGTGACAAGAAGTTTGGTCCTTGTCTCAATTTAGTCTCTGTAGTTCAATTACATTAATATAGTCCCTTTAGTTTTAAGGGTTAATTGCATTTTACCCCTTTGTGGTTAGATCAATTTTTACTCTACCCCTATGGTTCAAAAGTGGACACTTAACACTATGTGATTTTGGACTAAAGTTAGCTACTAAGATTTTTATCAAAATTGCCTCACATGAGATTAAGTGTTAAAATTAGCCCAGAGTAGGAGAGTTTACATGTAAAAATTAACCCCCTACAAAGGGATTAAGTGTTAAAATTAGTCCTAATTATGAGGGTTAAATGGCAGCATTATTCCCACATCGATGGTTAATTCCAAAATTAACCTCACAAACGGGGTTAAGTGTTAATATATTTAGCCAATTTAAGAATTTTCATTAGTTCTAAGGGAAATTTGAACAATTTCAGTTTAGTCCGAAACTATAAGGGGGTTAAGTGTCCACTTTTAAAGCATAAGGGGTAAAGTGAAAATAGTCCTAAAAAATAGAAGCAATGTAGTCTGGAGGTGCCATTGTGGTTTAAACCTGAAAAATGAGAGACAATGTGGTTTAAGCCTGAAAAATGAAGTTTGAGCCAGAGATTGGTGTGTTTTATTTTCCCCAAAAATCGTGGATTTTCATCAATTTTTCATACAGAATGGGATGTCTGGACCATATTGCTTTTAATTTGAAAATACTAGGGCCAAATTAATACAATCGAAATTGTAGGAACTAAATTGAGACAATGGCCAAACTTTCATGGGGTGTATTCTGCAATAAGCCACACTAAAAATAGTATTTTAGTTTAATTTCTTCAGTAGCATTTTGTAACTAAAAACTTGTGGTCAATTTTTTTTTTTAACACTTTTTCAATTAGGTGGCGAGCCCAGAGTTGCTGGGATCATGGTGATTCGGTCCCATGAAACCACAGTCCAAATCTTGTGATCCAGATCTGGATTCTTAGGTGATCCAGATAATAAATTTTGGGAACTAAACGAAAACAAGATCGAAGATAAATAGTAATTTTCATTTGACTTAATTTTCATGGAAGAAATGGATGAATAAGTACTTTCATTTAAAAGCTTTTAAGATATTTGCATTTAATGTGATCTTGGTTAATTTCTTATTTTTTTATTTTTGAAATTGGGTTATACGAAGTCATGGAAGGATTTTGTACAATGTATCAACATAAAGTTATTTACATAAGTTTTATTCAAAACAAGGTTTGAACCTAAGTGAACCAACGAAGACTAATCAGTACCACGAACATGTACCACGCAATCAAATCAGTCAACGTATACTAGGTAAACCATGCACGTTTGAGATAACATTGGGCGAGATCATATACATTGTTAAACACACTAAAACAAAACAAGTGCTGACCAAAAAAAGGCAGAGGATCAGCCATTCTGCAACCTCCTGTAGATTTGAGCCCTTTTGTGAGGAACGGATCCCTTCCAACCCAAGGCATGGCTCTTATGCTTTCCATCCTTGGATGAGAGAAGAGGGCCCTAAGAATACGAGGAAACCTCCTTGGGACTCTCCTTCAGAGAAGAAGATCAGTCCTCAACAAACAAAAAAGCATGTCGATCAACAGGTTAGAATGCCCGGCAGGGGTCCAGTTTATTGGCACGACAATTTTGCCCTGGCTCAGGGTACTAGTCAGATCGGGCCTCTGGAAATGTCACATCCTAACTCTGCTACTTGTCAAATTTTGGCCGCCATTGGGGCCGCTGACCTTCTATCAAAATATTTTAAATCCTCTAAGATTTCCAGCTGAATTGACAAGACCTCTAAACCCCCCTCCTTTTTCTCTCTCCAAAATCGCAGCCCTTTGCCCCAAGCCCAACCAAAGCCCACATTTTCCCTTAAAATTGACATTTGTTTTCCTTCCCTTAAGCTCCTTATGACCTAACCCAACCTGTGGCCCAAACGAACTCATAATCCAACCCAGGCCTATATCATTCCCCAAACACCCCCAACTGAAAGATCCAAGAGCTGGATCAACCTCCATCAGACAACCAAACCCCAAAATAGCACAAAAGAGAGGCTAAACCCCCGAACTATACTATCCAACCCCTTACAAAAAAACCACAAAACCCCTTCCCTTTGTTTTTATACCCTTTTCATACTCCTCTGAAAGCCCCCACTCCCCTCTCACCGACCTAGCTTCCACCCTCCCTTCTCACCACCTAGCTGAAGTTTTTGAACTCGAATCCTCATCTTCTCACACTCACATCCAGAGCCCAGAGAGATCTATGATCCTTAGTGGTAGTAGGAGAATCAATCTAAAGCAACTCGTGATAAACAGATCACATGGTGTTACTGAATGGTTGAGCGCCCTTTCGCCTGATGAAATCTTGGAATCCCATATCCCAATTTCCTCATATAGTCAAAAAGCTCAAGTTATTACTGAAATAGGTGGGTGGAAAGCCCTCTCTCGAACAATGATTATCGCCAATTAGAACTTCCTTGGCCTTGCCCGAGCTGCGGCAGTCAGAGCTCTTCGGGCAATGATAAGAGAACACAATCCAGATTGTCTTTTCTTATCAAAAACCAAAATAAATTAAGCAAAAATGGAATCTCTTCTCTTCAGTTTGGGTTTTTACAACTTTTCTCTAATCCCAACCTCCAACAAGGCTGGGGAAATGTGTTTTCCTTGGCTCAATGGAGTTGACACTATTGTCTCTTTTTCTGAAAAAAATCTATTCACTGCTAAGGTTTTCTCTGACCCTCCTTCTCAACCTTTGGTGCTCTCTGCCTCTGGGCCTTGGATGGCCATTGGTGATTTCACAAGAATCACGAACCAAGCGGAGAAACTAGGAGGTAGACCTTTTGTTAGTTCCTCTACTGGAGGCCTTAAGGCCTAAATGATTTGGGTTTTGTGGGGAATGTTTTTACGTGGGACAATGCTCGGCATTGTAGGGCGAACATTCACCAAAGATTGGACAGAAGCATTGCTAATTTGGTATGGTGTGAATTGTTCCCCAGAGCCACTAATACCACTATTAGAAACTCTCCAATTATTGAAGCTGATCACTCGCCGATTATCCTCAATACTTCGGGGGAAAAAACCAGTAAACCAAAAAGCTTCAAGTGAGAAGCTATATGGGCCAGAGACCCTAATTGCGATCAAGTCATTATTATATTTGGTGCTCCACATCGACCCATTGTTCCCCCTCTCACTGTCTTTGCCAGCAATTGAAAGCGGTTAAGCAAGCCCTGAGGTTTTGGAATAAGCACTATTTTGGCCATGTCCAAGGTAACATTCGCGATGCTAAGAAAGCTATTGAATGTCTTCAAGTTGAGGAGCCTACCAGTGAAAACCAGAACAACATAGTAGCCTTGAAGTCTGATCTTGAAGAAGGTCTTAATAGAGAAGAAATCTTTTGGAGGCAAAAATAACAAATAAACTGGCTTAGAGAAGGGGATAGAAATACTCGCTTCTTCCACTTATCTACTATCATTAGAAGAAGAAGAAATGCGATCGATTTTTTAAAAACAGAAAAGGGGGGTTTGACTGATGACCCAGAGGTCATCAGTCAGGCCTTCTTTGAAAAATTTTATACTACTTTCCAGTCGATGCCCAGAAGAAGAGGAAATTAGAAAGGCCATTTTCGATATTGGTTCGTCCAAAGCTCCAGGTCCAGATGGGTTTCCTTCTTTGTTCTACAATCTTTCTGGTATATCGGTAAGCTTGATGTTATCACGGCTGCCAATAGCTTCTTACTGGGTGGTTACATCCTTAAAAACCTGAATCATAGCAAAATTGCCCTTATTCTGAAAGTGTATAATCCAACCAATGTCATTCAATAATGACCCATAAGTCTGTGCAATGTTATCTGCAAGACCATTTCAAAAATTTTAACTAATAGGTTGAAGCCTCTCCTTGACAAAATCATCTCTCCTATGCAATCAACTCTTGTCTATAGCCGGCTAATCTATGATAATTGTGTTATTGCACAAGAATTGGCTCACTTTATGAATCACAAGAATGGCAAGGGTGGCCTCTTGGCCATTAAATTTAACATGGAGAAAGCTTATGACCGCATCGAATGGCCTTTCCTCTTACAAGATTTGAAATGCTTTGGTTTCAGTGATTGGTGGTATAATTGGATTTCTCAATGCATCACCACCATCTCTTACTCAATTTTATAAATGGCCAACCCAACGGCTTCTTCAAGTTTGAAAGAGGGCTTCACCAAGGAGACCCTTTATCTCCTTTTCTTTTTATTATTTGCTATGATTTTCTTTCTCACCTTATCCAAAGAGATGCGAATCATGGTTTTATCAAGGGTATAAGGGCTAGAAATAACTGCCCTAGTTTTAACAATCTTTTGTTTGCAGGTGACCTCATCATTTTTGGTAAAGCTACCCCGGAGGAAGCCACAAACATTTTGGACATTATTGATAAATATGGGAAGTGGTCATGTCAAAATATTAACCAGTCTAAGTCCAAAATTCTGTTTAGTAAGAATGTTGATCCAGATGTGGCTAGTGCTATCTGCTCTGAGTCCGTAAAGAAAGCCCCTCTCAACTCCAAATATCTCGACCTAGCTCTCTCCTCAGTGGGGTCCAAACCACTTTTATTTGTGGATGTCCTTCATAAAGGGTAAAAGAGGCTGAATAGCTGGAAAGCATCGGTCCTTTCTCAAGCTGCCAGGAACACTCTTATTCGTACAGTTACTTAAGCTATCCCAGTCTACAACATTTCCATTTCTCCCCTTCGGGTCTTGTAATACCTTGTAATTTTGAATGTCTATTAATAAATAAGACTTGATACTATCCATGTTCACTTGTATGATCCTTACCCTTCTGTTGGACTAATTAGAGTCCCATTCGATTGCCATGGTGTTCAACGCAATCGTTTTCTAAATTTGCCAATCGATTGGCATGGATTGTGACCCAATTGATTACCCTTTTGTCCAATCGATTTCATGTCCTATTATCCCAATAAATTTCTACCTTAACCCAATCAATTGCACACTTCTGGCTATTGAATATTTTAGTTGTTTATATACATTGAACTGTTACGTTGATATATGCCATATGTGGATTGTTAGAACGATATGGAATAACACACGTATTGTATAATGGGCGTGACGACCGTATTGTATCATGGATGTGACGACTGCATTTTATTATAGGCTTGTTGGTCGTATATATACATATTAGGGCGTGTTGGCCAGAACGTTTGGGACCACGTGTCGAACTTATGAATAATAGAGTTGGGACTTCGTGTCGGGATTCGATAGATGAGATGTAAAGCTACGTGCGAGACGTGGATCCAGGAATCCATGTTATGCTGAATGGTTGGGACGATGTCTGATGTTACATATTGAGTTAATGCATTCACGAACGTAAACGATGAGACAATTCTTTAAATATTGTTGTTTTATATATACTGTATATCTATCGATACTATGTAGATGCCTACATTTCACTCAACTTTAGTAGCTGATGGCATTTTATGCTGCTGGACATTCTATGTCTAGCCGCCCAGGGTCATGAGTTTGTAGGTGAAGAGTACCTAGCAGGAGGCTATAAGGAGGAGGCCTACTATGCCGGGGGTAATGCCGGAGATGACTACTATACAAGCTAAAGACTTGGAGTTGCACTATAGTCTATTATGCTTATGTTTTAGAGACTGTTGTATTCATATTACATTTGTAACGGCATGCGTTGCCATAACACTTTTAGTTTCTTCCCTATACCACTTATGGTTTGTAATAAGTTAGTGTTAAACTCTGATTATATATGTTGAACTTAGATATTCCCAATGCGTTGTTTGATTCATTACTCTGATGATTAGACTTGGTTTATTGACAATGTGGTGACTTTCAACTGTCATGGTCTACGGGTTCAAAAAGGAAGTCATTTTTTCAATTTTTGCTACTGCGGGGCGTGATAGGATTTTTGGTATCAGAGTCTAGGTTGGTAGTTGTGTTCACCGATTGTCCAACATTTCTTGAGTATGAACCTTATGATTCCTTGAGACAAGGGCTGACCCTAAGTTGATGTTTTTGAAGATGGTCGTATAAAGTTCCATTTCTATTAATGAGACAATAGTTTAAACTTCTATGTTTAGTTTGTGAACTACTTTCTTCGATTATTTTAGGTTCACTGACTAACCAATAGATGTCCATGTAGGTACCCTATCGTACTACATCGATGGCAGGAACAGCACCAACCAGGAATCATCCTGCACAGATTGAGGACGTACCCCCAGCACCCCAGGCTACTGATACGACTGGATTATTTGAGGCCTTCGTACGAAGGATGGAACAGATCGACAATCCAAACATGAATAACAACAAGAACCATAGACCACCCTAGAGGGCCGTCGATGATCGAATAGTGGAACGTTTCTGTCATTTTTGTCCAAAGAAATTTGATGGAAATACTGAGCCGTGGCAAGTAGACTAGTTGTTCCGAGAGATGAAAGTGATCTTCGACACCATAGGTTGCAATGAGATTGAGAAGCATCGACTGGTGACATTCCAGTTGGCTTATGTGACGGTCGATTGATGGGAATTGGAGAAGGCGACCGTAGGAGGAGACACGGTAGGAATAATGCCTTGGATCACATTCAAAGGGCTATTTTTGGATAACTACTTTCGTCAGACAGAGGAAAACAAGAATGAGAGAGAGTTTATTGAGTTGAGGCAGGGAAATAGGACCGTAAGGAAATATATGGTACAGAACGATTATCCCATTTTTCCCTCCACATGATCGACACTCCCGAGAAGAAGAACCGACAGTATCACCAAAGCCTCTCACTACCACTGATCTCTTCAAAATCAAGATGAAAAGTATGCTTTACTTTCTTAAGATTTGTAGTGTGGAAGTAAAGGTCGAACCCACAGAGATTGTATATTTTTATCCTTTAATTAATAAAACTTAAATCTATTTAGCTATAAGTAAAACAGAAGTTTGATTGATTGATGATTTGATTATTACTACGAATTAAACTATGAAATACACTATGAAATTATGGAAATAAATTCTAAAATTAAATCTAAGTAAACTATTCGCAAAATTAAAGATTGTTTTAAATATGAGTAGATGAGATCTAGGATTGCAAATCCACCACTAACTATGCATCGAGTTTAAGTTCTATACTTAGATAGTCACGATCTATCGTAGCTACAAGCCCAATAGTATCAACAAGAGGATATCGTTAGTTTAATCTAAGCATAATTCATCTTCGGTTCACAGGAATTATCTACCTATAACTAGGGTGTAGCATAACTCATCTTTCCCAGGCATGAATTATAAAAGATGTAAACATCACAATCACATAAGCACTATTGTATGTAAATACCCCTATCAATCATAGAAATCAAGGCATATTGAGGTCAATAAGCATAAGAAAAAATCTAAGACAAGAATAGATCCAAAATACTCTTGATTATTATCATTAAAAACTAATTATATATAAATAATCCACCAACATACAATTACTATCCAATACATAAAATCCTAAAATAAGAAAGCATAGAACTCCCCCTTTACATAGCTAGGGTTTCATTGAAACCCTAGAATAGAGGTTTAGTTGCACATGGTTGATGAAAGCATGAAGATTGCGTTGATGGTTGCCATTAGAGATCTTTAAGCTTGCTCTTGATATGTTATAATCTTGTTAAAGCATGTAACCTGCTATTTTGGGATTTCTAGAATTGTGTAATATGTTAAAATTTGTAGTTTTCATAACTTGTAATCATGTAAATTATGTAATGTTGAAACTTGAGACTTGCCTTGTAGATTTGGAAATGTGTGGTTATGTTAATGGGTATATTTGGTGAGTTTTAGCTTGAATTTAGTTGCGTTCAATTCCTTAAAACTTTTTCTTGGGGTTACTTCTTGGGTTGCTGTAGAATGCATTGCTGAAGCAAACCAGTCGACTGATCGGGCGTACAGTCGATTTGGTCGTCCTTCACAAAGTATGAGCAGTCTGTAACTCCCGATCCAGTTGATCGGATCTCTAAATTCTCAGTCGATCGGACCCAGCCAGTCGATCGGACCAAAGATTGAGCTCTCTGCAATTTTGCATTTCCAGCCAATCGGACTCTCGATTAGTCGACCGAATCTGCCTATTTTTTAAATGAAAGAGCTTTTCATGAATCTAACGGTTATTTATTAAAATCACGTTAATAATTGATGTTTTTAGGGTGGGTAATCCTTTGTTACACAGTCTTAATTCACGCGTGGCGGGATGGGGTGTGACATTTTTTGGTATCAGAGCAATAAGCTAGGGCCTTTGGGACGAGTGACGTACGACGCGTAGTGTGCACACAACGATATGTAGCTACATGAACCAGCATACACATTTCCTTAGCATGATTCTAAAGTTGATTTGCATGCCATGTGATTCTTTAAAAGTAATGTGTGTATGTGTGTGTGTGTGTGTGTTTATTATGTGTATTCCAGGCAAAATGTCTGGAGGTAAGAACCCAAATCGTACAGAACTTGTTGAAAGGGAAATCAAAGGGTTAGTCCGAGTGGCCGAGACACTTGATCCAAGAACAAATACCTCAGTTCGACAAGGTGGAAATATCAAAGAACCATCTGCTAGTCCTCCACACGAACTTAGAAAAGTGCTCATAGTTCAGTTAAGGTTATCAATGGGAAAACGAGAGGCCAGGATATCCTTCGAGGGAAGAACCTTTGCCAAAATTTTCCAAATAAAAAAATGTGTACCTTTCGTGGAGGCTTCCATTCCAGATGCATTTCCAGATGCTATTAATTAGATTTGAAAACCTTGGGCTAAGGATCGAAAGATGAGCCGACTTAATCAAAAAATTTCCTATCTTATCTGTTATCCATGCAAGTGTATAAAGGTCCCTTCTCATAGGCAGGTTGATGTGAAGAATAGCTTCAATAGACTCTGGAGTGAAGACATCCTAGATCAGAGGGATGTTCCAAGAAGACCCATTACCCAACATTAAATCACGAACATAGGAGAACCGAGGCTTCACTAAAAGAGAGCAAAGGGGTTTAAAATTAGGAAGACTCAAGATCCAAGGTCATCCCACTCTTTGGTTCTATCCCCTTTGCCAAGAAGCACACCAGATCCACCACGAAGAAGAGGAATAGACTTAATGATGCTTTTCCAACACCACGAAGAATTTTGCCTACCAATAAAATTAAGAAGATTGGAATTTTTAAGGTATTTAGCCTTGACAATCTATACCAATGGTTTCACACCTTGAGTCAAAATAGACGAACCTAGCTTTGTTGCAAGAGCCAGCTTGAGATAGAAGCCTTGCTTTCCAACCTAGAATTTTTGAATTTATTTTATCCTTGATGTGGTGAAAAGCATGAGTCCTTAAGCCCCTAGAAAAGAGAGTCCTTTCTGAATATGACCTTTGTTTCAGCTTAATTCACTTTTTGGCCCAACCACCTCTCGCACGTAGCAACAAACTCCAAGATTGCTTTGGCTTCATATGGGTTTGCATGACCAAACACCATTAGGTCGTCAGTAAAAAGGAGATGGTTAATAGTGGGACAGCCTTAGCCCGCTCTAATACCTTTGATATTTCCCACTTCTGTCTCACGAAGAAGCAATCTGGGTACGACATCAGAACACAAGATAAAAAAATGAAGAGAGAGGGTCTCCTTAGTAGAGACCTCTCTGGGGCCTAAAAAAAACCGGGGGGTAGGGGGTGCCCATTAATGAGAATAGATAAGGACACTGTGGAGATACATTGGCTTATCCAATTACATCACACATTACTAAAGCCCAAACATTTTAGAACTGAGAGAAGAAAGAGCCATTCAACCCGATCATAGGCCTTCTCTATATCAAATTTTATAGCCATCACCCCTTTTTCCTTTCTTTTTATTCATGGAATAAATATGTATTAATTAATATAATTAGTGTATATCATGGATTAAGGGGAGGCTTTGGACTCGCCTGTATAAAAAGGTGTTCAGTGAAGAACACAGTTGGAATTTTCCCAGTGAGGTGGGACAGATAATGAGGTGGGGCCCAATGAAGGGCCCAGATAATATAACTTCCATTTTACATGTAAAATGCATTTATATGAATAAGTGAATACTTGTTTAAGTGTTTTCATATTATATGATGTTATATGTGTTAGCTTTTGGTAGCGGTCTGGCTATCCATTTAAGGGCATAATTGAAAAAGATACATAATTAGTAGGTACGATAGCAACTTCATAAAATATTTGGGACCACGTTTGGGACCCATACAGGACTTAGACAAACACTCACTTAGATAGTTGGGTACTTAATGGAATGTTTGGGGGTTTCATAATTGAACTTAGAAGTTGATAAACATAAATAGAGGCATGAGTCACCCATGGAAAGTGTGAGGAGAGAATACCTATTGTTTCTCTCAATTAAAAGAAAAGGAAAATAGTCCAGGGACAGAGAGAGTTAGCACCGAGAAGGGAGAGAGAGAGAAGAGCCTCGTTGCCATTTCCAGTCGTGCCGTCACCGTCGCTCATCCAATTCATGAACTGAAGCCATATCCAGACTTGTGAAAATGAGACGGTCATTTGCATGTCTTTCTTTTCTATTTTAATAATTAAATTTTGGTGACCCATTTTAATCGGTGACACGCAGTTTAGCAAAAACATGCAGGAATTACTTTAGAGAAAGAATTGGGTTAAAATTTGGAGGAATATTTCTGCATTTTTCTAGATTATTTGGGTTGAAATAAGATAAGGTGAGTTTTTGAACCAAAAGCTTTGATGTGGGACATGTTATATGCTTCAATTGCTAGTTAGAAATATAATTCTGGAATTTGGGTTTGAATACATGTTAAATTTGAATTTGCATGTTAATTTGGTAAGAAAATTTTCATGTTTATATGACTATGTGCTTACATATGTTAAGTGGTCAATGAATAGTTGGGAGTAATGGTTCATTGTGGTGAAATAAGGGAAGAGAAGGAGAAGAAACCATTTTAGAACGATAGTCCAAGGAATAAAAGTGACTGCGGGGCCATGGAAAAGGTTATCGGGTCTGAGTGAACCATTAACCCAATTATTCTGCAATTACGTATGCTTATGTGCTTAAATTGTTGCATTATACATGCTCATGTCATTAAAGCACGTTAGTTTATTCACTAACGTTATTTTATTCACTAAGTGTAATGCTTAAGAAAACCGTTTTCCTATTTCTGTTGTGGTACATAACAACCACTGTAGGTTCGGAGCAAGGCTCGGAAAGGAGGTGATGTATATGTTGGGAATGGAAGAGTTGTGACAAAATTGATATGTTATAATCTTGTTAAAGCATGCAACCTGCTATTTTTGGATTTCTAGAATTGTGAAATATGTTAAAACTTGTAGTTTTCATAACATATAATCATGTCAATTATGTAATGTTGTAACTTGAGACTTTCCTTGTAGCTTTGGAAGTGTGTGGTTATGTTAATGGGTATATTTGGTGAGTTCTAGCTTGAATTTAGTTGCGTTTAATGCCTTAAAACTTTTTCTTGGGGTTACTTCTTGGGTTGCTGTAGAATGCACTGCTGAAGTAATCCAGTCGACTGATCGGGCGTATAATCAACTGGGTCGTCCTTCAAAAAGTATGAACCCTCTGTAAATCCTGATCCAGTCGACCGGATCTCAAAATTGTCAGTCGACCAGACCCAGCCAGTCGACCTGACCAAAGATTGAGCTCTCTGCAATTTTGCATTTCCAGTCGACCGGACTCTCGATCAGTCGACCGGATCTGCCTATTTTCTAAATCAAAGAGCTTTTCATGAATTTAATGGGTATTTATTAAAATCACGTTGATAATTGATGTTTTTAGGGTGGGCAATCCTTTGTTACATGATCTTAATTAACGCATGGTGGGATGGGGTGTGACCATTTTTGGTATCAAAGCAATAGGCTAAAGCCTTTGGGACGAGTAACGTACGATGTGTAGTGTACACACAACGACACGTAGCTATATGAACCAGCATACACGTTTACTTAGCATGGTTCTAAAGTTGATTAGCATACCATGTGATTCTTTAAAAGTAACGTGTGTTTGTATGTGTACGTGTATGTGTGTGTGTGTATTATTATGTGGGTGGCATGCTAAATGTCTGGAGGTGAGAACCCCTATTGTACGGAACAAGTTGAAAGGGAATTGAAGGGTGGCTGAGACATACGTGACTGAGGAAAGGCCAGTATAGCTGAATCCGAATTCGAGGGAGGAAGTTATTACTATTTCAAAATTCCACAAGCAAAAGCTGATGATATTCCGTGGGGAAGCCGACCCAATGAAAGCCAACTTCTGGATTTTCGACGTGGAGAAAAATTTTAGTGTATTACCATGTTCGGAAGAACAAAAAGTGTTGTTCGCAGCTGATACGTTAAAGGATGAGGCACAATATTGGTGGCGTACCATGCTGGGGCCCTGACAACCGACTACTTGGGGTCAATTTCTTGAGGTATTCAATGAGCAATACTTTCCAGAATCATTCTGGGATCAAAATGCTTAAGAGTTCATAGAGTTACCGTAAGTAGAATGTCTTTTAGGGAATACTCGGTGCATTATACAATTTGGGAAGGTTTACTGGAGATATAGTGACAAATGAGAAAGTAAAGGCAAGAAAGAATGTGGCGGGACTTTGGGGTGATATCCGAGGATGAGTGAGTGTATTCCTATCAGAGATCTAAGTCGCTAGACATTGCTTCTATCGCTGAGAAGGATCTCGGGTATACTCCGATCATGCAACCACCACCAAGCCAACAAAGTAGACGAATGGGATCAAGTCAGTTCAGTGGCCAAGGGAGTGTGAAGAGGCAGAATTTAGGGGGATCATCGGCTAGTATTGGCAGTGGTTCTAGTGGGAACAAACCAAGAAGTCAAACATGTCAAGAGTTTCATTCGGGCCGATGCAATCAACTTCCAAACCCGATCACTTATAACATTTACCGACAGTCGTGACATATCGCCAGAAATTGTCCAAATCAAGTCATACATATGAGGGGTCGATGTTTTACCTGTAGGGAATTGGGGCATCAAGCCAAGGACTGTCCTACCAAGCGTCAAGGAGTCTCAGGTTCTGGTTCTTCCGCTGCCAGTGCTATTACACTGAGAACTACTCAACAATCTCTGAGGAGGGAGCAGCGGGAGGTAAGATCATATCAGCTCAGGCTGGGAGAGATCGTTTCAGTTGATACTATTGTTTCAGGTATGGTTCTCATTTGCTCACACTTAGCAAAGTACATATAGATTCAAGATCCACACACTCATTACTATCGCACCATTTAGCTAAGCATCTAGATAAACCATTAGAGTTTCTGGATTATGATCTATCTGTTGCAACACCATTAGGGGCTCCAATGATTAGTTCGGGGGTATTTAGAAAATGGGAGATAATTATAGGTGGTAAAAGTTTAACAGTTGATTTAGTACCGTTAATTGTTCAGCACTTTGATGTTATATTAGGTATGGATTGGTTAGTAGCTAATCACGGGAACATTGATTGTAACAATACAGGGGTAGTATTTCGTGTTCCAAATCAAGAAATGTTTTATTTCCAAGGCAAGGATGTCGTATCACCGCCATATATCGTGTCAACTATTGAAGCTTGTCTGTTGTTAAATAAGGGTTATTGTGGGTTCTTATCTAGTATTCTTGATACTAGAGGTGCCGATTGAAAGCTTGAGGATATTTTGATAGTCTGAGAATTTCCAGATATGTTTCCAGAAGAGTTATGTAGCGTATTGATTGAACGAGAAGTAGAGTTTGGAATTGATGTTATGACGGGGACTCAACCAATTTCACGAGCACCGCACCAAATGGCTCCGGTCGAGTTGAAAGAGTTGAAGATTCAGTCACATGAGTTGTTAGACCAGGGCTTTGTTCGACCTAGTGTGTCTCCGTGTGGTGCACTAGTATTATTTGTGAAAAAGAAGGATGGAACAATGCGGATGTGCATCAACTATCGGGAGATCAATAAGGTGACAACCAAGAATAAATATCCGTAGCCATGTATAGATGATCTATTCGATCAGCTTCAAGGAGCACAAGTATTTTTGAAAATTGACTTGAGGTCGGGGTACCACCAATTGAAAGTTAAAGCAGAGGATGTAGAGAAGACAACCTTTAGGACCCGATAAGGACACTATGAATTCTTAGTGATGCCGTTTGGGGTTACTAATGCACTAACAACCTTTATGGATTTGATGAACCGTGTGTTCAAATCGTACTTGGATGAGTTTGTTATAGTTTATATTGATGATATCTTGATTTATTCTAATAGCCCGAAGGAACATGAACAACACTTGAGGTTAGTTTTGCAGCAACTACGAGAAAAACAATTATTTGGGAAGCTGAATACTAGTGAGTTTTGTTTGTTAAGTGTCACTTTTCTCGGACACATGATCTCTAAGGAGGGTGTATCTGTAGACTCACAGAAAATAGAAGCCGTTATGAATTGGTCAAGGCCAACGAATGTGTCAGAGATTTGAAGTTTCTTAGGGATAGCCAGATATTATAGAAGATTTGTCAAAGACTTTTCTAAAATTGTGACTCCAATAACACGATTGATGAGAAAGGATGTATCGTTCGAGTGGATTAAGGGGTATGAAGGTTTCCTAATATTAAAATAGAAGTTGACTATGGAACCAATACTTGCAATTCCGTCAAGTACTAAAAATTTCAGAATCTATAGCGATGCTTCTCATCAAGGTTTTGGATGTGTCTTGACACAAGATGATTAGGGTCATAGCTTATGCTTCACGACAGCTGAGACCTCTTGAAAAGAATTACCTGACACACGATTTG
This sequence comes from Hydrangea macrophylla, assembly GCA_033977485.1. Taxonomy (NCBI): domain Eukaryota; kingdom Viridiplantae; phylum Streptophyta; class Magnoliopsida; order Cornales; family Hydrangeaceae; genus Hydrangea; species Hydrangea macrophylla. Next base: position 107,066,510 of record CM066989.1, on the reverse strand, counting down.
GAGTTAGCGGCGATAATCGTTGCCTTAAAAATACGGAGGCACTGCTTATGCGGGAAAACGTGTGAAATCTTTGCCGACCACAAAAGTATTAAATACTTGTTCACCCAGAGGAGCTTAATATGAGACAAAGAAAATGGTTGGAATTAATGAAAGGTTATGTCTTGAAGATTTAGTATCATCGGAGAGAGGCGAATATGGTCGGAGATGCTTTAAGCCGGAAGTCGTCGAAAAACTTAGCTTATACCTTGGCGGGACAAGAGAAATTGGTTAGGGAATTTGAACAATTACAACTTGAAGTAATTACTAAAGTTGAAGGCGGTTTAATGGCTGCAATCTTGGCACAATCGAGTCTAATTGGTGAAATAAATATAATCTACTTCTAGATCCAGATTTCAAGAAGATTGTTGATGAATTACCGAAAGGTAAAAGCCCAGAGTTCAATTTCCAAGATGGAGTTTTGAGATATATTAATCGTTCGCGTATTCCTGAGGTTGGAGATATGAGAGATAAATTTATGGAAGAAGCTTATAATACCAGATATTCAGTACATCTGGGTAGCACTAAAATATATAGAGACTTACGAGAAACTTATTGGTGGAATTCTATGAACCGAGAAGTTGCAGAATTCGTGGCTAAGTGTATGACTTGCCAGAAGGTGAAAATGGAACATCAACAAGCCGGGGGAGAATTACAACCTTTGCAAATACCAGAGTGGAAGTTGGAGCATATCACGATGGATTTTGTCTCGGGATTTTCAAAGTCCCTAAAGTCAAATAATAGTATTTGGGTCATTGTTGACTAAGTCAGCCCATTTCTTACCAATCAAGACCAAGAATTCGTCAAAGCTTGCAAAGATTTATATTAGAGAAATAGTTAGACTTCATGGGGCACCAGTATCGATAGTGTCAGATTGTAACACCCGATTTGTGTCAAGATTTTGGGAAAGCTTACAAAGAGCTATGGGGACGACTTTACATTTTAGTACTGCTTTTCATCCCCAAACCGATGGTCAATCGGAGAGAGTGATTCAAATTTTAGAAGACATGTTGAGGGTATGTATCAATGATTTCAAAGCCGATTGGGAAACATATCTGCCATTGATTGAATTTTCTTATAACAGCAGCTTTCAAACTAGTATTAGAATGGCGCCTTATGAGGCATTGTATGGAAGAAAGTGTAGATCGCCAGTTTGTTGGACAAAAGTTGGTGAAAAATGCTTTTGGGACAAGAGATAGTCCAACTCACTACCGATAAGATTAGATTGATTAAATAGAAGTTGCAAACAGCTCAGAGTCATTATAAAAGTTATGCGAATACGGGAAGAAGACTGTTGGAGTTCGAGGTAGGTAAGTATGTCTTTTGAAGGTGTCGCCTTCGAAAGGCATAGCACAGTTTGGTAAGCGAGGTAAGCTCAGTCCAAGGTATGTGGGACCTTATCTGATTCTTAATTGAGTTAGACCCTTAGCTTATATCTTAGAGTTGTCATAAGAGTTGGTGAATTTTCATGATGTATTCCACATGTCGATGCTTTGACAATACGTTTCAAATCCGAAACATGTCATCACTTCAGAACTATTAGAGATTTGAGAAGATATGACGTATATAGAGCATCCGGTACAAATTCTTGACAAAAAGGATCAAGTATTGAGAACCAAGGTGATTCCACTTGTGATAGTACAATGGCATAGCTATTCAGTAGGGGAACCTACTTGGGAATGAGAGGATGAGATTTGAGCAAAGTACCCGCACTTATTCGACAGTTGAGGTAAGAGTAAGTTTAGGGACCAACTTCCTTTTAGGGAGGGAGAAATGTAACACCCGTACCTGGGAAAAAGGGTTAATCATTTAAATATGCATTAATTAATATAATTAGTGTATATCATGGATTAAGGGGAGCCTTTCTTTCTAACCCAAAATTATTGAATTTATTTTATCCTTGATGTGGTGAAAAACATGAGTCCTTGAGCCCCTAGCATAGAGAGAAGCCCAAGGTATCAATAGTTTAGGGGGGTTCTTGTGACCAGTCTCTCGCTTGATAGTCCAAGTAGTGGTGTCAAACGGGCCGGGCCGGGCCGGGCTCGGTAAAAGCGGGCCTAACCGGGCCAGAGGGTCAGGCCGGGTCGGGCCTCACCTTAAATCGGGCCGGGCCGGGCTTGGGAAGGGAGGGGGGATGTCCGCCCCGGACCGGTGGCCCGGGCTCACTAGGGCCGGGCTTAGGGCTGGGCCGGGCTAGTGGACGGGCTCGTGGACGGGCTAGTGGACGGGCCGGGCCGGGCTCATGGACGGGCTCGGGGGAGTTTTTACTTTTTATTTTTTTTTATTTTTTTTTATTTTTTTTTTATATATATATATGTTTTGTTTATGCTTTAATGATTAGTGATTACTAAAAAAAAGTTTGTTTAACAAAAAAAAAGTAAATAATATTTATTATTCAATAAAAATTAATGAGATTACTATTATTTGATATTTAAAAATTATAGTCTAATAAAAAATAAAGATTACTTATCATAAATTGTACAATAAAAAGTAAAGATTTATTCATTAATGATTAGTGATTAGTAAAAAAAGTTCATTAAAAACAAAGTAAAGAATATTTATTATTCAATAAAAATTAAAGAGATTACTAGTATTTGATATTTAAAAATTGTAGTCTAATAAAAAGTAAAGATTATTATCATTAATTTTAATAATTTGTATAATAAAAAGTAAAGATTTATTCATTAATGATTAGTGATTACTAAAAGTCTAAAAAAAGTTCATTAAAAAAATAGTAAAGAATTTTTATTATTCAATAAAAATTAAAGAGATTACTAGTATTTGATATTTAAAATTATAGTCTAATAAAAAATAAAGATTACTTATCATTAATTTGTATAATAAAAAGTAAAGATTACATTTTACAGAATTGGAATTTTTTTTTTTTAAAAGCCGTTCACAGTTTATACTCATGCGGGCCAGGAGTATTACAATTGATTTGTTTGGAACTAAATGATCTTCAACTCTCATATTCATTCTTCAAATCTTCATTCTTCAATTTTCTTCCGTAACTTCCAAATTTGCGAAGTCTTCAAGAATAGGATCTTGGCGGTTTTGAGTTCGATATTGTGCACGGTCCCAATCCTTCAAGCACATCAAGCAGTCAAGCATATCAGGAGATAATCTGCTCCTCCTTTCCTCTAGCACCCTTCCACCTACACTAAAAGCAGACTCCGATGCAACTGTGGAAGCCGGAGGAGTTAGTAGATCACGAGCCATGATGGAAAGAACAGGGAAAGCTCTTACATGTTCTTTCCACCATGTCAAAAGATTTAAATCGACCATTTCCTCGTTGGTTAATCGGCTTTCCCACTTGGTTTCTCGATACTTATTTAATTCACTAAGAATGTTAGAGCTACTTACAAATGATTGACTAACACCCTTTTGTTTCTTTCGACTGAGAAACTGGCTCACCCAAGAACCACCTGACGCTCCCGAACTTAACTCAATATTAGAAGTAGAAGAAGAAGTAGCACTTTCTTTATTTGTATATTTTTCATAGTAAATACGAAATAAAGATTCCAAAGTATTTTCCATTTCAAAAGTAGTTATTTCTAGACCAGGCTCACCATCTGGTCCTTGCATCAATTCAGATATTTGTTTAACCATTTCACAAACACCATCAAAATTGATTCTAGGATCCAAGATTGCAGATAAGTAAAATACAGGTGGAATGTTAGACCAATATTTTTTAAACTTTTTTTCCATTTTCTCGCAAATATCAATAAAAATGTCATTTTTTTTGTTTATAACTATGAAATGTATGAGCCATATTATATAATTCCATAAGAACTAAACAAGAAGTAGAATAGTAAACACCGGAAAGTTTATTTGTAGCATTGTAAAATACTTCTAAAAATCCATGAAAGTCAAATGCCATCTCCCAATCATTTGAAGTCAAGTTTAGTGATGGATAATTAACATTAACAAATTGAGTAATAATATTACTATACTTTTTACAAGAATCTATCATAAGATAAGTAGAATTCCAACGAGTTTTAATATCAGTTTGCAATTTCTTTGGATTAAGACGATTTTGTTTACAAACACCATAAAATGCTTGTAGACGGCTAGACGTTGAACAACAAAAGACCACTGCCTCTCTAATTTTATGTATGTGATCATTAATTTTTGTTAATCCATCTTGGATAATCAAATTAATGATTGACATACACAACGACCATGAAATAATTTTCCATTCAACATTGGGCGCATAAGATCTTTAAACATATTAATAGCATTTGTATTAGCACTAGCATTGTCAAAAGTAATGCTTATAATTTTTTTCATAATATCATACTCATTAAAAACATTGATTATATAGTTAATGCACGAAAAGCAATGATATTTTAGCTCGAAACCCGGCCCGGACTGCTCTTTAGCTCGAAACCCGGCCCGGACCGCTCTTTAGCTCGAAACCCAACCCGGACCGCTCTTTAGCTAGAAACCCGGCCCGGACCGCTCACCCGCTAGCCCGGCCCAAAGCCCGGATTAACTAGCCGTTGTGGCCCGGCCCGGCCCGAAGCCCGGCCCGGTAGGCCCGCCCGAGCCCATAACGGCTAGTTTGGCCCCTTTTCAAATATTTTTCCATTTTTTACCCCTCTAACGGCTATAAAACGGCTAGTTTTGGGGGTAAAAATGTAAATGTGCTTTTTGACTTCCCAAAATACCCCTTAGCCCATTTTCTATAAATACTAAACGTCCCACAACATATTTTCTCATACAAAAATCAATTATCTCTCTCTATTCTCTACTTTCTCTATACTACTCCATAAACTACAAGTCTACAAGCACTTCTACTCTACAAGTTGGTGATTCAATTATCAAAGCTCTAATTTGTAAAGGCACTTCTAGTCTTCTGCAACTTGAACTTACAAGCTCTCAAGTCTCAAGTATTATTATAATTTATAGTTGTTCACTTCTTCTTTTACTACTATAAGTTGAGGTAAATTTATTTATTGTTTCACTTCTTGCTTTATTAGTTGCTTATTTAATTGTTAGTATTTTTAATCTTTTATATTTCTTTCCCCTCTTTTTTTTTTATTTAAAAAAAAAATGGCATCTCACTCAAGATCTTCAAAAACTAGGGAAGGACCAACTTATGACTTTGAAAATTTAGATTATGGGGAAAGAAATGAGATTAATGATTTGGAATTGGAGGATGATGACGACGTTGAAATTATGGGGTCTAATCCATCTGAACCATCTCCTTCAAATCCTAATGATCCAAGTCCCACCACTGAAAGAAAATTAAAATCACATGTTTGGTTATTTTTTAAATTAAATGACGAAAAAAATGGAGCTATTTGCAAAATATGCGGACTCAAATTTTCTTACAAAGTTGGAGGAAATAATACACTTAAAAGGCACATCATAAGCAAACATAAAGGTGCATGAGAAGCAGGTACCGCTCAAGCGGGCGGCCTAGTACAATCCCAAATTTCTGCTTCTACTGGCACAAGTGTTGGAACTTTTCTTTATAATAAAAAAAAAATGAGGGAAGGCTTGACAAAAATTGTTTGTGCATCCGATATGCCTTTTACTTTAGTTGAAGAAGAGTGCTTTACACGTTTTATTCAAACTTTTTTACAACCCGCCTACCAACCTATTACTAGAAATACTCTTAGAAGTGATATACAATCTGTTTTTCAACAAACCAGAAAAAAATTAATTGAGGATTTTTCTACTTTTAATTGTACAATTGCATGCACTTCTGATTTGTGGACTGGTTGTAATAAAACGGGATATATATGTATAACGGCGCATTTTGTAGATGAAAATTGGAATATGAATAAAAATATCATTGCTTTTCGTGCATCCGACTATCCTCATACTAGTGAAAATATATATAACTATATAATCAATGTTTTTAATGAGTATGATATTATGAAAAAAATTATAAGCATTACTTTTGACAATGCTAGTGCTAATACAAATGCTATTAATATGTTTAAAGATCTTATGCGCCCAATGTTGAATGGAAAATTATTTCATGGTCGTTGTGTATGTCAATCATTAATTTGATTATCCAAGATGGATTAACAAAAATTAATGATCACATACTTAAAATTAGAGAGGCAGTGGTCTTTTGTTATTCAACGCCTAACCGTCTACAAGCATTTTATGGTGTTTGTAAACAAAATCGTCTTAATCCAAAACAATTGCAAACTGATATTAAAACTCGTTGGAATTCTACTTATCTTATGATAGATTCTTGTAAAAAGTATAGTAATATTATTACTGAATTTGTTAATGTTAATTATCCATCACTAAACTTGACTTCAAACGATTGAGATATGGCATTTGACTTTCATGAATTTTTAGAAGTATTTTACAATGCTACAAATAAACTTTCCGGTGTTTACTATTCTACTTCTTGTTTAGTTCTTATGGAATTATATAATATGGCTCATACATTTCATAGTTATCAACAAAAAAAATGACATTTTTATTGATATTTGCGAGAAAATGGAAAAAAAGTTTAAAAAATATTGGTCTAACATTCCACCTGTATTTTACTTATCTGCAATCTTGGATCCTAGAATCAATTTTGATGGTGTTTGTGAAATGGTTAAACAAATATCTGAATTGATGCAAGGACCAGATGGTGAGCCTGGTCTAGAAATAACTACTTTTGAAATGGAAAATACTTTGGAATCTTTATTTCGTATTTACTATGAAAAATATACAAATAAAGAAAGTGCTACTTCTTCTTCTACTTCTAATATTGAGTTAAGTTCGGGAGCATCAGGTGGTTCTTGGGTGAGCCAGTTTCTCAGTCGAAAGAAACAAAAGGGTGTTAGTCAATCATTTGTAAGTAGCTCTAACATTCTTGGTGAATTAAATAAGTATCGAGAAATCGAGTGGGAAAGCCGATTAACCAACGAGGAAATGGTCGATTTAAATCTTTTGACACGGTGGAAAGAACATGTAAGAACTTTCCCTGTTCTTTCCATCATGGCTCGTGATCTACTAACTCCTCCGGCTTCCACAGTTGCATCGGAGTCTGCTTTTAGTGTAGGTTGAAGGGTGCTAGAGGAAAGGAGGAGCAGATTATCTCCTGAGATGCTTGACTGCTTGATGTGCTTGAAGGATTGGGACCGTGCACAATATCGAACTCAAAACCGCCAAGATCCTATTTTTGAAGACTTCGCAAATTTGGAAGTTACGGAAGAAAATTGAAGAATGACGAATTGAAGAATGAATATGAGAGTTGAAGATCATTTAGTTCCAAACAAATAAATTGTAATACTCCTGGCCCGCATGAGTATAAACTGTGAACGGCTTTTAAAAAAAAAAAACCAATTCTGTAAAATGTAATCTTTACTTTTTATTATATAAATTAATGATAAGTAATTTTTATTTTTTATTAGACTATAATTTTAAATATCAAATACTAGTAATCTCTTTAATTTTTATTGAATAATAAAAATTCTTTGCTATTTTTTTTTAATGAACTTTTTTTAGACTTTTAGTAATCACTAATCATTAATGAATAAATATTTACTTTTTATTATACAAATTATTGAAATTAATGATAATAATCTTTATTTTTTATTAGACTACAATTTTTAAATATCAAATACTAGTAATCTCTTTAATTTTTATTGAATAATAAATATTCTTTACTTTTTTTTTTTGAATGAACTTTTTTTAGTAATCACTAATCAATGTAATCATTAATGAATAAATCTTTACTTTTTATTGTACAATTTATGATAAGTAATCTTTATATTTTATTAAACTATAATTTTTAAATATCAAATAATAGTAATCTCATTAATTTTTATTGAATAATAAATATTATTTACTTTTTTTTTTTTTTTAAACAAAATTTTTTAGTAATCACTAATCATTAATGCATAAACTAAACACATAAAAAAAAAGAAAGTAAAAGTAATAACTCCCCCCAATTCCCAAACATTAAACTTTAAAAGTTAAAACTTTTCCCTCCAAAACTCCGGCCCGGCCCGTCTATGGGCCCGTCCACGAGCCCGTCCATAAGCCCGTCCATGAGCCCGTCCACTAGCCCGGCCCGGCCCGGTCCTATGCCCGGCCCTAGTGAGCCCGGGCCACCGGTCCGGGGCGGACATCCCCCTCCCTTCCCAAGCCCGTCCCGGTTTTAGGTGAAGCCCGGCCCGAAGCCCGGTCAAGCCCGCTTTGACCGAGCCCGGCCCGGCCCGTTTGACACCACTATTTTTGAACTTTCAATGGAATAATTAGTTTTCGTTTTATAATCACAGATTTATTTCCAATTTAAACAGTTACGCAGTTTTCCGAATCAGATTTCAAATTTACGAATTAGTAAACTAGATTTATACAATAACAAGAACTAATTGTATTAAGATTGTTATCCAAAATAATGTTAGGATGTATAAATCTGAAATCTGAAACACAACAATAAATATTGTAAATATAATTGAACCTGAAATATATGGAAGAACGAAACGATAGACAGAGTCTAGTGTACACTAAGTCCTTGAGATAATTATGCTCCGCATTGGTGCTCACGGATGTGCGGCATTTGTCATACAACAATTTTCCCCTTACTATAGAAGCACTTCAAATAATAAGGTTCCATCAAACCATACTTGTGTTTGTACACTCTCAGACACTTAACACTCTAGATATATACTCATGAACTTTCTTTTTTTCATACTAAAATGAATGGAATAGACCCATATATATAGGTTGCAAGAGAGTGTTCGTCAACAATCACAACCTTTCATCAACAATCACAAACATTCGAATAAGGGGTTGTTTGGCATGACCCATATACAATACTAAATTCCAATTTATCATTAATTTTCCAACACACTTAACTCAATTTTAATTCGAAACTAACATATCATTCTTTCTTTTCTTTTCTTTTTCTGGTTAGAAAAAGGTTATCCCACAATTCCGTAGAAAGCAATGGGTCCCAACATTTAGGATTGATCTGTCAAGGTCCCCACCGCTCTTATGCCGGCGCCAAAGTATGGGACCATAGCAAGCACCTTGGTCCGATGAGTAGGTTTGGCCCCAACAGTGTATTGACTATAAGAAAGACTCAAACCCAAACGTTTGAGCGAGGTGGACGAGCTCCTTACATCTTTGTGTTGGTACAGACGTAGCATTCACACATGATTTCCAAGATTAGGTTGTAATGATCAATAAGTTGAGATTTTTTTTTTTGTTTTTGGGCAATATTGATTAATTCATAAAATATTGTTTAAACATTACATGTACAGATGTACTTGTGATTAAAAAAAAAAAAAACAATACATGTTATTATTTGAAAGCACCATATATATATATATATATATATGTATATAGCGATCTTCTGTATAGGTCTATAGATAGAGAGACACAGAGATGAGCTTAAAACATTTCAGCCATGACCATCCATTAGGCTTCGTTACTCGTCAGATGGATCCGGGTTACTGCGGCATGTGTGGATTAAGGCAGTATTCTGTCGAGATCTACATTTGTAACAAGTGCCCCAGTTTCTTTATTCACAAATCGTGCGCTAAATTGCTGCCAGAAATAAACCATCCCTTTCACCCTCAACACCCACTCACCTTCCTTGCTAGTAAACCGCGTTGTTATGATGATGATGATGATGATGATGATGATGATGCAGAAGAACTTCAGTGCAGTGCCTGCGGGGAAATCAGTTCTGGCTCAACCTACCATTGTTCCCTGTGTAAATTTGACCTCGACATTAACTGCGCTTCATTGATGCCTATAACAACAACTGAAAGTATTAATCATTACATTGGCGAGCCACATCCCTTGATTCTTTGCGATACGGAGAGAGAAGCTGATTTTCATTGCTTGGGCTGCGGGGAAACCATAAGGAAGGACTTGATCTGTGTTTGCCTTGAGTGCAAGATCTTGCTCGACATATCTTGCGCACAACTACCCAAAGAGATCAGGAACCACCCTTTTCACCCAGACCACACACTAACATGTGCACTCCTTTCTGGTAATAATTCCGAACACATAAATTGCTATGCTTGCAGTTCATACTGCTCTGGCTTCTTCTTCCACTGTTTTGAGTGTGATCAATTCAGCCTGGACTTGCAATGCTCTTTCTTGATGCCCATTAAAACAATATCGAATAATGTTGGTCACTCTCATCCTTTGTTTCTTTGTGAGAACACAAACAAGTATAGTACTTTTTCCTGTGCATGTCTTACTCATGTCTTAGACGATGATTCCATCCTTTGCTGTCTCGAGTGCAATCTATTACTGCACAAACATTGTGCGGAATTGCCTATCGTAATTGAACACGTGTTCCACCGACTACACCCTCTGAAGCTTAGGCTTTACTCATGGAATGATTGCAATTCATGCCTAAAATCAACAAAAGGAGGCTCTTCCTACGTCTGCGATGATTGTGAATTTGCAATTGATGTTAGTTGTGCATTGTCAACTGTTACTCCCCAGACATTGAGGTCTCGACAACTTCACAGGCATCCGCTTGCTTTCTTCAGCCTCGTTAAGAGCGATTTATTTTGCACACTTTGCAATTTGTCGAGTGCAGCCAACTTTTTCCGGTGTGTGGAATGCGATTTCAATGTCCATCTCCTTTGCATTCCTGAATTGCCACGAGTCGTCAGTGATGGAAACCACAGACATGTCCTCACCCTCACTGAAACCCCCGTGAAAGACCGTGAAGATGAAGATGATAATGCAGAGTTCTTATGTGACAGATGCGAGAAAGAAAGAAGGCTATATGACCCTACTTATTACTGTGCAAAATGCCATTATGTTGCTCATATTCAATGTGTGCTCCCTGAGGTACCCCTCACCCTCCTCCTCTGGTTTTTTTATTTCAATTGTTTTGTGTTCTCAAGTCTATTCCATGTATCAAATGGAAAATACGATCCGACAGTCAAAACAGAGCTCCTCTCTTTATTAAAGAGAGGGCGCCCTCTCCATAGCCTGACTATATATATATATATATACGTATAGATAAAACTTTTGACTTATGATTTAGTTGCTACAATTAGGTTATACGTTTATTGGAGGAAGAATGTTCCTTTGGCCAAAAACTTGGTGACAAACATGAAGTGATGAACAAAGCATTGACAACAGATATGGAGGGGACAATGAGTGAAAAGCTTAATGCTAATAAACTTTCTATTCTCTATTCCGTTGCTGAAATACATGAAGAGATTGTAGCTCTTCGAGCAGAGGTAGAGGAACAAGAATCAAAAGCAGAGGCATCACTGGAAGAGTTGAAGCCATTTCTGGAGAAGTTTCCACAATTCGCTGACTTGTTTACCGAATAGAAGACCAAAATTCAGATTCTTCCACAACGAATTCTACAACCAACACTAACCCTTGATTCCGGTGGATCCCGTGTGGGACCTATGTGGGACCTACTGGAATCAAGGGACATGATTGTTGGTTGTGGAATTCGTTGTGGACGTAGCATTTTTGTTCTTAGTTTATTCTCAGCCATATTTTAGTTATACTTTTTTCTTAACAAGAAAAATATCCCAGTTTATGTCTTCTTCTTTTACTTAAAATTTTTTGTTGTTAAACAGTTTTTGATTGTTGTTTTTTTTGTTGTGTTTTTTTTTTTTTTTTCGCTCTGTTTGTCTCTTCTAATTTATTTTCAAATCTCAGTTTCAAGTACCTATTGAGCTTTAATTCTCACACACATTTTCTGATTGTTTTTCATATTCTGTTGTATTCCCTTAATTGTTAAACTTATTTATTTAGCTCCTAAAGTCCTATTATACTTACTGAGATCATATATGAGATAATCCTACATGTGTTGTGTTACCACTCTCAAAAGTATTTAAAATACCCCAAAATTTGAAACCATATACAATCAACCCCCAAACTCAAACTCAGAGGACCCAAGAAGGTCCATTGAGATAAAGAAAAAGGAAAAGAGTGCAATTTCACGTAATTGAGTATTGTTAAATACTTTCTAAATTGTGGGGACACGGTTTATGTTTTCCTATTGTGGCTGTTTCTTTTATTTCCTTTATGTTGGGTTGTGTTTCTATCAACTTGTATTATGGTTTAATGTTTACTTTTTGATAGGGTATTATGGTTTAGAGTAATATTTGGGGCACAAACCCTTTACATAAATACTTATAAACACACTTTATCTCTCTCGTGGGTGGTACTGTGGGGTCCACTAAAATTATCAGGACCCCACAGTGCCACTCAAGAAATAGATAGGGTGTGTTTGTGTAGAGTATTTGTGTCCCTAGCATTGTTGTATGATTTAATGTTCATGAAACCTTTATCATTAAAAAAAAAATTAATAAATTACTCTCTAAATCGCAAGCAATATTGATTGCATCGTTCAACAGGTATTGATCATGTCTAGCACCATAAAAGTAAGCTATAGGTCCCACATCAAAACAGGGAAAAAAAACACTAGAACCAGTTTTTATTTCCTCTTTTTATGAAAATTGAACATGTTTTGATTGTTTTCTTTTTTGGCCCAATTTGGTTTCTCTTTTACAAAAAGAAAAAAAAAATGGGGAAGATTACCAAATGCATTTTTTTTATTTTGGTTTTCGATTTATAAAATTTCAAAACAGAAACTGAATTTTTGGTTTTTAAACTCCAGACCAGATATCCTCTTTTAATTGAAAGCATATTCTACAATTTGTTTGTGATATATTTAGTTTGTTTGTCACTTAACTAGCATATGTAGTGCAATGTGAGAATAGCTCGTTTTGTGTCAAACTCGGTCTTAAGCCTCTTCATTACATATGTAATTGAGTGTTGCCCCTACCCATTATCCCTTCTAATTAAAAAACTAGCATATTTTAGTTGGCTTTTAGTCAAAACCATTATTGGTATTCGTGAATTTTCCTAAAGATAAAAACCATTTATAGATTGCTGCACAGTCGCTTTAATCAAATCAATGTCATAACTCACATATTTTTTTAGTTGGGTGATGCTAATGCCAAAGTACAATGTGCTAATGCCAAAGCATAAAGTGTCAGTGACACTTTATGCTTTGACATTAGCACATTGACACTTTATGCTTTGACATTAGCACATTGTGCTTTGGCATTAGCACTAACCTTTTAGTTTTAATTATTAGATGAATATGAGTGACAATTTTCAACACGAACCCCACAGCAAAATACATTGGGTTTTGATTTAACTTAACGGGTTTATGTCATAAGAGAAATGCTACACACACATCCTAAACCACACCCCAAACCACACCCTTGCTTTAAATGCATGTACCCTGTGCTGTGTAAGTTGTGCACAGAAAAGTGTGAAAATTCAAACAGCACAAAGTACATGCATTTAAAGCAAGGGATGTGGTTTGGGGTGTGGTTTGAAATGTGTGTGTAGCATTTCTCATGTCATAAATGAGTTACCTGTTAAACAGAATTAATTAATAATCAATTGGGTTGTGCTTTAATCATGTCAATTCATATAACATGCCTAACCAATTGCGTCCCTACTTAGGACTTTTTTTTATTGAAAAAAAGGTCAACACTGCCTATTATCTCCACAAATTATTTTTAGGATTAATTGCACTTTGCATCCTTGAAGTTTAGGTGATTTTGCACTTTGCGTCGTAAAGTTTCAAAGTTGGCACTTTGATCCCTAAAGTTTCACAATTGTGGCTAGTAAGTCCAAATAGCCCTTTAGTGATAAATGATTTCGTCATTAAAAGTCAAAATTTTATTGCAAAAAGTCTTGGAGGGACTAAAGTGCAACTCATCACAAACTTTAGGAGCCAAAGTGCTAAATTTAAAACTTTAAGGTGCAAAATGCAAAATCACCCAAATTCCAGGGATACAAATTGCAATTAATCCTTATTTTTATTATTTGATTACTTTCAAGCTCCATTTATTTTTACCATGCATATTGTATTTACTCTTTTCATCGTATATAAGTTCACGAGTTAGAGTTTGGTATTGGAGAATTTGCTTTATATTTTGTGACCACTTCATTAGCTTTTCAAAGACAGATTATATGGACCACATTGTAAAAATCACTACGATATGTATGCAGAGCTTCAAGTGTTTCATTTGATACAAGTGAATAGCTTTTAGATTAAGTGCTTTTCAACTTGAGGTTTGCAAAAATAGTGATTAAATAAATGTGATTAAATGGGTAACTTGTAGATTTTTCACACATTTTAGTGGGTCTTATGTGAAACTCATGTGGAACCCACCAGAATTAATGGCAATCAAGGGTTAGAATGTGTTGAATGTGATTGGAGGTGTGGATGAGAGTGTGGGTGTATCATTACTCAAGCATTAAACAAATCTGTCCAAATTTCGTGGTATTATAATTGGGTAGTAATTATCCCTGAAATTGTGTAATCACTTTGGCAGCTTCTCATCAATTTAAAGCTCATTTAATGTAAAAACTCTACCACACTTTTCCCACTAACTTAGCCTCACAATCAAATCTTTCCACATCAAAGATGGAAACAAATCTTTTCACGTGTGGGAACCAAGACTCTCAAATACTTTGACCCTGGATTTGCAAGTATATATCACCCAAATTTGCTCACAAAATTATGATAGAAGGTGGTAATTCCAGGTTAATTACTTGCACGTGATCACACGTTATATCTTTCATCCAATCTTCCTACTATTTTCAATTCGATCATTATATCTTTTATCTCTCCCTTGTTTGCTGTTTTGTTTCACTCCCAAACTAATCACTGTAGCAATGTCTCAAGTCACATGTGGCCACCTTCAGAGCACTTCCTAGGTACATCTTAGCAAATATTGTTCACTATTTTGTGTCCTTTGTGTATATTTTCTTCCAGGGATTAATAGTTTTTAGTTCGCATTTGTCACTTTGATAGTTTAGAAATTAGTTATTACTGTATCAAATAATGTGTGCTTGGGAGTGTATGTAAAAGAATGCTAGAGGTTTTAAAAAGTAGTTTCCGGGAGTAATAGAATATGTACATGAGATATTTTAACTTTACTACATTTTTCAATATTTAACTTAGAGGCTTCTTAGTACCCTAAAATTTGGAATAAAACTTTGTGATCTATAGTCCTATTAATGCATGGATAGAGTCATTGCAGAATTTTGATATTTGTGCTAAGAGCAATTTTATAGTCAAATCAAAGCAAGGCACTCAGTGAAACTGAATCCGAAGCACCTTGAATCACCTGTCACGTACCGATAGAAGTTCCAAAAGGCCTAATTCCAATAACTCATGAACATCGAAGCTCCCGCAGGTCGACAAAATCAGGACAGGATCATATCAAGCTTAATCAATTCAACATAAATCTATCTCATCCAGAGACCGGAGTCATCCTATTAAGATCGACCTCGTGCAAAGAACGAATCGTCGATTGAAGTTTTGACGTTCTAAATTCAAAAGTAATCACAATCATAATTCCAAGAGACAGAATTGTTGAATCGAGCCCTACTAATTTAAAATTACTCGTGGACACGAGTGACAACAATTCATTCCATCTGAATTTGGCATGTTCCTAATTTTAGAGCGATAGAAGGCCAAATCGAGCCATATTATATCAAAGTAGTCGTCAAAATTTGTTCACAACAATTCGAAATGTCTGAATTTGACAATTAATGGAAATCAATTATCAGTCTTCGACGCTCCTAGTGAAAGATCTTTTAACGTACACAAAAAAAAAATTTTAATAAATAAATAAAATAAAACAAAAATTTTAAAATAAAAAAGATGACATTTTTAAGTAAACAAAAAGTATTAAAAAATTGTTTTAGGAGACTTTTGGTTTGGACAAGAAAATTTATAACTTCTTCAAACATTTTTCACACTGCCATGAGATAATGATTCCTCGTGTTAAAGTTTGGTCTTTTTCTATCTAGTGCTATGTTTGGATTGAGGGAAGAGGGGAAGGAAGGAGAGGGGTGCAGGATCAGGATGGAAGAGATTAAATTCACTTGTTTGGTAAGCTGGAAGAGAGGAGAGAAGGGAAGAGGGGAGGAATGCTACTTTCTTCCAGGCGCACAAAATTCAATCCATCTAAAAGTGGACGGATTAGGAGAGAGAAAATGCTCTTAGCTGTTGACTTTTTTATCCTAAAAAATAATGCTATCTATTTTAATGTAAGAATATAACAGTAAAATATACAATATTCCATTCTCTCCTTCCTCACTTCCTTCATGTTTAACCAAAGAGTAATATTTGGGGCACTAACAAAATTCACTAACACTTACTAACACACTCTATCTCTCTCCTAGTGGCACCGTGGGGTCCGCAGTGGACCCCGCAGTACCACTAGGAGAGAGATAGAGTGTGTTAGTAAGTGTTAGTGGATTTTGTTAGTGCCCCTAGCATTGCCCTTAACCAAACAAGAGGAAGGAATACCCCCTTCGTTTTTCTAGGGATACCTCTTCCACCTTTCCTCTCTTCCATTCCTTCCACTTTTTCATCCATCCATCCATCCATCCTACCAAACACAGCATAAGTGTTTACAAGTTGTCTTTGTTTTTTTAAAGTCAGCTGTGATCACAAAAAACAAAAAAAAAAATGCAATGGAAACAATAATAAATTACCTTCCGTCCATAAATACGAGGAGAACACCACCCTTTGTTTTGGTCACATGCTTTTGTAGAAGAGAGAATTAAAAACTCAAAATGATCCTAGTTCACAAGTAATTTAATGGTAAATATCAGTGACATCCTCCAGTGTTTGCTTTGTTAATTATCAATAAGTCACAAAAGTTTGATATAATATCGCTATGCTTATTTGTCTTTTAAATTTACCCCCACCAACCATATAATATATATTCCTTAAAATGACGGTAATTTTACTAATGACGTGTAAAATTCTTGAGATTATCAAAAGTCCGCCTTAATTTGACTTGCATTACTTTTACAAGGTTCAGTTTTGTAGAAGTTTAGATTTTATTGGGGTAATACAAAAACCTATGGGATGTGATGTGAGTAATATTATGTGAGACATCCGAGACTAACTAATATTTTGGCAAATATTGGTGGAGGTCACCAACATATGCTCCAAATTTATTGTTGAACTCATGATGATTTGACTGTTTATTCTTTTCTTTTATATATATATATATATATATATAAGCATGTGACCAAAAGGTGTTGTTTATCCCTTGTATAGTATAATTGATTGAAATTCATGAGTTTATGGACAGAGGGTCATTTTTTATTGTTTCCGCAGCTTGTTTAATAAACAAAGACAACTTGTAAAGAGATTTAGGGGTAAAACCAAACTTTTGAAATGAGAGAAATCTCGAGGCAGTGTGTGAAAGCTTTTAAGGAAGATATAAGTTTTCTTGTCCTAACAAAAAGTCTCCTGTAGCAATGTTATAATATACTAAAATATAAATGTTTTTTTTTTTTTTTTTTTTTAAATTTTTAAGAGAGGAATAAATCATTTAGAAGTATGGTCCCAGACAGCACCGGCAAAGAAATGCTGGATTCTGAATTATTTGGTTCACCTCCTTTCCATCCTTCTCAAAAACAATTTAAAATAGTCTACTGGTTAGGCTAAAGTGGGGGAGGTGTTAATTTATTTTGATTTTTTTTTTTTATTTTTTCCAAAACGAGGAGAGTGTAATTATTCTAACAATTTAGCATTCTCCGTTCTCACTTGATGGTTTATTAATGTAACGGAAGTTAGGGTAGTTTTGAACTATCTTTATTTTATTTTATTTTATTTTATTTTTTGAACCCTAACTATCTTGGGAAAGGTTTAAGTAATTACTCATATCAGAAAAGAGATTTCTGTACTTTTACCTTTATCTCAAGAGTGGTCGGAGTAATTATGTTACTTATCTATTTGGGTAATACTTGGGACACACCCAAAGACACAATTTTTTTTGACACAAACCAAGAGATGTGTATATCTCTCTCCTGTGTCACTGTAGGGTCCAATGACATGAGAGATATAGACACATTTTTTAAGTTGTGTCTCAAAAGTTGTGTATTTGGATCGATGTGTCCCAATCTTTACTCTATCTGTAATCCGTATTTGTGTCAAAGATGTCTTACTATGAATATATCTATAGCTCTATATAAAAGATGCTATCTTTAATTTTCAATTTCAATTTTCTCCTAATTTATCAATTTTTGATTTGTTTGAAATGATTACCCTGACTTTTTTTTTCTTTTTTTTTTGTTCCATTTTCCTTTAATGATTACTTTGAGTTTTTGTCATTTTGTGAGGTTAGGTTGGTCATTTCACCCACAAAACAACCCTTATTACTATTAGGTCAACTTTTAAAATTTAATTATTCTAGAAATAATGATTCAATCAACTTTTCAAACAATAATTACAAATACTTACAATTTGATTCAACTTTTAAAATTCAATTAATCTAAAAATGTGATTCAATCAACTTTTCGAGCAATAATTATAAATATTTACAATTTGGTTCAAAAAATCCCAAAAGTCAACAATTGGGCACAACCGCTTTTCGACTTTGTGTTTTGTATGATTTTTGTTCTTCCCAAACAAGTCACTGACTTGTTTGTTTTTGTTTTGTTTTGGTATTTTGGTACTTTGTTTTGTTTTGTTTTGTTTTTTATTTTTTTGGATTTCTCCAAACAAACCACTAACACAAACAAGGCACAACACAATCCGAATTGGGCTATGCATTGTTTGGTTTTGTTTGGTCTTGTTTCTACTTTTTTGGTTTTTCCAAACAAAGCACTAACATTTGTTTTCTATGCCCTATATAAATCTATATCTATATCTATACCCTATACAAAAGAGGCTAAATGTGATTTTCAATTTCAATTTTGTCCTCATTGCTAAATGTGATTTTACAATTTCAATTTTATTCTTATTTGTCATTTTTTAAATTGTTCATTATTATCATTTCCCCTTTAAAATCCTATACAATTCCATACATCTCCACACTTTTTTCTGGTTATTTATTCACAAACCATTTTGGTTTTTTTTTTTTTTTTTTTTTTTTTCTTTTCTTGAAATAGTGACGTGTGCCTATGAATTTAATTTATGTGCATGCTTAGACATTTAATTTTATTACACACACATGTCTAAAAAAACAAAATTTTTTGTAGATTGTGAGTAATATTCAAATATAAAATGAAATTTATAGTCATTGTGTGTGATCAAAATATTGTGGGACATCCAATTATGGAGTTTATTTTTTAGGCATATATATATAATAAAATCAAATGTCTAAGCATGTGAGTAAGTTAAATATATAGGCCCACCTCACTTAAGAAAAAAAAACAATGAAAATAATAAATAAATAAATAAATAAACCTAAATCGGTTGTGAAACCGATTGTGCCATGTTTGGCAAACCGATTTTGGCCTCTTTTATTTATTTATGTTTTTTTGTTTCCCAAACAAGCACCACCAATTTTGGAATAAAATTACTTTTATATTTCTATATTATACACACACTCATAATTAATAAATAAATAAATATATACAATACATATGTAAGCAATACTTTGTAATGTTAAAAGACAAATTGTAATTTACAATTACTAATATGTCTATAATCATATGTTGCACAAAATCCACATTTTCATTTTCTTTTAACTTTAACTCTTTTTTTTTTTTTTTTTTGCATTAGAGCTATAAATATAAATGAAATTTCATATTTTATTACAAACACATACCTATCAATTTAATTCACACACACACACACAACACACGAGGTGATATATCATTTTATTTTGTTTGTTTTGATCTACACCCTTGGACACAAACACGCATGCACACACAATAACACACACGGTCTTGATGACATATTAATTCATTTTTATTACTGTATTTATTTTTTTTATCTTCCGGCCCCTTGGACAAACACACACACAACACACACAGTCTTGATGACACATTAGATTTTTTATATATATTTTTATTTTCATCTGCCATTGGACACACACAGTCAAATCCAGTGTACTGATATACGGGGATCTAACAAAATATATATTTATCACCAAGACTATGTGTGTTGTGTGTGTGTGTGTGTTGTCTGTGTCCAATTCGCTCTCACAAAAGTACCCCAAAATGATTACAGAATGGTTTTAGTACCAAATATAATATCAAAACAATATAATAATATGTTGTATATGCGTAAATAAAAATTTAAGCACATAAGAGTATTCTAATTAGCATATAATAGGGGAAATTTTGCACTTGTATCCATTTTTTGTTAACTTTAACGAAAAAAAGTGATTGTGTCACGTAATTAGTAACACAATTTAAAATACATGAAATAACTGATAAACTGCCTAACCATAATGAGTGTTTCTGTAATTAATCCTAATAATTTTACAGTAAAAGGCACTTGTTGATTTTATTGAAAAAACAAGTGGGTGACAATGACATTTACCCCTTATTCTTTAATTTTCGATCAACACGTTCTTCATTTATTAAACTACATTTTATCGCCTGTTGTTGATTTTATTGAAAACACAAGTGAATATATAACAACGACATTTACCCCTTATTCTTTAATTTTCGATCAACATGTGCTTCATTCATTAAACTACGGAGTACTACATTTTATCGCCATCTCTATCTCAGATGTACTCTGTATATAACATGGGAGCCCCTCCATTCTTTGTCCTAGTCTCTCTCCTCATCAGTGTACACTTGAAATATCTCTTATTTTCACTTGGAGAGACACCAATCAAAAGTTTCAACTGCCTTCTCATCAATCTTTACATTGTACACAAGTTCAGCATTATCAGTTTCACGTCCACCTTCGACACTTATTCCGGTAACAAATCTTTTGGATTTTAAATTCGCTTTCTTTTCTTTAGGGGTGAAATACATTTTCTAGACACTCCCTTAACTGCAATTTGTTGTACATATATAGCCCCCATATACTTTAAAGTAAAGTGAAATCACGAAATGTGTTTGCATAAAAAAAAAAACAAAAAAAATTCACGAAAATGTTAAATGTGGTAATAAAATAACAAAATTGCCCTTATATATTCTGCACTTACAAAACAACACGTTTGCACTTATGTTCACTTTTATTGCATTTCTCAGGCATTTTAATTTGCCATTTTGCACATTTTTTTCCGTTGTAATTCAGTTTTCATGCATTTCGAAGAATTAATTTGCTGAAAAAGAGTTAGGGTATTTAGTTTTGCCGTTTAGTGAAGAAAATAAGGACAAATATGTCATTTTCTAAGGCTGATTGGCCCAAAATTATGCCTTTTTGCGAAATTATTCAGTGAGCCGGCCCGTCACGCTAGCATGCTGACGTGGTGTGACCATTTAATCTTAACCACCCATTTGTCCCCTACATCCATGGAGATCATGATAAGTGGTTATCATATTTAAAATTTAAAATTTCAGTAACCACTTGTTATAATCGCCTTAAAAGTAAGGAGCAAGTGAGTGGTTAAGATTAAATAATCACACCACATCAGAATACTGACGTGGCATGATGGACTCACTGAATAACTTCCACTTTTCGTCAATTTGGATTGAAAGCATAAGCTTTAGTGTAAAATATAGTGAGGTAATGTACAACAAGTCAAAGCCCAGAGTCCCTTGAATGAGAAATTTTTGGGTATCCTTAAAGTACCACGTGGCATGTCATTTGGTACCTCGTACTCAATAGATGCGCGCCACACAAATAATGAAATACACTATAAAAAATTTAAATGGTCCAACAATCCTGTGTGGTGCTGTCTCATATTAGGTATGAGACACTACATATGCACTACCTTAAACCTAAACAAAAACTTCTCCCCTTGAATACAGGCGGAAGGACAGGCGTAAAATGTATTCTATACTTATGTTTGCAGCGAAAATGCTGGGTTGAGGACTCACATGGCCTCTGTAAGTGGGATTCGAACTAGCTTAAATTGATTATGATATTTTAGCATTTTTTTTAACTGAAATATCATGTATAATAATTATGTGGAATGGTGTATGGTGTTTGAATAAATATAATATAGGGATTTGTTAACTTAGATACTCTTAGCAACGAAAAACAAGGTTTTAGTGACGAATTTTTTTTTGCTAAAAGTTGGAATCTTTAGCGAAAAAATTTTCGTCGCTGAAAACCTGTTTTTCGTCGCTAAAAGGAATGTTGTATGCTGATAACTTACAACCATCATATTGTAAGTTAGCAGCCCCCATATATATATATGTACATATATATATGTATACATTATTATTTTGATGTAATGTGGTCATATAATTTTGGCTCAAAACAGAATATATCTAACGCATATTTTTTTCTTCTGTTTTCTTCTTTAAAAAAAAAAAACCTTGTTTGTGCTTTCATTTTTTCAAACTAAACACAAAAAACTCTAATATGAAGAAAAGTATTAAATAAATAAAATTTAAATGACTATCAAACACTAGTACCTTAACTTTCGAAAAATCACTTTGGTTATTGAAAACCATATTTGTAAATGGAATGACATAAAATCATGTGGTTTGTTTTTTTCGGTTTCAACGACAAATTCAATTTCTATCCCAAGTAGAATGAGCTGAAGGTAAATATTCATGTTTTTATTACCCGAAAACATGTGTGTGTTTGCCGAGGTCAATTTATTAGGATAAAGCTATTAAAATGACGCGCAATTCATTTCTTTCGGAATTAATGCTGGTGAGTTTGCTCAAGGATTGGGAAGATTTAATTTTCTGAGAAAGTGGTTTTCTAGGAAAATTTGACTGAAGTTTTTTTTTTTTGTTTATGTCAATACAATCTCTGAACCCATATTTTTGTTTTTTTGTTTTTTTGCTCCTTGTACGATAATTTGTGGATTTTACGATTTTAAAAAGGATTAATTACATTTTCCCCTTTTGATTATGCCAATTTTCAATACTTTGTCCCATGTGTTTCAAAAGTGGACTCATTGTATTTTGGACTAGAATGAAAGTTTTAAATTCCCTAGCAATTTAGCACTTGACCCTGTTTGTGAAGTTGGGATAATGTTGTCATTTAAACTGCCTATGTGGGGGCTAATTTTTAACCCTTAATCCCTTTTGGGGTTATAAAGTGTCTATGTGGGGGTTAATTTGACACTATGCAAAATAATTTTTAACATATAAAATTAACGGTTGTATTGTTGTTGTGTGGGTTTTTCAGATATAGTCGAAGGAAGACTGAAGCATAATTAATTATTTAAAGATAAACTTATTTCTCTATAACTCTTGCACGAAAAAAATGTGTAAGATGAATTAATTGTTTTAAAATTTTGCTAGTATTACGCTCTTTTTTGTGTGTGCGCGCGCGCGCTCTCTGCAGAACAATTTTACATGTTTTACCTATAGAACAAAAGTCCTTAATATGTTCGAAATGGTACCTGTAAGACATTGAAATGCATGAGACTAATGAGTTAAAAAATTTAAGGCCCTAATGCAAGATTTCTAAATTTAGAATACGTAATTTAAATGTTTCAAAGAGCATATAATATAGAATATATAATTTAGAAAAGTTGAGGGGCTGTTTGGTTGGAAAATTTATAAGTGTGTGCGAGCGTGCCAGGCAAGAAAATTGCCAATGTGTAAATGTGATAATCCAAACTGCGCCTCACCAAGCAAATTGTGGTGACGTTCGATGCCTTAACAAGGACTTCAAACGTGTGAGATGAAAATAGAAGATGAAAATAGATTAAATTTGTGAGGAAGAGTTTATAATTTGTGAAAAGAACTAACACAAACAAGAGTAAGAAGTAAAAGATAAACTACATTGGAATATAAAGAAATATAAGATAAAAGATAACACTACAGATTCTAACCTTCAAAACTACTTTGAAGGTATTCTACTCCTAAGACATAGGAAAGAAACAAAAGAAAAGCCATAGTGGGTATTTAGAATTACTCCTACATAATGACTAAGAAAGAGAAATCCAAATTGGAATTTGTATTGATCTGTTAGAGATGCTTTTCCCCTTCGTCTTCTGTCATATTTATACAGCTCAAATAGTAACTGTCACTCAATAACTGCTTCACATTTCAAAATGCCTCAAAACTACTTTAATTCTTTGGAGCCTTCCACGTGTAACTCAAATATGTGAACATAATAGACTAAGTCTGGAGGTTGCTTTACACAAATATGATGACACGTGTCATCATCTCCTTGGCCATCTTGTTATTGCCGCAGGGGAAGGGCTGTTTGGCCATGAGGATCCTTTCCATGTTGCCAAACTTGTCTCTTGTATAAAGCCTTAAAGTAACCACCTTCTAATAACTTTCATGTAGCTTGCCGTGGACACTTTCCATTTTGAATAAATCATCACATGGATAATTAACATTTAACCACCTTAAAAATTACCAATTTGAATTGATTTTCCATGTGACTTCTCCTACGATAACAAATGTTCTTCAAATAACTTCCAAATTTAGTTCTATGGCAAGCCAAAATAATTTAATAATAATAATACCAAAAACTAAATTATATTTTATGGTATAAACAGGGCCGAGTAACGCAGTAGCCCTTATTAGTAGCTCAACCCATGCATATAAATTTTTTGGTACGTGGGAGGGAGGGGCTCTTTTAGTCGGATCTGTATTCAAAAGTGGAACCCTATATATGTAGGGTATATGAAGGGGATGAGGATCCCATACAAAAGAGAATTTTCCATTGCCTCAAATAAACTGATGGGTGTTTTTATTTCTATCATATACTAGGGTGCGTTACTAGAAATGGATAACAACGGCAAAGCTTCAAAATCAAAAAGCAGCAAAAAGGAGAACAAAATGGCAAGTGAAGTGGTGATAGAGATCTCCGACGGCCATTCAATACCTAGAGAGAGGGTAGATTCGCCTCAAAAACTGAGCTGTCCTTTGCCTGAAATTGCTAGCCTAGGTCTGAGTCCTAACAGACCCCCAAAAATCCGAATCAACCGCCGGGCATCGATGATGAGGTTAGTGTCCTCCGAACCCAAGTCAAGATTTGGTGAACAACCTATTGATCATTCAAGTAAGTTTGAAGAAAACGGCACACTAAAAAGTCCTGATAAAGTTGAAGACAAAAAATTAAGAACTCGTGGGGATGTGCGAGGGGAGGATGAGATTGAGAGTATTTGTGAAAAGGTGAATTCTAATGAATGGGTTATTTTTGAATGTGTTTCATTGCTTTGCATTGTGGGTTTTATGGTCGCTAGCTTAATTGTGGACAAACTACGACTGGTTACAGTTTGGAGTTTTGAGATTTGGAAATGGTGTGTGCTGGTAACGGTGGTCTTGTTTGGCTGGTTGGTTACCAATTGGTTTATGGAAGTTGTTCTCATGATTAGGAAGAAGTTATTTTTAAAAACGAAGGCGTTTTATTTCGTGCCCAGTTTAAGAAGCAGTTTTCAGGTGTTTGTTTGGTTTTCTCTGGTTCTTACCACTTGGATTTTGTTGTTCCATGGCGGGGTGGTCAATACATCGCCCACCGCAAGTAGGGTTTTGAATTACATCACTCGTACTCTTATTAGTTTGCCAATTGGTGCTTTGTTGTGGCTTAGTAAGACAACGATGCTTAAGATCTTCGCATCATCTTTACATGCCAGTACACGTTTTGATCGAATTCAAGAATCGATCTTCAATCAATATATTCTCCAGAAACTTTCGGGGCCTCCGATTATGGAGCCTAAGAAGATACCAAGGATAAGAAATGACCCTAGGAGCCAATTGAGATTTCAAAGAACAACGAAGAAAAGGGGAAAGGAAAAGAAGGAGAAATTAGAGGTGATGGATATTAATAAGCTTTATAAGACTAAGCGAGAGGGAGTCTCTGTTGCAATCATGATAATGTTTGTTGAAATAATACAAAGCTCGAGCCTGACCATTACCATCCCCAAAGTACCCAAACAAAGTGCTGATGATGAAAAAGGTGAACAGACAGATATGGAAATTACCAGTGAAAGGAAAGCCTTTGAAGCTGCCTATCACATTTTCCAGAACGTTTCTCAGCATGGTTGCAAGTGAGTCGATCTATCTTTTGAGTTTGTTGATGTTTTAATTGTGAAATTTTTTTTAGTAACTTAAAAAGCACTTGTAACAGGATCGGTTAGTTTGGGTGGTGTGATCCACACCACTTACATGAATGAAGGGGGTCCCACATTTTGGATCTGGGTCTCATGCAAATGAACCAATCATGTTACATGCAGAGTACAACATCAGGCCATGTTTGGCATGCTAAATAAAACTGTTAGATAGTATATAAGATGCGACAGGATAAGATATGATAAGCAATCTGTTGGATAAACTTGAATCCTCTTTATGTGTCTGTCAGTGTGGCATATAAGAGATTCAAATATTATTTTATGTTTAAAGTGTTAACTATAATAAATTATATGTTTTGTGATTACTTTTTTTAAATATCTTTTTTTCTATGTTTAAAATATAGCTTTATGCTTGGAATGCTAATTTTATAATTTTTTACTCATTTTTTAAAAAATAAAAATTTAAATGGTATTTCATTATTTTGATTATTTCGATTGTTAGTAATTAAATGATTAGAATATTTACTTGAATCATAATCTCTATATCTGCAAAGCCAACAGTGAGCTAAGGTATACTAAATTTCTCAACACACGCCCTAATACACACAAAACATCTAAAATTCACACTACAGAGATGGTAGGGATACTAATGTATACTAATCTGTAATATTTACCTGCAGTTTCATTCATGAGATGAACATGAGAAGATTCTTGACTGTGGAAGAGATGGATAAGGTGTTTCCACTGTCTGACGATACAGAGATGGAACCGATGAACGGAAAAGCGTTGATGGACTGGGTGGTAAGTGAGAGCATTTTTCTTTTCTTTGTTTGTTTCTTTTTTTTTTTTTTTTTTGGTTATTGGCCAGCAGCAAGAAATTTAGCCAATTATTTATTGGTTTGTGGTTGAACATTATTTATTGGTCGATCCCTACAACAAGGTGTAGGGATCGACCAATGTTTAATGATGTTGGGATGTATTTGTAGTCACGTCTGTATTTATTTATTTTTTATTTTTTACACACTGGTTAGGTTAGAAATTTACCCAAAAAATATATGATAACGTGACGTAAGTGCATGTGGTCATGGACTTGGAGAAGGAGAAAGTATGAGAGAATGGTGGTTACGACCACAGTGATGAATCATTGGCGGAGGGGAGAGTAATCGATGAATTATTTGAGCGAAGGAGAGAGCAATCATTTTGTTCTAGAGTGGATGGTGATGGATATTTTTCTAGACATAACTTAAGATGATTTTCATGTTTGAGTGTGATCGAGGGCAACGTGGCCGCATTCATGGTGTGTATTCTCTAGCTAGGATAAGAGACTTTACATGAGAGTTGATGCATGTCTTCCAAGTAGTGATCATTTGTAATCTTAATCAATCGAAGAGTAGTCGTTCTTTGTGGTTGTAGATTAGTCATGTATGGCGTGAACCACATTAAGGCTTAGTTTGGCCCCATGTAGCTTTTTAAAAGGAGTTTATGAAATTTATTACTAAGTTCTTTGATAATTTTATACAAGTGACACACTACTCTTCAAAAAGACATCATGAAACCAAAAAGCAACCTTGAGCTTTTAAAAGCTCCATTCTAGAGCTTTTAAAAGCTCCCTCCAAAAAAGCCCTAAGTTCAATTTTTGCAAAGCTCATAAACTAGTTATCAAATGAATTAACATGGAATTGAGCTTTAAAAAAGGAGAAGCACCACGTGGGAGCCAAACTAAGCCTAAATGCTTGTGCTGTTCAATTATTATTATTGTGAGTTCTATCTTACTCAGCTTGGTGTGAATATCTTGAATGATTGAGTTTGGAGGCCACCGCACAACATAATATGTATGTACACACACACACACACATATATATATGTGCACACATAAACTTCCCATCTTATATTTCTACACTTATCTCTCTGCAGGTGAAGGTTTTCAATGATCGCCAAGCACTGGTCCATGCTTTGGACGATACCAAAACAGCTCTAAGGAAATTGGACAAACTTTTCAGTGGGATACTGCTAATCGGGATGATTATTCTGTGGCTTCTTTTGGTGGAAATTGCAACTATAAAAGCACTTTTCTTCCTATCGTCGCAGCTTCTGGTTGCCGCGTTTATATTTGGAAACTCTTGCAAGACTACATTTGAATCTATCATATTTATATTTATCATGCATCCATTTGATGTCGGTGATCGTTGTGTTATTGATGGTGTTCAGGTAACTCCACTCTACGCATTTTATCTTGTTTCATTATCTTGGAGTTATTATAAGCCAACAATCACATATAGGTGTTTTTAAAAAACCCGATGAGCGCTTGGTTAACTTTGTCACTGCTTTTTTTAAGCAGAACTTTGGCACTACAACCCCTTACGATTTTTACTAATGTGTAACTGTAAGTAATTGGTGAAAAAAGGCATTGTAGTCTGCATATAGTACAAGCAAAAAGGTTTTTGAAGACGGTTCTTCCTCGGTTTTACCATCGTAGTCTATTCCTCTGTGGCCATTACTTTGCAAAGATTATGTAATCGTCGTTAATACTTTGCGACGATTGAAATTGTCGCAAAGCAATGGCACACATCTCTAGCACTATTCGCGACATCAAGGGTGACTGTTGCATAAACTGTTGCGAATGGTTCTAGTATTCATGACGGTCACTAAACCGTGGTACTTAAGCGGCCTGAATATTTGGCAAAAAATGGAAACAGTCATAAGTAAATTTGCAACAGCTTTACCTAAATTTGCAACAGCTTTACCTACGGTTTTTCAACCGTCGTTAATGCTTCATGGAAATAGGACATTCCCAAAATTAAAAAAGAAAAAGAAAAGGAAAAAGAAATAGCCTCAAGTACTAAACTGTCACTCTTAATCAAATTATTTTTGTCATTTTCGATTTTACCATGAATGCTTCATTTTATTTTTTATTTGTAAAACCTGTTTACACACTGATTCATACAATAGGCAAATAAATCCAACACGTTACAAGAAGTATATTTTATTTATTTTTGAGTGAATCACACATACAACCTAGTAGCTTGCGAATTAATATTTTTCATATACACCTCATGTGCAAGCTTTTTTTCCATTCAATCTTAATTAGTAGTTTCACATTAGCCCAAGCTACAAGGGGTGTTAGTCTCACCTTTAAAACTACATAGGACAAACCGAAAAAATGCACTAACTACAATATGGGATGTAAATTAATTCTTTTCAAAATCTCTTATTCCAAATAAGTGATTATTTTCAAAGAAAAATTATCCAAACGGACTCTTAATGATTTACTAACACACTGTAACTTGACAGATGATAGTTGAAGAGATAAATTTATTAACAACAGTCTTCTTGAGATATGACAACGAAAAGATATACTATCCGAATTCAGTTTTGGCTACTAAGCCAATCAGCAATTTCTACAGAAGCCCGGATATGGGTGATTCTTTGGAGTTCTCTATTGATTTCAGGACACCATTGCAGAAGATAGGGGAACTGAAAGAGAAAATAAAGCTGTAAGTTGGATATATTATCAAATTCTTTTTGTTTCATTTATCTGTGTTTGATAACCTCATTAAGTGTTGATATTTTTTTTTTTTTTTACTGTTTTAGTGCATTTGATAATGGGTACAAGGGCTCACCAATTAACTAAACTAGAAGCAAAAAACTACTAAAAGCTTTAACTAAAAGACATACTACTAATACAGTTCATTTAGTGTGATCTGCTTTTGATACAAAATAATTTTCTTGTCGACTATTACACCTTTAGTTTAAAAATTATAATAATAAAATTTAATTAACTTCAGTACTTAATTTTTAATTTTATCAAATAGGACAGTCTTACTAGATCGATTATTCAAGATAATGGATTATAAGTTTTAGGCAAGACAATTCCAAACCCAACCCGTCAACCCGCCCCGCCCAGGCCCATTCATAATAAAGGGGTATTGGGTTGATGAAATTTTGTTGGCAGTTTAAATATGAGCAGCCCAAATGAGACCAATTAATTAAATTTACCAAACCCATCCATAATTAATGAGTGTTGGATTGATAAAATTTTCTTGGCTTGTTAGATATAGGCAACTCATATATATGAGACCAATTAATTAAATGTGTTGAGATGGGACCACCATCCACCCAGCAAAGAAAATAAAATTTTAAAAAAAAAAATTTCTGCGAAAGAGAAGATCATATGCAACATCTGACTTTTATTGTTTCAAAATGGTTAAATGCGATTCGTTTAGAGAAGAATTGCCTTGGGTAATAAAAAAAAGTAAAAAAAATTTGCTTTGGCACAAGTCTAAAAATATGCTTGAAGAAAGTGTTCGGAATAGAAGTTGACCGTTTAAATAGTGATGACCTATTGGATTAGGTTATTAAAATCCGTTTCCAATGAAATCTGAAAAAAAAAATAAAATACAAGTTCGTATATGCGGAATTAATTCTGAATTTGAAATTTTGGAATTGGAAAATTCCGAAAAAAAAAAATGGATTGAAATTATTGGATCGCGAAATTCCAAAAGTTCTGACCTTTCAACCCTAAATACTCTGATCAACTTCTTTTCCACTAGTGTGAAACATTCTAATTTTTTTTTGATAAATATGTAAGTACATATTTCATACTGATAAAAAAAAATATGTATAGATAATATACACATACTTTATGACATTGTTGTTTTCATCTAAATTCAAAAGTTTTGGGAAAAAATTGAAAATTTCAAAAAGTTATGGAAATTTTGAGAAATGTCAAAAAAAAAAAAAAAACATTAAAAAATATCTGAAAAACTTCATTTTTGAAAACATCCAAAAAGTCAAAAATTTCATAATCGATGTGGAATTTTGAAGTTCCGTAATTTGGGTGTAGGAATAGGAACGAGTCTTTCAATTCCGAAAAGTTTTGAATTTATATATATATATATATATATATTCCGAATATCTCTATTCCAATCCAATCCTTCCGAAAATCAACCCTAGTTGGGAACCATAAAGTGAGAAGGAAAGTTGTTCTCTATGAGGACTAGTATTTTTACTTCCCAGAGTAAACAGATAAAAGAAAGAGTAAACTATTTATTTACCTCCAACTTTTGGCTGATTTCACTTTAGTTTCTGTATTCTTGATTTTCTTATTCTAGTCCCTCGTGTTCAAATTTTGTTCACTAACAAACATCTCGTTCGCAAATAGTGGTCTTTAGCAACGAAATATTTGCTATTTTTCTACGAAATGTTTGCCGGGGGACGAAACTGAGAAAAGTAAAAGTATAAGGACTAAAAACTCAGGCCACAAAAGTTAGATAGTAAAAGTGTAATTTACCCCCGAAAGGAAAATATTCTCAAAAAAGCGTTTTCTACTGTCAGGTACTTGGAGGACAATTCACTGCTCTGGCATCCTAACCACAGTGTGGTAGTGAAGGAGATTGAGAATGTGAACAAAATAAAGATGGCTCTATATTTCACACATACCATGAACTTTCAAAACTTTGGAGAGAAGAACAACAGAAAATCTGAACTTGTCTTAGTGATGAAGAAAATTTTTGAAAAAGTGGGTATCAAATATAATCTGCTACTCCAAGAACTTCGTGTTGTCGATTGATTTGTAAGTGCATACTCTTTTTTCTCAATTCTATGTCTGTTTGGTTATCAGATTCAGTAACGGAAAAGAAAAGAAAACACTTAGAAAAAGAAATTTCTCATTTTGGTCAATGAATTAAAAACGGTGAGAAATTAAATAGGTATAAAAGAAAATAAAGTGAACATTATTTTTATTTCACATGTCAGTTCGGTTCATTTTTCTCTTCAGTTTATATTATATCTCCTAAATAACACACCTGTGGATGTGGATTAATTAAAGCTCTTCTTTAGTTGCAAGACAAAAGAACTAAAAAAAACTACCTTTTTTTTTTTTGTTTATCAATTCAAATAAAGTTGCCATTGACATTAGCGCATAAACAATTTTGGTGTCTAAATTTGGGATACTTAGCATTTATAATAGCATTTAATTACTAATGAAAGAAAAACACATAAGAAATTGTTTTTCTTCTTTTATTTTTCTTTCTTTTTTTTTTTTCAATAAATCTGCAAACTAAATGGAGAGTCAGCTGCATCACTTATCAAAATGTCTCAAAAATATCTCTCTTCCTTTCCTATGATAACAAACAGAGATTCACAGGACTCAACTAATCGGATTATATTAATGTAAGTATATCCCATTAGTGTAGATACTTGAGCTGCATTGGTGCAATTTTAAGGATGGGTTGCACATGGAGGCTTAGAGCTAATTTGGAAGCAGGGCATGAGAAAGTATATCTAACTTCTCAGCTATGACTATTATTTGTCTTGTTCTTGGTCGGGCAAAAGAGAAAAATGGAGCGGATTAAGACAAAATTGATAAAATGTCATTAATGTTCCTTGTGTAGTAGAGATCTTTGAATTTCCATGTTATTCTTTACTAAATTTTTTGAAATTCCAATGTACTTTCTCTATTCAATTGGGTTAATTTTGATTAACTTAATATTGGGTCGTTAAATATCCAACTATATATCTCTCTCCTCACATTTGAACAACTGAAAAGTTCTCTCATTTGAGAAATTCATTGGAGTTTCACAAAAGCACGTTGGTTCTCCCAAATAAAAAAGCAATTTTAGAGAACATATGCTCACCTTCTATCAAAAGCATCTCCGATGAAACATGTTATTTTCAAAGTGCTAAAGGCATTTTTTTTTTGGCTTTGTTTTCATGTCAAATGAAATATTTTAACATTTCAGCTCCAATACTACACTTCTTACTATTTTGGTGGCAAAAACTTCCATTCCAAACTGTATGTTGACTAATTTGAAGTAGTCCTTTTTGTCACGCTACTTAATCACTGTGAGTCAATTACCCCACACACGCTGCCTTAATGATCAGGACTAACGTATACAGCAAATTATGTTACTGCTACTACAAAAAAAGAGAGTATATGGTTACTTCACTTTATTGCATGATTTTTTAAAATTTTTTTGGTTGATTGTAATCCCAATTCCCAAGTATTGATAATTTAGTGGTAATTGTAAAATTTTGAAGTTAAAAAATGTAATTTAGGGCGACATCTACATTTTTCACATTACCCAAAGAAGGAAAGGCAATACGAGTATAAAGTTGATAGTGCACATGAACAAACATTTAAAGAAGCCGGTATTGGCAGAGTTAGATAGGAGTCGATAGTCCTGAGTCTTTAATTTATGTAGTTCTTTTTTCTAAAAACTTTTTGTGACGGATTATGATCCGTTACAAAAACTTTCGTCACAAAAAATATATTTTCTTGTAGTGGATAATTGAAAATGTGTATCAAATTAGTAAATCTTATTCTCTTAGACAAAAAGGCTAAATCGTGCGAAGTGTCAAGTCAAGACATCATGGTGTGTACGATATCTCCGGACAAGTTGCGTTGAATCAATGTAGGCATTCCATGGTGGTCGCCATTGTTGTGCAAGTTTATTTTCTTTCATTTTTTTTTTTTGGAAAAGGATAAATATATTCTAAAAAAGGATATACAAAATGTACAAAGGGCATACATCAGGATAATACAATGAGCTCAATTCACGAGGACATGAAACAAAAAGTAACCAAACTATCAAGTCAATGACATGCCCAATAGGTTACAAAACTACCTGAAAAGGCAACCAAAAAGCCACACCCAAGGAAAACAAAATTCCAAAACATTGGATCCTATCTACATTTGCTAGGAAGCCACAAACCCACAAGAGGTCAGTAACACCAATTACAGAGATATCTATCAATAGTAACATGATTTTTCCATTTCACCCTTATTTGTGCATTGATTTGAGAAATAAATTGCTTCAGTTGTAAACATGGAGGATTGAAGATCTTCTTGAACGTTTTGTTGTTTGTCTCTTTCCATAAGCCGTAGACAGTCACTCCAAGGCATATATTGGGAATCATCTATTGAACTGCTTTCCCTCTAAATCTTTGCGCCATCCACTCTAATATAGCAGCCCAACTTTGACTTTACAATGAATTGGTTGTGGTAATGTGTACAATCTTATATGTATAATATAAATAACTAAATCAGATGGCTGATTCCCTATTTTAGATATTAATTAAAGTCAAATTTGAATTACCATTTAAAAAAAAGAGAGATTTAATGGATATATGGGTTTTTTTTTATTTTTTTATTATTATCTTTTTTAACCAAGCAATAGGTGATGCTGCCGAAAATTGGTAAGGCAATTGAAAAAGGAAATAAGGTCACAGAATGTTTGTATGTGGTTCGGCCCCGTTAATGAGGTGACCTACGTCCACGGTTGCGTCTATGCGCGTTCACTAGCAGATCACCGGCGGGCCTGGTGAGCCAACAAAGTGGGGCGGCACTACCAGTAATACCGGCCGGGTATATGCATGTATATTGGTGATTTCTCTAATATGTGCTGGTATACTTAGAGAGTTGGTATTCGGATCCCTCCTGTGAGGGTAGGTGGGCTCTTTTATAGGTGCAAGAGTCCACCTTTACATGGTAAGCTTCATTAGATTAGGAAGCCTAAATCTAATCACAATAGATTTGCACAACCCTTGGGGGAGTTTCCTAAGTGATTTAGGGAACCCTTGATTCTCTTGATACAGTGACAGCTGTATAACGAATTGATGGGAAGCGTGATTGATGCCGTGATCCTCGGGGCCTTACTACGACCGCCCGAGTATCCCGACATACGACGGCAGTATCCCTCGGGAGCGTGGGCTCCATGCCTCAAATCCGGCCTCCCCGGGTCATTTGCTGAACACGTGGCGGTTAAGCAATTACAAGATATTTCTGGACATATCAGCTGCCCCCCATTTTCGAAGTTGAGATGACGCCTTGTCAGATGAAATTTGAAAATTAAGAACGCCCTTCACAGACCGTCTGGGAAAGGGGCAGGTCCCCCGCCGGACCACAGCTGCTGACATGGAACGACCCGGCGGCGCGAGGACCGAGCGGTAGCTATGCAGGCCTAAGATCCCCGACGCCACGTGCCTACTGGTTACAAGTATAGTTCGGGCTCAAAGCATCCAGTTTAAGAAGTAACTGAATCGTCCAGCTGGCAGATAAACCATCACGTCCCACATTTAATGCTCACGCTTTCTGAGGCGACGCCCCTCGTGCCCGAAACGACAGTTTCGGCGGGAGAGTACGTGAACCATTCGATCAGATTGGATCCCAACCGTTCGTGCTGCCTATATAAGGAGCACTCATTTATCCTTGCTTCTTCACTACACAACATCAGCTGAGTCGTCTGAACAAACTCTCCGAGCCCCCTTTCCTCTACTGTCTTTGCTTTTCCAAACTCTTATCTGCATCAAATGGCCTCACATATTGACCTAACATCAGACGAGGGGCTTAAGGCGTTCCGAGAAGACTGCCAAATTCCAGACGACGTTGTGATCCGTCCATTCGTTGAAGGAGAAGAAGTAGCTCCTCCTTTCTTCCTCATCAGCAGTTATCTGCTGCTCATCGTGGGATTGCGCTTCCCTCTGCCGGTATCCTTCTGCGACCTTCTTCAGGGGTTGCACATTCCACTACACAAATGCCGTCCAAACGTTGCCCGCCTCCTATGGGGGATATCAGCGCTGAACGAGCGACTGGGGTTATTTCTCCGGGCAGCCGACGTCGCGAGGTGTTACATACTGGGCATTGACAACGGCGGCCCCTACTTCCGCCCCAAGACTGAGGGAAAAGATCTTGTCCGAGGTCTAGATTTCCCGAACAAGAACTGGCAACGGTACCCTTGGGTCATGGTTGCCGGCAACTGGCTGGAGAATGACGGTCTCTATCCTCCCGCGGATTATAATCCCGATCACTGCAAACAGGCTTTCACCGCCCTTCGTGGAGTCGTCCCTTCCGAGGATGACATGGAGGCGTTCGACCAAGCCATTGAGGCCGGTATGTCGTTCTCCTATTTGAAAGGGAGACCTGCGGAGAACGCGATTGCCGGACCTTCTTCTGCAACTCCTGCCACTATGGCTTCTGGGTCGCGCCGCTATACCCGATCCATGGCGACCGGGGCGTGCCATGCCGGCCAGGCGGGCTTATCCGAGGGGCCGGTCACCTTGTCCACCAGCAGTAGTTCATTCTCATCTGAGGATGTAAGCCCTCCACCAGGCCCCTCCAGGAAGGGCAAGGAGAAACGGGTCGAAGAAGAGTCTCAGCCCCCACCGAAGAGGAGCCGACCGGAATCGTTTGCCAGTCCCCATATGCCCGGCTCATGGACGGACTTCTCTCCAGTGGACATGGAAAAACGTTTGCAGGTGGTGGAGAAGATGGGCGACGAACTGCAGTTCGATTCCGCCCTACGAGGGGCGGACGTCCACGCCCTGGAGCAGGCTGTAGAAGGACTGGTGGCGAAGGTGGCGGCCTTGGAAGAGGAGGTCAAGGCTTTGAAGGGCCAAGGACCTTGAGGGCACTTTTTGTTTGTATATTTTTTTTTCTTTTTTCTTTTAACCCGGGTAGGCTATTATAATTGCCCCCGTTTTCTGTATAGTTCTCCCTTCACAGCAATAAAAAGGTCCTTGAGGCCAACTTTTTCCTTCATCAAGCTCTTTGAACTGCATATCGATTCTGCATGACTCTGTGTGGTTAATTCCCGACCGGCTCGCAAATGCGCCCGGGCTATGATTGCTCGGGCCTGGACCGCTGCTACCACGTGTCAACCAATCATTGGTCAGGTTAGATCCTAACGAATGGAGACGTGGGCGTAACCAAACCGTTCGCAAGCCAACGGAACCGTCTTTTCGTGTATTTAATGCGCGCGCCTTTTGAGGCGGCTCCTCACGTGACCGAAGCGACGGTTCGGGCGGGAAATCTTCTGGACC
Organism: Hydrangea macrophylla; assembly: GCA_033977485.1. Taxonomy (NCBI): domain Eukaryota; kingdom Viridiplantae; phylum Streptophyta; class Magnoliopsida; order Cornales; family Hydrangeaceae; genus Hydrangea; species Hydrangea macrophylla. The sequence continues at coordinate 107,029,794 of CM066989.1, read as the reverse complement.
GCTGGATTTGCTCTGATCTGGGCCGTTCAAGGTCTTTATATAAGGAGCACTCGCCCCCTCTCCTGTGCACCTTCCTGATCCTTCTTCTTTCTGATTTTTCTTCCCTCTTTCCCCATTCCTTCCTCATTTCGAAGCGAGGCTGGAGAGAACGAACCTAGTGAGGTTTGAGAGGGAGTGGGATTTCTTCCTTCTTAGATTCAATGCATTTTTCGAGTCCGGTGGAACCCTAACTCACCTGAACCGAGCGGGTGTTTCTCACGCTGTTCTGAGAGAGTGTTACCTGGTGCTGAGGAGCATCTATTCATTACCATTCAGGTCAGTAACTCTGCCCCCCCTGTATATCAGGTTTGGGGTTTCCGATCCCTTCGCCGGTCGTCGTTTGTGTCAGTTCCTTCCCGCCGGAGGGCCAGAGATGGAAAACTCCGGCTTTAATTCAGCGTCGAGATCGAAGAGTGAGCAGTATCGGTCAGGGTCTCTTGGCGTCAGCCTGGACCAGCTCCCTGAGTCCCTGTCCGACCATCAAAGTGGGGCCAGGATCCCCATTCGTCTGCCTAGTAGTGAGTCTTCTGAGGAGGCCCCCGTCGCCTCCGTTTCGAGAGGGTTGGGCGACGAGTTGCCTGAGAGGACCGACCGCATGGTCTTCGCTTGTGAGTCTACTTCTTCTGTCCTACGCTCTGGAGATCTTCTCCGGATCAGGGAGAGATACTTCCTCCCTGATGGCTGCGCCATAGCCGTAAATACCGGCGGCGCGCATCTATATCAATCGGGGTTCGTCACCCTGTTTGAGGACGCTATGGTGGCGGGCCTCCGACTTCCACTTCACCCTGCGGCTCGGGACATGTTGATCTTCCTCGACATCGCTCCCGGCCAGTTGGCCCCCAACGGGTGGAGGTTCTTGATGGGGTGTATTTCGCTGTGGCCCCAAGTGTTCGGGTATGAGCTTACCCTACAGGAGTTCCTCTGGGGTCACCGACCATTCCCCGTGCATAACGAGTTGGGGTTCTTCTCGTTTTCGGCCCGTCCGGGCAGGAAAATCATTGACAACTGCCCCAGCAATAATAAAGGGTGGAAGGGCAAATTTTTCCAGGTGTCTACCCTTCGCCTCTGTGACATGGCTCCGGGGATCCAGTTGAGGACATCCTGGGCCAGGGAGTTGAGGGGTAAGACCGCCCTTCCGACCTTGTCTGCTACTTTGGCCTATTCGGAACATAGTGGATTACTGATTATTTTTCTTTCTTGCTTGCAGCAGGATCAACTAAACCCCCAGAGATTCCTGAGGTGTGTCAGGCCAGGATCCTGAAGCTAGCAAGGCTGCCCATCAGCATCTGGAACGTGCTGTCCCGGTCAGGAGAGTTCATCGTTACCTATTCCCCTGAGCCGCCTGTTCCTGCCCCCAGTTTCACGCCCATCATCCCGGGTGAGTATTACGCGTTAAACATGTACTTGCATCATTTCTGCCACTTGCTCCTCTGACCGTACGATCTTTGTTTCTACAGAAATGGCCCCCAAACGTAACTTGGACCAGCTGCGAGAGAGACAGGATGCCGCCGCCGCCACTACTGCCGCTCGGGTGGCAATCGCCCAAGGAAAAAGACCGGCCACCGAGGTTCCAGGCGGCGATCGCCCACTCAGGCGCATTCGCCATGGGACGACTACCCGTCCAAGTCCCATAGGGACATCGGCTCCCCCTAGGCTGGCTGTCGAAGAGCCCGTGCCCAGGGCTGATGATCCGTCGGGTTTGCCCCCGGGCGGGCATGACGAGGCCCGGGAGAGGCTAAGGCCCTGCCTTGCACTGAGCCAGGTGACAGCGTGTGCCGAGCTGTCTCCCCAAGGGATCCAAGGATGGCTATACAGCGTCTCCCACCTGGTGAGTATTCTGCTGCTTCTTTTGATGTGGACTTGCCCTATACTCATTACTTGTTTAACTGATTTGCATTCTCCTGATGTAGGTTGGCTGCATAGCCGCGGGATCTGAATCCGTCCATTCATCCCTGGCCGAGAAGGTGGGGGCCGCTGAAGCCGCCCTTTCGAAGGAGCGAAAAGAGCTGCAAGTAGCGAAAGCTGCCCTGGCCGTGGAGACGAGCAAGACGAAGTCGCTGGCATTGAGCTTAGGGGCGGCCCAGTCAAACCTGGCAGCGGCTTTGGCCGAGCTGGAGGCTTCCCGAGCCCTTATCGCGGCAGCCGAAGCCCAGGCTAAAGCGGTGACCGAGACACCTTCCACGGAGGCCTTGGAGAGAGCTTTTGACGATGGCTTCTTCCAAGGGTATGATGATCTGAAGCGGCGGGTAGCCCGGGATCACCCCGAATGGGTCCTTTCAGCCTATATGGGGATTAACTCGGATTACTGGGACATTGGGGAGGATCCTGGAACCGGTGAAGCTCCTGCTGCTGGTGAGGATCCGGCGACCGCTGGAGGTCCTATGGTCATCGCCGAGGCCACTGAGCTTGCCCCGGAGGGGGTTTTAGCGGAGGAAAGACTTGCCGCTCCTGGGGAGCAGACCGGGGAGACCGATATTGCGGTCAATGTGGAAAACTGACTCCCCGGTCCCTCCTTCCTACTATTTATTTGTAGTTTTTTTTTATTATTTCTCGGGGAGGCTACTACAACTGCCCCCCATGCTCTGTACGCTTTATTTAATTTAATGCAAAGGCCCTTGAGGTCGCCCTTCCATTAATTTTGTTGTACTGCGCTTTAAGTAAAAGTTTTCGTATGGCTTTGGCCGCCCTAATATCTGCTTTAACCAGTGTTTTAGGGCCGTAACCCACAGAACCTCTAATTTTTGCTAGTATCTGTGTGGCTTTGGCCAGCCTAACATCTGCCTTAGCAAATGCTTTAGGACCGTAACCCACAGAACACCTAGTCAGTTGTAATTCCCTGTATTAGGCCTTAGTATTTTCCTCTATCCCCTGCCCCCCAAGCGTTTTGCTAAGGCGGGTGTGCGGGTGTTTGGGAAAAACCTGGCCGTAAGGAATCGACCTGGAACATGGGTGGTTGCAGGAGCGTTTGAAGCTTGCCATCGCTGGTCACCTAGGGGTTTTGCCCCGTCGTCGGCTGGACCTAAGCAGAGCTTTAGTTAATTTCCTGTTTAGGTACAGAACCCTCTTGCCCCCCAGGGCTCCTGTTAAGGAGGGGGCGTGCTGGGGATCGACCATAGGAAACCGACCTGGAACATGGGTGGTTGCAGGGTCCTTTGGTGCTTGGGTTCGGAGCCCGAGGTCTTTTGGTGCCTCGGGGTTAGGCCTGAGGTCTTTTGGTGTATTGCCCGATGCACCGAAGGGAATAATGTTTCAAAGCAAACTTTTCCATTTTATTGAAAAGATAACAATCTGTAACAATTGCCCTATCAAGGCTACGTAAAAAGAATTTTCCTCATAACACTAGACTCCCGTAGCTATGTGCTACTGATAGTACTTGCGGAGATGTTGTACGTTCCAGGGGTGACTGAGGTCGTGCCCCTCCATGCTTTGTAGCCAGTAGGTTCCTGGTCGGTTGACCCGAGTGACTATATACGGTCCTTCCTAGTTTGCTCCCAACTTCCCATGGCTTGGAACTCGGGTGGACTGGTTCACTGCCTTAAGAACAAGGTCTCCAACCTGGAAACTACGATGCTTCACCTTACTGTTGTAGTACCGCGAGACCCTTTGCTTGTAAGCTGCCACCTTGAGATAGGCCTGGTCCCTTTTCTCTTCCACCAAGTCTAGTTCAGTCCTGAGGGCTTCTTCGTTGGCTAGGTTATTGAAGGTAGCCACCCGATGTGTGGGCAGCCCGAGCTCTGTGGGGACTACTGCCTCGAAACCATAAGTCAGGGAAAATGGGGTTTCACCCGTCGCTGCCCGAGGTGTGGTGCGGTAGGCCCACAGGAGGGCTGGTAGTTCATCGGCCCACAGGTCCTTGGCTTCTTCTAGCCTTGTTTTAATCGACTGCAAGATTGTGCGGTTGGTCACCTCGGCCTGACCATTAGCTTGTGGATGCTCGGGAGAAGAGTAATGGTTCAGTATTCCATAGTCTGAGCAGAACTGTCTAAAGACAGGCGTATCGAATTGTCTCCCGTTGTCGCTGATCAGGACTCGTGGAATGCCGAACCTGCTAAGGATATTTTTCTCCACAAAATGTTCCATCTTTTGCTCGGTTATCGTTGCCAGGGGCTCAGCTTCCGCCCACTTGGTGAAGTAGTCGACGGCTATTACAGCAAACTTTACCTGCCCTTTCCCTGTTGGTAAGGGACCAACGATGTCGATCCCCCATTGGGCGAATGGCCAGGGGCTAAGGACCGGGGTCTGAAGTTCTCCCGGCTGATTTATCATAGGAGAGTACCGTTGGCACTTGTCACATCTCCGAACGTACTCTTGCGAGTCCCGGGCCATTGTTGGCGAGTAATAGCCTTGCAGTAGGGCCTTTCTAGAAAGTGTCCGGCCTCCTCCATGGTTCCCGCACACGCCTTCGTGGATTTCAAACAATATTGCTTGGATCTGCGTAGGATGGACACAGCGAAGGTACGGGAGGGTGAAGCCCCTTTTATAAAGGACGCCGTCGAGGACATGATATCTTGCCGCTCGGTACCTGACCCGCCTTGCCTCCTCTTTCTCGTCCGGTAGTTTTCCTGTCGTCAGGAAAGTCATGATTGGATCCATCCAACTAGGTCCCGGGGTAACCGGGTCAACCTCCATGCCCTCTGAGTTGATCACACTCGGCTCGGGTAGGAATTGTATCCTTATCCCGGGCAAGTCTGACTCAGCCGACGATGCGAGGCGGGCGAGCCGGTCAGCCTTGGTGTTTTCTTCTCTGGGTATTCGAGTGATGGAAAATCCTCGGAGTTGTTTGGATGCTGCTCGGACGAGTGCTAAGTAGGCTGATCGGGAGAGAACAAATCCCAATTATACGCCTTAACTCACATTTGTTAGTCGTTTTTATCTTGTTTTTATGTAATTTTACTTTATTTTCTATTTTCTAGCAGGTTTTAGAAGAAAACAGGTATATGAGGTTAAACAAGGTGAAAAAGCAGGAAGAAAGAAGCTGAAAAAGACACTTCGTGCGCGCGACCCGCGCCCGCGAAAAACCAGAAATCGCTCGCGCGAGAACCCAGAATCGCTCGCGCGACCCGCGCGCGCGAGGTACCCAATGTCGCGCTCGCGCGACCCGCTCGCGCGATATGTGTAAAAATCGAAGTTGCGTATTTCAGTGTTCTAAAGAGTCCTGTGCAGACGAAATTACCTGAAGACGTCCAGATTGAAATTAATTGCTGTTTCAGTGCAATACGAATTGGGGGAGACTTCTTAAAACCTTTGTACACTATATATATGGAGTTTTTATGATTTTTAAGGGTTACACACCTTGAGAGCAATTCATCCATACATACATTCAGCACTTTTTGAAGGCAAGAGGAAGGTTTCTAATGGCTTACATCAACTACATCTTCATGCTTTCACCTACTATGAGCAACTAAACTCCTCATCTAGGGTTTCAATGAAACCCTAGCTATGTAAAGGGGGATTCTACTCTTCTTTATTTTAAGATTTTATGTTTATGGATAGTGATTGTATGTTGGTGGATTTTATATAATCAGATTTTAATGTTAATAATCAAGAGTACTTTGGATTTATTCTTGTCTTAGATTTTTCCTTATACTTATTGAACTCAATAGTCCTTGATTTCTGTGATTGATAGGAATATTTACATACAATGGTGCGTATGTGATTGTGATGTTTATTTCTTTTATAATGCATGCTTAGGAAAGATGAGTTATGCTACACCCTAGTTATAGGTAGATGATTCATGTGAACCGTAGATGGATTATGTTTAGATTAAACTAACGATATCTTCTTGACGATACTATTGGGCTTGTAGCTACAATAGATCATAACTATCCAAAACATAGAACTTAGAATAAGAGATTTAGACCCTTGATGCATAGTTAGTGGTGGATTTGTAATCCTAGGTTCCATCTCCATATATTTAAATCAATCTTCAATTTTGCATTTAAGTTACTTAGATTTAATTTTAGATCTTATTTACATAAATTCATAGTTTAATTCATAGTTTCAAATAGTAGTGATAATCAAAACCTAAATCAATTCAACTTCAAATTTTCTTATAACTACATAGATTAGATTTTAGTAATTAAAGGATTAAAAGTTAACAATCTCTGTGGGTTCGACCTTTACTTTCCGCACTACAAATCTTTTGAAAGTAGAGCATAAATAAGCACACTTTTATATCTTGATTTTGACAAGATCAATTTTTGGCGCCGTTGCCGGGGATTGAAATAACTTTTGCCGTTAATTATTAGAATCATAATTTACTTAGTTAGTAAATATTAGTTTCCATTTTATTTTCTTTGCTTTTAGTTTTACTTTTGAGTTGCTAAATTTATCCTTGTCTTGCAGTTCATCAGTCATCAAGATCTAGTACGTTCGAGTGGAGCAGCTGTGCACGCCAACGGAGCTTACGCGAACCTGAAAAGAAAATTGCAATAAAAATAAAAAATAAGTAAATTCGCTAAGTTTTTAAATTTCGCATCAACCACTGTAAGTCAGGGCGCTGTGACGCATTACTTGCATTAGGGTAGGTGTGGAGTGAGCACTGCATTAGCTAGGAAACCCGGGGCGCTGGGCTTGACGCGGTCATTGCATTACAGGATAAATTCATGCATCATATTAGTCTTGTGTGCTTGCATGCTTGGTTATTCGTGTAGCTATTTTTGTTTTCTTTTATTGAGTCAACCCTTAGTGTATGTTTGGTACTCGTTCAACTAATCCTAAATTAAATCCGCTTAATCTCGAACTTGAACGTACACTTAGAGGCCTTAAGTCATCAACCCAAGCTGCGAGAGCTCGGTTGATGTTAGACGACGAGTCCACGCCGGAACCGTCATCTTCATTTGAATTAGAAATCCGTAGTACGCGTAATCGCTTAAGAAAAACTAAAACAATAAAAATCGAACCTATTCCGATGGCCGATTTTGGACAAAACCGGAATAATGGGAACAATCAGAATGAGGGGGATAATATGAACATACCCCCTCCACCACCATTAAAGGATTATTTCACTCCTACGGCCTATACACCACCATCGTGTATTGCGTTGCCGGAAGTGACGGCAGCTCATTTTGAAATTAAATCCTCAACTATTGCGCTCCTGCCGTCATTTCACGGGCGTGTTAAGGAAGACCCTTATAATCATCTAGGCGAATTTCAGGGTATTTGTGCGACTTTAAAGATTCAGAACTTAACAGATGATGAATTGAAAATGCGCCTGTTTCCGTTTTCACTTAAAGATAAAGCAAAGTATTGGCTCCAATCGTTGGAGCCAAATTCAATAAGAACATGGGATGAGTTGCAAACTGCGTTCCTACAAAAGTTTTTCCCCATAACTAGAACGAATCAGATTAGAAAATCAATAACCAATTTTACAATGCAAGATGGGGAGACACTTTACGATACTTGGGAACAATTTAAAGAACTCCTACGTTCTTGCCCTCATCACCAGATACCTAAATGGCAGCTGGTGCAAGTTTTTTATGAAGGATTAATTCCTGCTGTTCGAAATACCGTCGATGCTATTTGTGCGGGGACGTTCCTCCACAAAAGTGCCGATGAGGCATGGAAGATATTTGAAACATTAAGTGAGAACTCGATGCATCAAGCGGTATTCGTACGCCCTGAGGGACACATTCTACCTAATCCAAAGAGAGAGGCGAAAGTTGAGTCTAATCAGTCATATGAAATTCAAGAACTCAATAGAAAAATGGACCAACTTATGATGATGGGCCGTATGCAAGGCCCACCTCCTTCTACTGAAGTATGCCAGTTATGCTCAGATTCGTCACATTCAACCTTGGCATGCCCGTCCGCATCCCAGTTCCCAGAATTTGTAGAACAGCATATAAATGCAGTTCAACAGTTCCAACGACCTAATTATAACCCAACGGGTTATAAACCAAATACGACCTGGGGACCTCATCCGAACCTTTCTTGGAACTCCAATAGTGAGAAATCGTACTCAAAACCCGATACGACTAATTTTCCGAATGCGTATAAACCACAGTCTAATCAGTATCAGCCGCCTCCGAACCAACAAAGTCAATACCAACAGCCTCCCTTCCGTGCTAACCCTCCTAGGGATAAAACCTTCGAAGAGAGCGTGTTGGCATCACTAAAAACTTTAGAGGCCCAATCACAATCGCAGTCTCAACTTGTAAATTCCCATACGCAATCTATAGCAAAATTAGAGTCCCAAATGGGACAATTAGCGAATACATTGAATCGACGTAATGAGGGAAAATTACCAAGTCAACCTGTTCAAAATCCTAAAGGTCAGTATGAGGTGAGTTCGGCGAGTGATCAAGTTAACGCTGTCTCAACAAGGACCACTGAACGTCCTGAGGAGGTCGTACCTCCTCCTGAGGCGAGAAAAGATAAAGGTAAAGAAAAGGAAAAGGAGGAAAAAGAAGAGAATTCTAATCCAATTTCAAAAGACGCTAATCCTTTGATACCAAATAAACCATCTAAAACAGTAAACCCTTCCGATTATGTGCCTAGGATGCCATTTCCACCAAGTGGGGAAGCCCCAGCCCACTTCGCTAAAAAGAGCACGAAACCGGAAGATATACTTGAAATATTTAAAGAAGTTAAAATCAATATCCCCCTATTAGAGGCAATTAAACAGATACCCCCGTATGCTAAGTTCTTAGAGGATCTATGCACTCAGAAAAGGAAATCCAGAAACCATCTATCTAAGAAAGTGTTCTTAACAGAAAAGGTTAGTTCCCTATTCACCACTAACACTCTTAAATATAAAGACCCAGGTACTCCAACCATAGCTTGTCACATAGGTGATAAATACATCCACCGGGCTCTTCTTGATTTAGGTGCAAGTGTGAATTTGATACCCTATTCAGTTTACGAACATTTGGGTTTAGGTGAACTGAAACCGACTGCGGCCACCTTACAATTAGCCGATAGGTCAATTAAAGTTCCACGGGGGGTAGTAGAGGATGTATTGGTAAAAGTTGATAAATGCTATTATCCGGTCGATTTCATCGTATTAGACACCGAACCCGTCCTAGATGCGAGTAAACAAGTTCCAGTCATTCTAGGACGCCCTTTCCTAGCTACGGCTAATTCAATTATTAATTGTAGGACTGGTGTGATGGATATAACTTTTGGTAACATGACCGTGCGTCTTAACGTCTTTAATGCATCGAATCAACCATATAGAGATGATGAAGAGGCAGATTGCTATGCCATAGACTTAATAGATGAATTAGTTGAAGAAGCAGCGCCTTTTATGTTGACTAAGGAAGCGTTGGAAGCATGCTTGTCACATTTCAATTTTAATGATTTCAACATTGACACAAATATTGAAGATGTAAACACTCTATTGGAATCAGCAAACACAACTAATGCACTTCCATGGAAACCTAAAATAGAAGCTTTACCGCCTCTTGCACACGAACCGGCCTTACCATCCATTCAGTGTTCTCCAACACTCGAACTTAAGCCGTTGCCGGATTCTTTAAAATATGCATTCTTAGGGAATAACGCAACCCTTCCTGTTATAATAGCGTCAAATTTAACTGAAAATCAGGAAGTACAACTAATAAAAGTTCTAGGAGATCACAAAAAGGCGATTGGATGGACGGTCGCTGATCTAAAAGGAATTGACCCGTCAGTTTGCATGCATAAAATAAATTTAGAAGAAAATGCTAAACCATCTAGGGAAATGCAAAGATGTCTCAACCCTAATATGAAAGAAGTGGTTATGAAGGAGGTAATAAAACTCTTAGATGCCGGTATTATATACCCAATCTCCGACAGTAATTGGGTCAGCCCAACTCAGGTTGTCCCAAAGAAATCAGGTATCACGGTTGTACCCAACGAAAAGGGAGTCCTTATACCCACCCGTCAAACTACCGGTTGGCGGGTTTGCATTGACTACAGAAAACTTAATTCGATGACTCGTAAGGATCATTTCCCTCTCCCATTCATTGATCAAATCCTTGAACGTCTGTCTGGTCAGAGCTATTATTGTTTCTTAGATGGATACTCTGGTTACAACCAGGTGCCCGTTTACCCCGATGACCAAGAAAAGACAACGTTCACCTGTCCTTTTGGAACCTTTGCTTACAGACGTATGCCGTTTGGCTTGTGCAATGCACCGGCAACCTTTCAACGGTGTATGATGGCAATTTTCTCGGACATGGTAGAAAAATTTCTCGAGGTATTTATGGATGATTTCTCCGTTTTCGGACCTACATTCGATGAATGCCTCCAAAATCTGACAAAAGTCCTCGCCCGATGCGAGGAAGCAAATTTAGTATTAAGTTGGGAGAAGAGCCATTTCATGGTTCAGGAGGGAATAGTCTTGGGTCACGTTGTTTCCAAGAGAGGTATAGAGGTTGATAAAGCGAAAGTAGAGTTAATAGACAAACTTCCACCGCCTTCATCCATTCGTCAGATCCGTTCCTTTCTAGGTCATGCGGGTTTTTATAGGCGATTTATCAAAGACTTTAGTAAAATTTCACGCCCCTTATGCAACCTGCTTGCCAAGGATGTTCCTTTTGTCTTTGACAATGATTGCCTGAAAGCTTTTGAAACGTTGCGCACCTTACTATCCACGGCTCCGGTAATCCAGTCCCCTGATTGGTCATTACCGTTTGAATTAATGTGTGACGCTTCAGATTATGCCGTGGGTGCGGTATTAGGACAAAAAGTGAATAAAATCCCTCATGTGATTTACTATGCAAGTAAAACACTAAATGATGCGCAATTGAACTACACAACAACTGAAAAAGAATTACTTGCGGTTGTGTTTGCCCTCGACAAATTCCGTTCTTATTTATTGGGTTCAAAAGTCATCGTTTATACTGATCATGCGGCATTGCGTCATTTGCTTAATAAGAAAGAAACGAAACCTAGGTTAATCAGATGGATTTTACTCCTTCAAGAGTTCAACTATGAAATACGGGATAAAAAGGGTACTGAAAACGTTGTAGCTGACCACTTGTCACGAATTCTTATAGAATCAAACGATATTACCGCTCTAAAGGATTCGTTTCCAGACGAGCAACTATTCGCGTTATCTACCGTAAATCGTCCGTGGTTCAGTGACATTGTTAATTTCTTAGCTACGGGACATATCCCGAGCAAATGGTCTCGTTTAGATAAAGATCGATTCTTCTCACAAGTTAAACATTACTATTGGGACGACCCACTGTTGTTTAAACACTGTTCTGATCAAATTATTCGACGTTGTGTTCCGAAAAGTGAATTCAAATCCATATTAAATTTTTGCCATTCTCTAGAATGCGGAGGACACTTTGGTGGCCGTCGTACGGCCGCTAAAGTCCTCCAAAGTGGGTTATATTGGCCAACGTTGTTCAAAGACGCACATGAATTCTGTCAGAACTGCGTACGTTGCCAACAAACAGGGAACATGTCACATCGTGATGCGATGCCCATGACCCCAATCCTCATCATAGAAATATTCGACGTTTGGGGCATCGACTTTATGGGTCCGTTCCCGTCGTCTTGTGGTTTCGAATACATTTTAGTCGCGGTCGACTATGTTTCTAAGTGGGTGGAGGCAGTAGCGACGAGAACAAACGACCATAAAGTCGTGGTTCAATTTATTAAAGATAATATCTTTTGTCGATTCGGTACACCACGAGCGATTATAAGCGACGGGGGTAAACACTTTTGTAATCGTTACTTCGAAGCCCTAGTCCGCAAATATTCTGTCACCCACAAAGTAGGAACCGCATATCATCCACAAACCCAAGGCCAAGTTGAAGTGTCTAATAGGGAGGTCAAAAGTATATTAGAAAAAACAGTACGTCCAGACCGGAAAGATTGGTCGCAACGACTGACCGATGCGCTTTGGGCTTATCGTACAGCGTTTAAAACCCCCATTGGGATGTCTCCTTACCGATTGGTGTTTGGAAAAGCGTGCCACTTACCAGTAGAACTCGAACATCGATCATATTGGGCCGTGAAAACTTTTAACCAAGATATAAAAGCGGCAGGATGTCATCGTAAACTTCAATTGCAAGAGCTTGAAGAATTGAGAAACGAGGCGTACGAGAATTCAAGAATCTATAAAGAACGATCTAAGGCCTTTCACGATAAAATGATTTTACGAAAGAATTTTGAGGTCGGGTAACGCGTCTGGTTGTTCAATTCGAAATTACGGTTATTCCCAGGAAAGCTACGGTCCCGGTGGGACGGGCCGTTTACTATAACGCAAGTGTTTCCGCATGGAGCGATCGAAATCCAAGATATGAACGGTGGAACACCGTTTAAAGTAAATGGTCAACGGCTTAAGCCGTATCGAACCGAGGAGGCAGATGAGAGAGAAATTGAGTCTATAGACCTGGTAGATCCGGTCTATCTCGATTGAGCGCATGCATCGGTCGAGCTAGCGACGTAAAATTTAGCGCTTCTTGGGAGGCAACCCAAGCATTAGTTAGATTTTTCTTCATTTTTGTACACTATTTAGCAGTTTTTGGCCAATGTCTGAGTGTGTAAACACCCAGAAGATGAAAATTTGCAATTCTAGAACATTGTTACAAGAAAACAGAACAGAAAATGAAAAATCAGCATATCGCGCGCGCGGCCCGCTCGCGCGAGAGCTCGCTCGCGCGGTCCGCTCGCGCGAGATATCCCCTTAGTCAAAAATTTTATGTAAGCTCAAAAAGGGACCCTCAGTGCTTTCTCGCGCCAGGAATCGCGCCCGCGAGCCTCTCGCTAGAGCGGCTCGCTCGCGCGATCTTGGCCCTTAGAAAAAAATAATAAAGCTTCTTAAAAGAAGCCTCAGCTTCTGTTCGCGCTCGAATTCGCGCGAGCGAGACCCTCGCTGGAGCGGCCCGCTCGAGCGAATGTGAGACTTAGAAGAATTTTTCAAAACATAAAAAAGAAGCCTCAGTGTTTCCTCGCGGAGGAACTCGCGCGCGCGAGGCTCGCTCGCGCGGTTCGCTCGCGCGAGGTTCCCCTCCCTTTAAATAGCGGGTTGAACCCTAATATTTCCAGAAATTCCTCTCTCTCTTTCTCTACCTCTCTCTCTCTTCCCTGCTATCACACCCTCTCTCTTCCCTCCAACATTATCACCATTTACCACCACCACGCACCACTATCTCCGCCACACATCATCACCGAACCACCACCACATCAAGCCGCAGCCGCCGCGGCCCCGCCGCTGCTACTTGCGATCAAAACAGAAACCCCCCCCCAACCCCCTCATCTCGAATCTTCCACCACAGGTACATCTATACCCGTATATATATATATACATTTGACATATATACATATATCTATATTTATATATACATACACACTGATTAGGTTTGAGATGTGAGATTTTGTGGGTTTCTTGAGTTTGTGGGTTTCTTGATTCTTATATACTAAAATTTTAATATGCTTCTCTATATCAGAGACCCCCCTATAACCATTTATATGCACATGCGTTTTCGAATTAGGGTCTGTAATCTTGTTTTTTTTCGAAACCCTAAGCTTTACTCGCTGCATCATATGTTCATATATGCACACACGCACAAACACTAATCCCTACAATCAGTATATATATACTTACATATATGCTTACATATTTATACATACAGATGATCTAAAAATCTGGATTGAAGTTTGGGGATTCTTGAAAACCCTATAGTCAAACTCATGGAACTTACAGCTTTACGCCCATATTGACACAAACATATGTACTCTGGACCCGAAATTTCAAAACCCTAACTCTTGTTCTTAATACTCAGTGGGAGTTTGCAATTTGGGGCCCAGAAGTTAGGATTTGTACATTTTAGGGATATCAAAGATATTTTTTTTTTTCAAATTTTCATCTCTATTAGCTTATATTGACATATATTTCAAACATACGTCACGCCACGAAGATGATTTCAAAATCTTTGATATTTTGAACATACACGTCTCTTGAACTATGCAACTGAGAATCCATGCTTATATATTTTACGGAGTTGTAACTTGCTTAGGCGTAGTATGTACCTAGAACTGGTGTACCTGATCAACACATTAATATTCGGCCACGTGATCCAAATTGACACTTGCTCATAGTGTTATTACCCCGTGTACTAGTTAGATTATTAACTTTAGTAACGCTTGACTAGGCAATTGCACGTCTGAATCATGAGAAATATAATGCACAAACAGAAGCGAGCACTTCGAGTGTTCAAATACGGACTTTCATATAATAACGATACGAAGAAATTGAATTCAATCGTTATGCATTTTAACTATGCTTCTATTAAACAGAAACTACAACTTACGTTACGTAAATTAGGACTTCATTTATCTGGACATTTGTAGGGACATACACATGCAGATTTAATCTCTGTGGATTAAAAGTGAATCTTCATGAGAATCTACATAGTTCAATTTAGATTTAGCTTTATAGCAATACGTCTATGCTAACTTCTCAATTCAGATTTTTGGCATGTGGTTGGATTAAAACTTTAACATGTTATGGTTATCTGTTGAACTACGGACACACAAAACTTTACTAAACTCTAATATAGTCCTAGTAGGAGTGAATACACAGAACTCATGCATGATGACACAGACCTATTACACGTAAATAACACTCTAATCTATATTTACATAACCAAGCACGACTTACGGATTTACACACATAAACATTCACATAACCTGACAATGCAAGTGAAAAGCAATCATTGAGAGATCAAGATATCAGGTTCATTGTTTCTTCATTATGTTCACATTCCAATGAATACGTCGACATTAGTTTTAATTGTTCATACATTGAATCAGAAAGCATATACTAGAGCTCCAATGGTAGTTACGTTGTTTCCATTCACATGCTTTACACATTTGCGCTCGTATTCTCATCTTGTATGCAGGAAGCGTATTCCTAAAATTGAATGTGAATTTGAGTGTGTCCATAATTCATATTTCTAACCGGATTTCAACGTTGAAATGATTTAATGAGTTCTGGCGTTGCATTAACGTATTAACCCAACTTGGGACTTGCATATTAAACACTTGAAATGTTGCTTTTAGCATTAGTGACATTTATCTATTTCCATAATTACATTGCTATTTAACACGCGGCAAGTACCCCGTGACTTGCCGCAAAGTGTGTGCCCTTGTTGGGACAGTGGGTGGGAAGGGGCTGACTCTTCTCACAATTGCTGGGTGTTCCCCCGTGAACCCCAATTTCTTTGGAAATGTTGAATATATAATGATTGTGTCCCTTGACGGGATTGTTTTTCTTGCAGGTGACCCATTCCCCCTATCCCTTTTATTATTTTTTTTTCTGGGCATAGACCTATTTTAGAGCCGACATTTTCAATTTTTTTCTAAAAACCCGTACCTTCTCTTTAAGAAATGACCAAAAGAACTGTTAGATCCGCTTCTTCTTCACAACCACCACAGAAAAAAGCTAAAGGAAAAGAAAAACAGACCGACCCTCCACCACCGCCCCCAGACGACCCTAACCCAAACGAACTAGGCCCTAAATACGCCACCCGCGGCCTCAACTACGAGGCCGCTATAGATGCTGAGTACTTCGCGTCTGATAAAGACACGAAGTGGGGCCATAGTAACCTAGTAGCCCGAAAGCTGGCCCCACAGCTATATTTTAGAAACCCCGACCTCATCAGTTACCCCCGTATAGTCCGCCTATTCTACCAAAACCTACGCTACCACAAACAATCCCTCAGCCAACACGCCTTTATCTCTACTACTATAGACGGCCACGACATCACCCTAAACCCAGACAACATCGCCGAAATCCTCCAACTCCCCTCCCATTCTTACCAAGTCCCTAAATTGAACGTCCTCAACAAAGCCCACTCCTTCATTCATATTATTCAGGACATGTGTGGCGGCCGCTCTGGTTCGGGCCAATCTATTCGCCGATCGCATATGCCCCGCCAGATGTGGTTCGTCGACCATGTCCTTAAACGAAACCTGTACCCCCTTGGTCACGAGCAAGAACGGACCAAGGCAATCCACCACGCCCTCCATGCCATTTACCGTAGTGATTGGTTCCATCCTGGCCTCGTTATTATGGATGGCATGCGCCATACTTCTCAGGCCATAGATAACGCCATCGACCCTAAGACCCTTTTGCCCTATCCTCGCACCATCACGGCCATTCTCCGGGCTAAGGCCTTTCCTATCCCTGCCGATGAGCCCATTGATGCGCATATCCCGGAGTTCGCTTCCGCCGATTGGAAGTTGAGCCTGGATCGTTTAGATTTGGAGGTTAGGAGGGCCCGTGAGGCAGCCCAGGCCCGTCGCGAGCAGGCGGCACAGCGTCCCCCTCCCCCGGAGGATACTCCTTATGCTTGGACATATGGGGACGTCTGTGCCTTCCGTGGAGAGACCCTGCGGCTTCAGTCCTACATCATATTTCCAGCTGGCTCATCCGGACCAGCTGGCTGACATTCTAGCCCAGGGCGAGGCTGCATATCAGTCGGGTTTCCCGCGACCAGCACAGCAGGTGGCAGAGGAGGAGCAGGGTGAGGTGCAGGGCGAGGAGGAGGAGACTGGGGATGCTGGTGAGGATGACGATAGGAGTGGCAGTGATGGGGATGGTGATGATACTACAGGCCAGGGGAGTACAGGGCTGGAGTTGATGTTGATTGAGGGGGGTGAGGAGTAGTCTAGGTTGGGTTGGGTGATGGGTATTCAGTTGTTTTTCTCTTTTTCTTGTATTTGGATGGGGAGTTGTAGACATTTTCAGACATTATGGCCTGTATATTATTTCATTTTGTTACTTTACCTGTTTATTTAGTCTTTTGTTTTTTTATTAGGATTTTGCTGTACCCGGCTTCGACCGGTTTAGTTTATTTCCTTTTATTTTCTTTTCTTTGGGTCTGTAAATAATTTATTTTGCGCTTTTCTTTTCTTTTGTGGTTTGCTATATGTCTGAAACATCATAGTTACTTCACTGAGTTGATTATCATGTACTGCTTCAAATGCTTTAATTCCTTACTTATCATAACTTCACAAGCAGTCAGTTGGTAATTCGTAATTATCAACCCATTGCACGCCAAACAGGAATCGCTTAGACTCAGGTTTGGGGGAAATTATGCTGAAATTTCCATTAATTTTTCTGAATAATTAATTACGAGTGAATATGAGTTAATCTTGATCCATATGATTAAATATTAATTTATTCATGTAACTGCGTAATAATTTAGGTTTATACATTCATGGGTAGATCATTTTGATATATATTATTATAATCCTGAATATCACCTATGTTTTTCATAACTAATAACTTGCGCTAATTATTCTTCAGTTGTGACGTTTTGTATGTTTCAGGACATATCGCTACCACATATACCTATAGTACCCAGATCCTCATTTCTCCTTATCATCTTTTCACTATGGATCATCCTATCTCACCTCCTAGTTCACCTGATAGGTCGTCTAGTCCGTCGAGTTACTATTCTGACTCCAGCTCGTCTTCTGATCCTCTTATACTTAGTTCTAGGCTAGCCAAACCTGATGGCCCGGTCGGTCGTCCCGGTTGGTGTCGTCGTCGTCCTCGTAGGCCCATTCGTAGCTTTTCTGATTCATCTGACGAGGATGACATGTTTGGCGATGACCCTACGTCTCTTGATGGCCCTTATGGCGCTCCCCCTACATCCTCCGAGTCGTCTTCGTCTGAATCGGCCGAGTCCTCGACCGATGATGACGATGAGGATGTTGTCTCAGGCGTCGCTGCTATTTCTTTATCTGACCCTATTGAGTTTAGTGTGCTTTCACCTGAGGTTTCCTATCCATATAGGAACCTACCTGATTATGTGCCGGGCGTTGTTCGACAACGTCCGGGTCACCCTGACTGGTCTCCTGAGGACGTTGCCTCGATATTCGCGCCGTATTCCGGTCCTGAGGATGATAGGGTGGATTTGGGTCCGAGTGTCATTGAGGGGATTGAGGAGGGTCAGAGTCTGGATGTACATGAGGATTTTGATGTGGTGGGACCGTCGTTCGACCCTGCGGAGCATCCAGAGTGGGAGCTTGTGGATTGGTACTATCGATCTGCCGTACAGCCTCCGTCAGATATTTTCCATGGAGTGGACGTCCTGGTGACCTTCTATGCTGACTGCATCCATGTCATTGTCATGTTCCCCTCTGCATAGGGACATGCAGTGATTTGGTTTGGGGGAGAGTATATGGATATTTCATAGTTTTTGTTTTCATACTTTTTAAGTACTTCAGTTTACTTTTGTTAGTTTCTTTTATTAGTTTTCGTTTATTCGTTATTTTGTTGATTTGTTAAGTTCTTTTAATTCATTGTAAAACATTAGTTTGTTTAATTCATTGGAAAAAAAATAAAAAATAAATAATAAAAATACAAATAGAAGTAGTAGTAATAAAAAAAAAAAAAAAATAATAAACATTGTAGTAGTTCTATAAATAAATAAAATCAGTTTCTTACTATTGTTTAATATTGCATTCCTTTTGATTATAATTAGATTTCGTTGAAACTTAGAGAATTAAGAGAGTATATAATCAAATTGTCTATCGAAGTTATGAGAATATGTTTTGAGAATTGTATATCCTTAGAATCATTGTTTTATATCTTATACTTGCATATCTTGTTGCACTGCACGTAGTTATATGGATACATATTAACCTTGAACTGTAATATAATTGGATTTCTAAATAGTAAAAAGTGTGGAGACTAAACCCGGTGAGCTTTAGAGCCTATTATTCTTTGTGAGGGTTTTAAATTTATCGAATCTCTTTGACACATCGCGCTATCTCGTTGAATGGTCTCATTATTTCTTCATTTTGATTGAAAGTCGAGTGAGTATTAGAGTTACCATGTTTTAAAAAGTATATATATATTTTCCTTTTATATTATAACATTGAAAAATTATGTAACCTTAGAAAATGACACTAGGCCATCTGTTCTAATAAACCTTTTCGACCTCTGGCCTACCCTTTATATTTTTTTTTTTTTTTTTATATATCCCTCGTTAACCCATGTGAGCCGTTTATAAATAAGCCATTTCTTTGTTCACCTATTATCCTACCCACTCCGATATGGAGTTCGCCATTATTAAATATTACTTACCCTATGTCCAAAAGTGGCTAGAGAATAGTTTGTATAAAGAAATTGGGCTAGTAAACGGCTAGAAAAAATATGATGTATGGATTTAAAAAAAAAAAAAAAAAAAAAAAGAGAATATAGTTATTGAAAAAAAAGGGATATGATTATCTTGAAAGAGATATAAAAAAAAAAGAAAAAAAAAGTAATATAAATAGTCGTGATAGGAAAGCCCTTGTGTTACACATTAAGACTATTCCTAGCTACTTACGGACTTTTTGAATTCCTTTACCTTTCTTTTTCTAAGCCTTAACCCTTGACCAACATTACAACCTGTATAAAGTCCTAGTCGATTCTATGGAAATATGATTTGGATATGTGACCGAAAAGGAAAAGGAAGTAAAAGCATGGTAGTGATGATATTCACTTGACGATCGATATCTATTCATGAGACTATGATATTTTTGTCGTGTCGTTCGTTGTTGAGAGTCGTATGCGAATTTATTAGTTGTGTTTAATAATTCTTACTCGCATATATCTGAATGAGTGATTACACCTGTTTCAAAGTGATTTTATTTTAGAGTGTAGTTAACAACGTGAGATTTGTAGTCAAAGCATCACTGAATAGTTATCTAGTCTATATTACATGTTCATAGTTGCTGTGTATCCACTTGACCACTACTTCACACACATGCGAGTCTTCGATACACTCTATTGATTCTTGTGATATATGTTTTCGGCTTATTTCTTATAATGTAGGAAGGCATATGATTGTTTTATTCTTGATAATTTTAAAAGTTTTATTTGAGATTGATTGTATCAGAGGGTATGTGACATTGAACTATTTAAAATTTTAAATAAAATCTTTACAAGTTAATAAATATGGTTGTGGGTGACTTGTTGACGAGAACCCTCACGAGACTTCACTCGTCCGACTAGGGACACCTAGAGGTTTAAAAGGCTTGTTGCACAAGCTAAGTGCAATCGTTATCCATACGAAAATGGAGTAGGAATTTTAGTATTTGTAGTTTTATTTTCTTTTCGCTCGAGGACTAGCAAAATATAGGTTTGGGGGTGTGATCGGGAGAGAACAAATCCCAATTATACGCCTTAACTCACATTTGTTAGTCGTTTTTATCTTGTTTTTATGTAATTTTACTTTATTTTCTATTTTCTAGCAGGTTTTAGAAGAAAACAGGTATATGAGGTTAAACAAGGTGAAAAAGCAAGAAGAAAGAAGCTGAAAAAGACACTTCGCGCGCGCGACCCGCGCCCGCGAAAAACCAGAAATCGCTCGCGCGATCCGCTCGCGCGAGAACCCAGAATCGCTCGCGCGACCCGCGCGCGCGAGGTACCCAATGTCGCGCTCGCGCGACCCGCTCGCGCGATATGTGTAAAAACCGAAGTTGCGTATTTCAGTGTTCTAAAGAGTCCTGTGCAGACGAAATTACCTGAAGACGTCCAGATTGAAATTAATTGCTGTTTCAGTGCAATACGAATTGGGGGAGACTTCTTAAAACCTTTGTACACTATATATATGGAGTTTTTATGATTTTTAAGGGTTACACACCTTGAGAGCAATTCATCCATACATACATTCAGCACTTTTTGAAGGCAAGAGGAAGGTTTCTAATGGCTTACATCAACTACATCTTCATGCTTTCACCTACTATGAGCAACTAAACTCCTCATCTAGGGTTTCAATGAAACCCTAGCTATGTAAAGGGGGATTCTACTCTTCTTTATTTTAAGATTTAATGTTTATGGATAGTGATTGTATGTTGGTGGATTTTATATAATCAGATTTTAATGTTAATAATCAAGAGTACTTTGGATTTATTCTTGTCTTAGATTTTTCCTTATACTTATTGAACTCAATAGTCCTTGATTTCTGTGATTGATAGGAATATTTACATACAATGGTGCGTATGTGATTGTGATGTTTATTTCTTTTATAATCCATGCTTAGGAAAGATGAGTTATGCTACACCCTAGTTATAGGTAGATGATTCATGTGAACCGTAGATGGATTATGTTTAGATTAAACTAACGATATCTTCTTGACGATACTATTGGGCTTGTAGCTACAATAGATCATAACTATCCAAAACATAGAACTTAGAATAAGAGGTTTAGACCCTTGATGCATAGTTAGTGGTGGATTTGTAATCCTAGGTTCCATCTCCATATATTTAAATCAATCTTCAATTTTGCATTTAAGTTACTTAGATTTAATTTTAGATCTTATTTACATAAATTCATAGTTTAATTCATAGTTTCAAATAGTAGTGATAATCAAAACCTAAATCAATTCAACTTCAAATTTTCTTATAACTACATAGATTAGATTTTAGTAATTAAAGGATTAAAAGTTAACAATCTCTGTGGGTTCGACCTTTACTTTCCGCACTACAAATCTTTTGAAAGTAGAGCATAAATAAGCACACTTTTATATCTTGATTTTGACGAGATCATAGGCCATCATGCTATCTTCCCGTGCTTCGTATTCTTGGTTTACCTGATTGACCACGAGCTGGGAGTCGCTGTAGCTTTCGACCTGTTGCGCACTCATCGAAACGGCTAATTGTAGCCCGACCAGGAGGGCTTCGTACTCGGCCTCGTTGTTGGAGGCACGAAACCCGAATCTCAAAGCATATTCAAGCTGGATGCCATCGGGGGTGGTCAGGATAATTCCGGCTCCGCTGCCCTGCCGGTTGGAAGAGCCATCTACATGTAGTATCCAAGTGGGGATGCCGGCGAGCAATCCGGGCGGTAAGGCCGGAGGCTCGAGTTCTTCGATCGGGTCTTCAGGATACGTGAACTCGACCAGAAAATCTGCGACAGCTTGTCCCTTGATGGCCATCCGTGGTCTGTAAGTTACTTCAAACTCCTCCAGTTCCAAAGCCCATTTGACGAGCCTTCCAGATGTATCCGGTCGAGAGAGAATTTTGCGGAGAGGTTGATCGGTCAGTACTACAATGGCGTGAGCCTGGAAGTACGGTCGGAGCCTTCGGGCTGAAGTGACGAGGGCAAAAGCCAATTTCTCGATGCGGGAGTATCGGCTTTCCGCACCTAGTAGAGCCCGGCTGGTGTTGTAGACCGGGAACTGTATCCCGTGGTTCTCCCGAATGAGGGCTGAGCTAACCGCCGACAATGACACTGCCAGGTATAAGAACAGCTCTTCTCCGGCGGTGGGCGTCGACAATAGGGGAGGAGAGGCCAGGTATTTCTTAAGTTCCTGGAATGCCTCCTCGCACTCCTCCGACCATTGAAAAGCTTTACGGAGGATTTTAAAGAAAGGAAGGCACCGGTCAGTAGCTCGGGAAACGAATCTGTTTAGTGCGGCCACCCGTCCGGCTAGGCTTTGAACTTCCTTCGTTGATTTGGGAGACCGCATGTTGATGATTGCCTGGATTTTGTCGGGGTTTGCCTCGATTCCCCGTCTACTGACTAAATGTCCAAGGAACTTCCCAGATGAGACCCCGAAGGTGCATTTGGCCGGGTTCAGCCTCATCCTGAATTTTCTCAAAATGCTGAAGGCCCCGGCCAGGTGCTCCAGATGATCAGGTTCTTCCCGGCTTTTGACCAGGAGATCGTCCACATATACTTCCATGGACTTTCCGATGAGGTCTCTGAACATCAGATTAACCAGGCGTTGATATGTAGCCCCGGCATTCTTGAGGCCGAAGGGCATAACTCTGTAACAGTACGTGCCTTGGTCGGTGATGAACGCCGTCTTCTCTTCGTCCCCGGGATACATGATGATCTGATTGTATCCCGAGTAGGCATCCATGAACGAAAGGAGTGAGTGGCCTGCCATTGAATCGACAAGGAGGTCTATCCTAGGCAGCGGATAGCAGTCCTTGGGGCATGCCTTGTTGAGGTCGGTGAAGTCCACACACATCCTCCATTTGCCATTGCTCTTTTTGACCAGGACAACGTTGGCCAACCAGTCGGGGTAGTGGACCTCCCGAATGGAGTTAGCTTTCTGGAGCTTCTTGACCTCCTCACTTACAGCCCTTTGTCTCTCGGGGGCCATGCCCCTTCGCTTCTGCTTTACCGGACGGTAGTCTGGGCTGACATTGAGACGATGGGACATTACCCGGGGATCGATTCCGGCCATGTCCTCATGACTCCAAGCGAAAACATCCTGGTTTTGCTCCAGGAACTGGATCAACTTGCCTTTCAATGCGGGTTCCAGTAACGCACCTACATTGATCGTGCAATCCGGGTGCTCCGGACTTAGCACAACTTGCTCCAATTCCTCCACAGGCCCCATCACGTCCCTCGGGTCCCGGGGGTCCATTTCTTGGACATTCAGAGTCTCGGTGATTGCCCCCCGTCGCAACGAGCTAACATAACAATTCTGAGCCGTGGTCTGGTCTCCCCGCAAGCATCCCGGTCCCTGAGGAGTCGGGAATTTTACGGTTAGGCTGTATGTGGAGACAACTGCTCGTGCTCTGTTGAGGGTCGGCCTCCCAAGGATAACGTTGTAGGCCGATGGGGCATCCACTATCACGAAATTGGTGAGCAGGGAAACCTGTTGTGGATAAGTCCCCATGAGTACTGGGAGTTCGATCGTGCCGAGCGGTTGAGTGCTGGAGCCGTTGAATCCGACCAGGGGAGTAGCAACTGGCTGGAGCCGATCTCGATCGATCCCGAGTTGGTCGAATGCCGCTGCGAACATTATATCGGACGAGCTGCCCGTGTCAACTAGTACTCTTTGGACCATGTAGTTTGCTATAGACAGCGTCACCACCAGCGGGTCGTCGTGGGGGCAGTGGAGGCCCTGTACATCATCGGATGAGAACGTCAGAACGTCAGTTGGCGAGGGGCCGGTGGATTGGACCTGCCATACATCCGCTCGGGATGCTCGGGCGTGCCTCTTCCGTGCCGACTGTGAATCACCTCCGCCAGATGTTCCTCCGGAGATCACGTTGATGTGTCCGAGCGGTGGAGGGGGCTGACCGGGAGCTCGGGCATCCTGTCGGGGTCGTCTGTCTGCTGTGACAAACTCGGCAAGATGGCCCTGCTCTATCAGCTTTTCGATTGCTATTTTCAACTTAAAGCAATCCTCCGTTTCATGGCCGTGATCCTTGTGATAACGGCAGAACTTCTCCCGATTCCTCTTGCCGGGAGGGGCTCTGAGCTTGGTAGGCTGCGGAAGCAGCCTCTGCGCCTCTGCAGCGGCCATCACCTCATGTATGGGTCGGGAAAGAGGTGTGAAAGTTGTCGGGGGACTGGCCCCTAGCCTCTCTTTGGTCTTGCTTTGGCTTCTTTCCCGGACCCTTCTCAAATCCCTCGCGCTTGCGCTTTGCTTTCGGGGATTCGTCTCCTGTCTGGCTAGCGCGCTTTGCCCTCAGGAACTCTTCGGTGTCTATGTACTTCCCCACTCTTTCCGAGAGTTCCACCAGGGTTGCCGGTCGATTGTGATGAAAAGACGTGGCCACCTTGGTGTGCTGAACTCCTGAGCAGAAAGCCATGATAGCGGCGGTCTCATTGAGGTTGCGAATCAAAAGCCTCTGCTGGTTGAAACGATCTACGTATTCCCTTAAAGATTCCCCCCTTTGCTGCTTGACAGCTAGCAGCTGGGTGTCTGGCTACGACCGGTCCAGCATCCCGACAAACTGACTGATGAAGAGTTTGCCGAGGGTCTTGAAATCGTCAACCGTCCGCGGCTTCAGAGCATGGAACCATTGCGCGGCTGATCCCTTTAAAGTACTGGGGAATGCTAGGCATAGCAACTCGTCCGTGGTAGTGACCAGTGCCATCTGCGCCTTATAGGTGTGGATGTGGTCCACTGGACTCCCCTTGCCGTCGTATGAGCTGAGATGAGGGGGCTTGAACTTCCGCGGGATTGGGAACTGTGTCACTCGGGCAGTATAGGGCGACTCTATTTCTGTATTAGTGAGGTCGTGACCGGACTTGCGGTTCAGCCTCTCAATCTGCTGCTGCAGCTCCTCGACCTGGGCCTTGACATCAGTACGCCCGGTCCTTCTCTCTACATCTGAATAGTAAGTGGGGTCGGACGATGATGCCTCGTCCTCGAAGCGCGTCGATCTTGGGGATAGCTCTCGGCTGCGGGTTCGGGATAGCCGGTGCCTAAGATCATCCCGGCTTAAGGCGGGTGGATCGTCGACCGGTTTCCTGACCTTTCGTCCGGATGCTTCTCCCCTTGCAGCTCGCCGCCGTTCGATGAGGATCCGGGCATCCTCTACTCGTCGCGCTCGGCGAGGGACATACCGAGGTCCTTCCTGTGGGCGCTTGGTAGGCTGGCTACGTTCTCCCTCTGCCCGGCTTTCCCGGTTTAGTTGGGACCCTGGAGCGGACCTAGTCTTTCCGCGCGTCCGGGCAGGCCTCCTACTGGGAGCGCTCTTTTCGGGCCTCTGACTGGGAGTGCTCTTTTCAGGCCGCTTCTCCGACGAAGGGCTTTTCTCGTGGTCCTCGACCACTTTTTCATTCTGGGCTATGAGCGCATCTATTTGCTGTTGTGTCCGGAGCTGGCCTTCCAAGAGCAGCTCCAGCGCTACTGCGACCTGGTCGGAGGTCATGGAGGTCGCCCGCGTCTCGATCTGTAGGTCCTCTTGACCGGTTGAATCGGCGGTCTTCTTGCCCTTCTTCTTCGGCATGTTGATCAGTCAAAGATTTTTGTTAACAAGGAAATCGTGTTTATTCCCACAGACGGCGCCAAACTGATGCTGCCGAAAATTGGTAAGGCAATTGAAAAAGGAAATAAGGTCACAGAATGTTTGTATGTGGTTCGGCCCTGTTAATGAGGTGACCTACGTCCACGGTTGCGTCTATGCGCGTTCACTAGCAGATCACCGGCGGGCCTGGTGAGCCAACAAAGTGGGGCGGCACTACCAGTAATACCGGCCGGGTATATGCGTGTATATTGGTGATTTCTCTAATATGTGCTGGTATACTTAGAGAGTTGGTATTCGGATCCCTCCTGTGAGGGTAGGTGGGCTCTTTTATAGGTGCAAGAGTCCACCTTTACATGGTAAGCTTCATTAGATTAGGAAGCCTAAATCTAATCACAATAGATTTGCACAACCCTTGGGGGAGTTTCCTAAGTGATTTAGGGAACCCTTGATTCTCTTGATACAGTGACAGCTGTATAACGAATTGATGGGAAGCGTGATTGATGCCGTGATCCTCGGGGCCTTACTACGACCGCCCGAGTATCCCGACATACGACGGCAGTATCCCTCGGGAGCGTGGGCTCCATGCCTCAAATCCGGCCTCCCCGGGTCATTTGCTGAACACGTGGCGGTTAAGCAATTACAAGATATTTCTGGACATATCAATAGGTAAATTAGTCTAGAAAAAAAAGCCTAAAGCCTGAATAAAGGACTTAGACCACATTAAGTTTGCAAATGAGGAACCTATTAATGCTAAAGTATTTTGCAGGGGCTTTTACCATTAGTGATGGAGAATGAGGAATTTTGTGAAAGCTCTACAATTAAACATTCATTTTTTTTTTCCCAACAGATCATTCATCTGGATATTACAAGCAGGGGCGGACCCAAAAGCGGGGCAAAAGGGTTCTCAAGCCGCCTCTCTCCCAAATTTTGAAAATTATTTGATATACCCTAAAAAAAAGTATAATATACACTTATGCCCCCTTAAAATTTCAAAAAATCCCCCTATTTATATTAATATTCGAGGTTTTGTGGTAATTTTTATAGAGTTTGTAATTCCAAGCCTACCCCACTTTGATAAAATATTTTTAAATTACAATATAATATACATATTAATTGTGAATACAATCCAACCTATCCATCCTATGAGCAAGTTATATATTCTAAATAAAGAGCAACTGAACAACTGTTAACGCAATTGTAGTCAAAACTCATCCTGAATATATTATCAAATATATTTTCTTCTTACTTCTTAAACTAACCTAACGACATCCGTTAATGTGGCCAACTTTCGACTATGTTTGGGGGCTATAGACCACTCTTCCTCCATTAACGCAGAATCTAATTATTAAAACACAAATAAAAAATTGACCCCAAACATTGACCACATATTTGTTGACTATAAATGAGCTGATGTTGCACGTGGAAGTGAGAGTAATTAATTATAATTGAATTTGGCACGAGCAAAATTCTCGAAATTGAAAACATAAGAATTATACGTGGTTCTAGGACTACATCGACTGCAAGACAATAAACCAAATCCAGTTATGTGATGAGCATTAGAAGACATGGGTCACTAAAAAAAGTGTGCACCCCAAAATCTGAAAGCGAATTAATGAAAACCCCAAAACAAAAACTCTTTCAATTTGTTAGGACACCCAATCCCCCCTGACAAGAAACCCAAATGCACTTCAGTAATAACAACTTATAAAAATACTTCTCATTATATTGTGCTCCTACAGGGGAAGATCCCTCAACTTGGGTATAACATAAATTCCTACACTACGTTACATCCTGATAAAATTTTCAAACATATTTCCACCCAAAAAAACTCTGAAAAGAAGAGATAGAATTTGAATTTTGTGCAAATCCTATCATAATAATTAGAAAAAAAAAAAAAGGAATAAAAATTAACTATATGCTGAATTGTCAATTAGCTTGTATTAGATCTGGGGGTCAATTAATCAGAAGAATACACTCCCAATTTGGCATCCGAAATGATTAGACCACAACGGAATCAGCAACAATGGCCGTGTTGGGCGACAAACTATCTAGCAGAAGAAGCACTACACCATATGGCCTAATTAGTAACGGACAACTTTTACAATTAGCAACGGTTATACCCGTTACTAATATGTAACGGTTATATCTGTTACAAATTAAGAAAAACCGTTAGTAATTGACAATAATTTGTTTTATTAATATTTGTAACGGATATCTATTACTTTGTAACGGGTATGAACGTTACAAAATTTGATGGTGGATTAAAAATTTATATAAAAAATAATTTCTCGTAGCCAAAAGTCAGGACCATCTTAAAAAAATGTGATAAAGATCGAGAAAGAAAAAGTCGGGACCAACTGAAGAAGAAGAAAAAGAGGAGGGACCACTTTCACCCTAGCTCGCCGCGCCCTTTCACCCTCCTCGCTGCCGTCTCCCACCTTCACCTCGCTGTTGCCCATTGCAAGTTCTAGCTCAGAAGGTAAGGATTCTAAGCCTTAGCTTCATCTGCGATTTGGGTTTCCAAGCCCTATCTCACGCGTTTTTCTTCTCTTGTAAGCTGAAACTCTTAACCACCTTCGATTTCCTTTCTTCTCCAACCAGCTGCAGGAGCCCAAGTCCATTTAAGGAGTAAGGCATTTCTATTTGGTTTCTTTCTCTCTCTCTCTCTCTCTCTCTCTCTCTCTCTCTCGTAAGCTGAAGCTTTCACCCCATGTGATTTGAGTTTTCCTTTGTTTCATTTTGAACTTTCTGTAATTGCATATTGTTTCTAACTAAGGTTTGTTTGGGTGCAGAAACATTAGAGGGTAAGAACTAAGATTTGCATATTGTATCCAATTGTATCTGACTAAGGTTTGCATATTCTCCTTTCTCGATAACAAATTGCATTTAGAGTCAGCATATTCTGTGTCAGCCTTATATTATATTGGTAATTGTTGATATCTTTGTCTCTTTAGTTGTGGTTCTTTAATACCTTTTGCCTCTCTTTTTGGTAAATGTTTGTTGTGTTCGTTCATGGTGCTTCTCCTAATTTTGCATCCTTTAACTCTAGATTTGGGTGTACTTCAGAAATTGTGGCCTATGTTTAATTTTTCTGTCTTGTCAAGTTCATTTAGCAATCTTTAATGGCATGAGGTCAAGAACCACAATATTGTCTACTCAAACAAGGAAAAAAAATGAAAAGAAAAAGAATCACTATATTGTGATATGAATTAGGAGACTTGGATTTATATGGAACTCCGTTTGGTTATAGACTTGTTTTTGTAAGTTTGGGTTCAAGGTACTATGTTCAATATCGAGGTAAGATAAATAAGGAATATGA
The DNA here is from genome assembly GCA_033977485.1 of Hydrangea macrophylla. Classification (NCBI taxonomy): domain Eukaryota; kingdom Viridiplantae; phylum Streptophyta; class Magnoliopsida; order Cornales; family Hydrangeaceae; genus Hydrangea; species Hydrangea macrophylla. The sequence goes on along the minus strand of CM066989.1, from coordinate 107,000,774 downwards.
CCAACCAATCATGGAATTTGTGATAGTGGAATTTGTTTATAGTACTGGATCCATTTTATTTAAAAGTTTTTTATTGGTAATTTTAGGTAGTCTAGATGTGAATTGAAGGATGATTTATTATGGGAGTAGAGAGTCGTCTTTCTAGAACTGTTTCTTACCACTCTTGTGTATATTCTGTCCAACAAAATTTCATTCTTGAATTAGTGAATTCCACCATTAGATGAGTGGTCATGTCATTGTTTGATGGTGAGCCTTCCAACTATCTGTTGAGGTTTGGGAATTTTTTTTTAATTTTTTTTCCATGTGATTGTATTCTGATTTTTACATTGATCTTTCCCAAGATTCCGATGACAAGATATCGGTATAAGCAAGATTTTTTTTTCTCAAACGGTATAAGCAAGATTGTTTCCCAGGTGAGTGTTCCTATGTTTACAAGACCCCCCCTCTTTTGGATACTATGGATCATAAGACCTTTAGAAAGTAGTGTATTGGTCATTAGATCATTAGACCTTTAGAAAGCGAATCTAGCATAACTATGGTGATTATGACTCTTTTAGGCGCATGTGAAGTTGTCCTTTTTTTTTTTTTTTTAAGTTTTTAATTTTTTTTATTTTTTTTCTATTCTTTATTTTTCGTTTTTGTTGGGTGTCTTTTCTCTTTCCCTCCTTTATATTTTTCTTGGCTGTTATTCTTTTTTGTAGAAACCTAACTTTGTAGTTTGTTTCATTGGATACTTGATTTATGGATGTTGTGAATATGACCTATAACACACAATGAAAACGCACACAGAAAACAAGAAACAAACAAACTACGACACAAGATATACCTTGTGGTTCGGCCAAATTGCCTACGTCCATAGCCTCTCACACCAGTCCACTCTAGTACTCAAGAAAAGGGTTACAGATTTCTCTAAAAAAACGCAGCTCTCCACACACTGCGGCTGCACATAGAAGGGATAATATATCCCACTAGGGTTACACTAAAAATTACTAAAATACCCTTGGCCCAAAATAAAATTCGGCGAAGGGCCCGCCCCCCCAAACCCCCGGTATCGGAGTGGATCAGACTTCACAAACCCAACAATCTCCCACTTGAAGACTGATCTGAGAGAGAAAGAAACAACTTCCAATCTTATCCCCCCTCGTTCATTCTTATCTTCACAAATTGCAGGTGTGTAAAGCTAAGTACGAGGACTTGCTACAACGTTATTCTGGATGCACGTGAGTACTTTTGGAAGGTAACTAGTAGCAAAACCGTTACAATCTTATCTATAAAGTGTCTATCCACTAATGTTAAGTAGTTATGTAAATCATACCAGTTGAATCATTGAAGTAGTGGGACATTAGGGTGTAGACACTGTTCCATACTATATAGTTATCAGATAAGGTGTTCTAATGCTTGGTGACTGTGCATTCAGTTTGAATTATGATGGATTGGAGAGTTAACCTGTTCCATGTGCTAGAATCACCTTGATGTCCACGTTACTATTTATCTTTACAATCGAGGGCTCAAATATGCTTGGAGTATTCTCCTCAACGCATAGATGTTATAAAATTACTTTTAAGAGTAGGTAATGGAGGAATAGGGTTAGTAATTCATTTATTACTCAACTTAGTGAACTTATTTGGAGTTCGAGAGTGGAGAATACTTTGGGTTAGATCAATAGTGAGGAAAACTAGGGTGAAGATTAAATTATAAATAATTAATTTATTACTCAACTTATTTTCTTTTGTGTCCTATTTTCCTCATTGTTTTCCTATTTAACCAAAACAAAGGGGAAGGCTTTCCTCTGAGTTATCTTTTCTTTTCCTCTTTAAACCTAACCAAACAAAGCCCAAGAAATAGTTTCCCTTCTCTAAATCCGCAAACCAAGGCGAACCGTGTAGTTCAGAATCTAACTATTGCACAAGTATCTCAGAAGATAAACTTACTTAGTGCTTGGGCAGCAGTCATTCTTGTTCAGAATTTCTTCTTGATTCATTATCCCCATTAGTATTAGTGCTTATTAGCACTTCTTTAAATAATTTCCTTTATTCACCTTCTTGTTTAATTAGTAGCATTCTCATTACTTTATTTCACTTTTCAATGTTGTATTGCAGAATGGCCCGTACCATAAACAAAGAGTGGATGAATGAAAAAAATAGAGTTAGCCCGGTATATATGAAGGGAGTTGAAGAGTTTCTTGAATTTACGAATGCAAACAATGTTGCACACTTTACCACGTTACCTTGTCCGTGTGTAAATTGTCGGAATAGGACACGACGTAAACCATTAGATGTCAGAAACCATCTTATTAGGGCTGGTATAGATACGTTACATTCTGTATGGGCTTTGCATGGTGAAAAGCCATATAAGAATTCGATACATCGTTCGCTAGTAGAAGATGCTCATACAGAAAACATTGAAGGTGAAAACATCGAGGTTGGAGGGCTTGGGATGGAGAATTTCGTTGATACTTCTTATGGAATGCGCGAAGAACCTCATGAAGATGATGGCAATGGTCAGGCTGGAGTTAAAGAAGAACCATATGCCGGTAATGAGAGGTACAATGAATACAGAAGATTATCAACTGAGAAATTATACCCTTCATGTGAGGGCCCTGAGACTACTCTTTCTGCATTGTGGAACTGCACAACATTAAGAAGCAATTTGGTTGGTCGGGAAATAGTGTGACGGCACTTTTGTCCATCTTAAAGAGGTGGCTCCCGAAAGACAACACTTTGCTGGAGAAGTATTCGCGCATGAAAGGTATGATGAAAGACTTGGGGATGAAGGCAAACTTTATTCATGCATGTGTCAATAATTGTGTTCTATATTGAGATGGTAATGAAGATAAAGAGCAATGTCCTCAATGTAGAGAACCAAGATATGCTGTGAAAACAAAGAAGGTGGGGAGAGTTTGCAAAGAACCTTTGAAAGTATTGAGACATTTTCCTTTGATTCCAAGACTTGTGAGATTGTATACTATACCATGGATTGCCCACGAAATGACATGGCACGATCGATCGACCTCTTCATGGGATCTTCTACGCCATCCATCTGATTCTCCATAGTGGAGAATGTTTAAGGATAAATGGCCAAAATTTGCTGAAGAAGGGCGTAACGTTTGGCTTGCAATTGCAACCGATTGGTTTAATCCGCGTGGTATCCAGTCCTCTAATTATAGTTGTTGGCCTGTTATCACGGTGCCTTATAATCTCCCACCTTCGTTGTGCATGAAACGAGAGTTCCAAATGTTGTCTTTGCAAATTCCTGGGCCAAAGGCACCGAGTCAAGACAGTGATGTTTTCCTTCAACCTCTAGTAAAGGAGTTGAAGCAGCTTTGTTTTGACATATACAAAGTACAACATTTTACGTTAAAAGCTATGCTAATGTGGGGTATTCATGATTTTCCCACATATGGGAATTTATCTAGGTGTATAACACATGGTTATAAAGCATGTCCTAGTTGTGGAGATGACACTCAATCCATCCATTTACCGCATAGTAAGAAAATAGTTTACCCAAACTACCGTATTTTCCTTAGCACGGATCACTCGTTTAGGAGTGGTGGGTCTGTGGGGTATAGGTTATCTGAACATAGTCATCCGCCTCCTCAGTTAAATGGAGATGCACTTTTAGATAAGTTGCGGCAGATAAAGTACGTTCCTGGCCAGATCCCAAAAGTTTAGGGTAGGAAAAGGAAGACGTGCACTGAGGATGATGGTGGTAATGTTGAACCTACAGAGGCATGGTATAAAAGGTCCATCTTGTTCGATTTGGAATACTGGAGCTCTCATCACGTTCGTCATGTTCTTGATGTGATGCACACCAAGAAGAATGTCGTAGAGCATCTAATTTTCTCAATCCTAGATGATAAAAACAAGTCAAAGGATACACTCAATGCACGTTTGGATATGAAGGCAATCGGCATACACAGTGGCCAATGGATGAGAGTAGATGACCACACAGGCAATCAGATAAAACCAAAAGCGTCATTTCACTTGGATAAAGATGAGAAGCGAGAATTTTGCCAAATCTTGAAAGACTTGAAGCTCCCTACTAGTTTTTCATCTAACCTGAGCAACATTGTCACTGTTAACCCACCCAGTTTGCATTCATTGAAGTCACATGATTTTTATGTTATTGTAGAATATTTGTTACCCTTATTGCTTCATCATGCATTTTTGAAACACTGAGATTTGCATAGAGCTATCCAACAGATAAGCTTATTCTTTAACCTATTGTGCTCAAAAGTCTTAATACGGAAGGATATCCAAAGAGCCAAATACATGGTTACCAAGCCATTGTGTGTGTTGGAAAAACACTTTTCACCATCATTTTTTGATATCAGTATCCATCTCATGGTGCATCTAGCTGATGAAGCATTGATTTGTGGACCTACCGGACCTCTGTGGATGTTTCCTTTTGAACGGTAAACTCTTTTACTTACACTCTAATTCTGTACATATTCAGGAGTGTTAACGACTTTATTGACTAACACTTCTACATATACAAATAGGAAAATAAAGGAATTTAAAGACATACCTAGCAATAAGAGTTATATTGAAGGATCTATTGCAGAGTCCTATGTTGTTGGAGAATCCGTTAGGTATTGCATGGAATACGTGCCAAATCCAATGGATGGAAATCACAAACGTACTCGTGAAGCTTTCTTAGAGGAAAACGGCGAGTTCTCTGACGAAGGGCCTTTGTTCGACGGTTGTACCCTAAGGTTGGAACCTAGTCAATTTCAACAAATACGTCGATGGGTACTGTTTTGACTTAATGTTGACAGACTTGTAGAATACTACAGGTTCGAGTTCTTCGAGCATATTTCCTATCCTTCACCTATAACAACTAATATCCAAACTTGTATCTACAAATTTCAGTGAGTATAAAGCGCTTTTGGAATCCACTTCTTGTGGTAAAGAAAAGGGGATTACAAAGACAGAAGTAGACTTACAAACTTCTTTCATCCTTTGGTTATATGAAAAGGTATTCTTTTCATTAATAAACATCCTGAAATATGGTCCATCCTTAGTTAGATTCATATTGTCCTTTGTTTTCTTTTCACAGTTGCTGTCTTCTGGAGAGACGGAGACAAATGCTATTTTATGGCGTCTAGTTCAAGGGCCTCCCACATGGTTAAAACATACAAAAAGTACCGCGTTAATGGTTTTGTATTTTCTCCTAGGTATCACGATGACACTGTTGTCACACAAGATAGCGGTGTTTGCATGAAGGCATGGACTCAATTTAGGGCCAAAAAAAGTGATAAAAGGCTCAAGGATGCTTGGACTATGTGGTATGGGGTTATCAAACATATAATGGAGTTAGACTATATAATATTTAAAGAGGTAGTGTTTTATTGCAACTGGGTGAGGGTGGAGGACAAGACCAATGGTTGTAAGCATTGTCCGGACTCTAATTTGGTTCTAGTAAATTTTGACAAGTTGAAGAGTGTCAGTAGTGAGCTAGATGAGCCTGTCATTCTTGCTTTCGAGGCGAGTCAAGTCTTCTATTCGAAAGACATTAGAAATCCCAATTGGTGGGTTGTTATACATTCACCGAAGAGATTGACCAAGCGAGTAGACGAGTTAGAGATACCAACGGTCTTCTAATCTACTCTTGAAGACCAACCTCATTTGGAAAACCTGCTAAAGTAGCATGACTCTGCCTAACTTTTGGCTTTTGCATTAATTGTTACTATGTTGAGATTGTAATTGCTACCTTTATTGTAAAAATTTCCTTATAGTCAGTTAATTGTTGCTAATTTTGGAATGTAATTGCTACCTTTATTGTAAAAATGTCCTTGTGGTCCGTTAATTGTTGCTATGTCATTTAATATTGTTATTATATCCGTTAATATTGATTGCGAACTAACACCTTATTTTCAAATGATAGGCATTTGGTATAATGTCAACAAATGCAGGTAATTCAAACCCGAGTTTATCTCAACCATCTTCTTCAGCCTCGCCCGCATCTGAGTCATCAGGAAGCAAAGCCCCAAAGGACCCGAAGGAGAAAATGAAAGTCATAATTCAAGCTGACGGGTCTGTTTGTGGGGCAATATGCGAAGATATGGAGTAGTCGTACGGGGGATTTTGTGAGATGCTACCTTCCAATTGAATATAAAGATTTTCGACTTGTGCTAAAGAACTTTAAAGACGATGTTTGGCAAGCTTTTGATTGTATGCTCTTTATTTAGTTAGTTGTTTTGCTTTAATTATTTGCTTTTAACATAGCTATCTTATTCCACTACTAGGGTGAATTTTAACTAGATGTTCCACCAGATGTGGCTCGACCATTGGCGGAGAAGTCGTGGCCCCAAAAGTTTAGGTCTCACAAAAACAATTTGAGGGCCCTTTTGAATGAAGAAGTCGGGCCGGCTGGTATTGATCCCCATATTTGGAGAAAGTTTGTAGAAAATGAGAGAGATCCAAAAAAGAAGCAGCAAAATGTTACAAATTGTAACAATCGAAAACAACAAGAGACTCGCCATACTCTTGGGCGTTGTTCCTATGCTCAAGAACAATTCTTAATGGTTTGTATAATTTTTTTCACATTTTGTGTATTAACAACTTTTTTTTAACTAACTCATTAAATTTCAATGTCTAGGAACAAGAAAATCCTGGAAAAAAAATTCGTCGTGTAGACAAATGGTTGGCGGCACATGAGCGTAGAGATGGGACTGTGTTGGAGAGTGCTAAGAGTAAATATGTGAGTAACATATTTGATTGTTTGTAGGTTTAAAGTTTAGCATAATTATTTTATTTTAATATTACAAGTTTCACTTTTATATACTTTAGGACGAAGTTATAGCTGCTGGAAATAGAAAAAAAAAAAAGCCAAACCTTGTCTGACTCGGGATGTACTGACACGTGTGAAGACCTTGACAATGATGAATTAGCAGAAGTATTTGGGAAGGAACTCAAGGGAGGTGGGGTTCGTGCGGTGGGTTCTCATGTCACTAAGAAGCAACTAAGTCAACTTGGGGTGGCAAGGTCAATAATTGAACAAAAAGGTAAGACAAATGAAGAAGACAAATCATTTAAGGATGAAGTCATCTCAAGACTTAACAATTTTGAGGGTGTAATGATGTCTTTTATTACCAAATTTTCAAATGTGAGTACCCCTCCAATGGTGACTACTCCTTCAAGTGATATTGCATCCAATTCAGTTAATCGCCCTATTTATTTAGGTCAAAACTTGAATAACGTTTTTGGCACGATGAAAAATCGAAATTCTCTTCATTCTATGCCTACTCCCACCGACAAATCCCCGGTTATCTTACTTGATAAATTTGGGAAAGAATTAGCAAAGGGGTATGTTGTGACGGATGCTAGTGCTAAAAAGTGTCACTTCAAAACTGTTGGTATTGTCGAAAAGAAAGTTTATATCGAGGAAGTGATTGATCCGAATGCTCATTTGTTCGACCCTCCTCAAGGTAGTTTTGATACTTTGGGAGGCTTTGTTCAAGGTGGATATGTGATTTCGCTTGAGAGTAGGTTAAAGTATGTTTGACTTCAATTATCTTATTTTGTATAACTCTTTAAATTTCGGACATGCTTGTTATAGTTAGTTTAAGTATGGTCGGATTATGGATTATGTTTGTTTTGTGTAGTATGGATTATGTATTATGTTTGTTTTGTGTAGTATGGATATGTATTATGGATTGTGTTACTTGTGTTGGGTATGGATTAAGTATTATGGATTATGTTTGTTATGCTTGGTATGAATTAATGATTATGTTTATTGTTACTTATTTATTTATTTATTTTGGTGTTTCATATGGATTATAATGCTTCTTAATCAGGTGGAAAAAAAATTTGGGAAACATTTCAAATAAACATATTTTTTTTTGTAATTACAATTTGTAACGGGTATATCCGTTACAAAATCCGTTACTAATATTATGCATTTTGTAAATTAGTAACGGATATAAGCGTTACTAATTTTTTCGCAAAGCCAAACAAATAGGATATTTATCCGTTACTAATAGATTTTGTAACGGATATACCCGTTACAAAAGAAAGATTTAGTAACGGGTATATCCGTTACAAAATCCGTTACAAATTTGTAACGGATATATCCGTTACAAACATCCGTTACAAATTTGCAACGCCCTATTTGTAACGGGAATATCCGTTACAAAATTTTTTTATAACGGATATTCCCATTACAAATCGGGCCATATGGTGTAGTGAAGGTAAAGAGCGGAAACACTCCAATGTTTGAGTAATGCTATGCTTCCTAAATTTCTATCTCAAAAGTGCTTTTCAAATGATGTTGCATTGGGGTCGGGTCTAATGCAATAGGACCTATTGAATTTTGATTAAAAGTTATTTACTGTCACATCATTTGAGAAGCACTTTTGAGATAAAAATTTGAGAAGCATAGCATTACTCCCAATGTTTATATTGGCAGTCTTGGTACTTCTGTGACTTATAAGTGTACCTTAAAATAGAGGTGTGTGAGTATACCTCATAGATAAGGTAATGAACATGAGAAATATAGTGTCATTTTGCACAGTAATATATGTAGGGTCAACCAATCTTCTTTCCATCTCGCAACTGTCACATAAGAACTTTGCATCTTCATCTTCATCCTCGTAATTTTAATTGGTTGATAGGTGAGGCTGAGGGAATGTTTGTGAAGTCCAATCCCTAAGAGTTTGTGGCAATGCTGAAATGTGTTAAGCTACTAACTACTTCAAAAGCTTAAGCTGTTAGAGAATGGGCCAAACAATGTATATCAAGCTTCAACATTCTCGCTCATGTGAACCCCGACTTGCAGGTGGAGAGCAAACAAACCAAACTCTATCATAGTGGAGACAAATAACAAAGTGCAAATATGCACAACAAAGCGGGGATGGAGAGTCGAACCCAAGACCTCCCACAAACAAGGCTTTGATACCATGTTAAGTTACCAACTATTCCAAAAGTTTAAGCTGTTAGAGAATGAGCCCAACAATATATATCAAACTTCAACAAAATGCAAAGGAGATGGATATTGAAATTGCATGAAATTGCATTGTACACAATGGGAAAAGTTAGATTTTGTTGTACGGAAGCGCGAGATTCAAAACACAACCAAAGAATCCAAGCGAGAAAGATAATAGAATTTTGATATTTAGTATTTAGGGTAGTTTAGTCTTTTACTTTATTTAGGGTAATATTGTATGCCTAGTTATATTCTTATGTTCTCTTTTTTCTATTATTATTCATTCATTCTGATATCATGAAAAACCCTAGCTCTCTTTTCACTTTTCTCTTTGTTGTTCTCATGATTATTTGATATTTTCACAAAAGAAAGAACAAGAAAACAATAAACCAATCACAAACACAAGACACAAAGATTTAGTGTGGTTCGGCCAATGAAGCCTACGTCCACACCCCGGAACATCTCGAATCAATGTACTATGATAATGGTGAAAGCAAATTTAGAGAGCTTTTACAATGCCTTCTAATAGCTCTCTAGGTCAAAAGATGAAAGATACAAAAGATACAACTCACTTTCCAAAAACTTAGGTTTAGGTATTTATAGTAGACATGCCAAAATCCATTAAGGAATCTTAATTCGTATAGAACTTTAAAAAAAAAAAAAAAAAAACCTTCACCAAATAGCCCGCTTGTCCGGGCTGTCTACTGGGGCGGGACATCAAGCGGATGACATTCTAGAAAGTTCCTAACAACAACTCGTTTCCAAGCACGCATGCATGCCCGCCCGGGCAGCAATGTCTTCCAAGATTCATTTTAAAAAAAAAAAAAAAAAAAACTTCAAATTAAGCCACTGTTTAAACAATCTCCACATTGGCAAAATTTTGCAGGCTACAAACTTTCCCGACCAATTCCAACATTACCACCATTTCCAACATAGCATGAACACCATGCTAATCCAAAACAACAATCTCCTTACTCTAGGCAACAGACACATTTAAGTGTGTACAATATTGGCCAAGTTCAAACAATGTTGAAACTTGACCCCACTTATCACCTTAGTTAACATATCTGTAGAATTGTCAATCGTTCCAATATTTTGGAGTAAAATAGTCCATGCATGAATGATCTCTCGTACAAAATGAAAATGGACATCAATATGCTTGGTTCTAGCATAATGAACTTGGCTCTTCGCTAAATGTACGGCGCTTTGACTATCACAAAATACCTCCACCTTCTCCCAATGAATGCCCAAGTCTTCAACCAACCCATGCAACCAAATAGCCTCCTTCATGGCCTCTGCGACTACCATGTATTCGGCTTTTATGGTAGATAACACTACAGTGGATTGTAATGTTGACCTCCAACTGACTGGACCTCTTGCCATAGTAAACAAATAACTGGTAGTAGACCATCTCTTATCCATATCACTCGCATAGTCTGAATTCACGTATCTTAAGAGAAATCTTCCAACATTTCATTCTTTCAAATCTCAACCTCACATCCTCTGTACCTTTGATATGCCTCAATACCCATTTTGCAAATTTCCAATGCTTCTTCCCTGGATCATGCATATAACGACTAACCATACTAACAACTTGAGAAATATCGGTTCTAGTACATACCATAGCGTACATGTGGCTTCCAACTAAACTTGCATATGGCACTTGGGCCATATACCTCTTCTCTTCTTCGGTACTCGGAGACAGCTTCTCACTTAACTTAAAGTGGAAAGCCAATGGTATAGTAACCGGTTTTGAGTTCTCTTCAAGACTAAAATGTTGCAATACCTTCTTCAAATTAAATGCAGTTTTTGTGTCAACCATACAATTCTAGTAGCCTTGTCTCGAGTAATCTCCATGCCCGAAATCTTCTTGGCTTCATCAAGGTCCTTCATCTCAAATTCACGATTCAATTGGGCTTTCAACTTAACAATCTCCCCATCACTCTTAGATGCAATCAACATATCATCCACATATAAGAGTAAGTAAATGAAGGCTCCATCCTGTTGTTTACAGAAATACACACAATGATCAAATTAACTTCTAGTAAACTTTTGTACCGTCATCAACTTGTCAAACCGCAAATACCATTGCCTCGGAGATTGCTTCAAACATATATAGACCTTTGCAACTTGCATACCATATCCTCCTTGCCAGCATCATTGAACCCATCCGATTGTGTCATATAAATTTCCTCATCTAAATCCCCATGTAGAAAAACAGTTTTTACATCGAGCTGTGCCAACTCCAAAATAAATTGTGCAACCAAAGCTAATAAAATGCTAATAGAGGAATGCTTCACAATTGGCGAGGACACCTCATTGTAGTCAATACCTTCCTTTTGAACGTACCCTTTTGCATCCAATCAGCCTTGAATCTCACATTATTTTTCCTATGAGCACCTTCCTTCTTTGCATATACCCATTTACACCCAATTACTTTCTTTTCCTTTGGTAACTCAACGAGCTCCCATGTTTCATTCTTATGGAGAGAATCTATTTCTTCAACCATAACCTTATTCCAGTCCACCTTTCCCGAACTACGCACAACTAATTTGTATGTGGAGGGAATTTCCTCATCAACAATCGGTAGGGCATAAACAACCATGTCCACAAACCAAGCTAGCTTCTTTATCTCTCTTCTTGGTCTCTACTAGTTGTAGCTATTTCCTTCTTTTATGGGGGGATATGAGGAGAAGCACGCTCCACCTCATCTTCTTCTTCAATGTCCCATTCTTCTTCATCCTTTTGAAAGAGTGTCTTGTGAACCCGCTGGATTATACTCCACATGTTGCACTATACTACCATCTCTGTTCTTTTCACTTGACTTATTCTCCTTCCCATTGGTAGAAAATTTACCTTCATTGATAAAACATCCCTGCTAAGAACCATCTTTTTCAAAGATGGACACTAAAGTCTGAACCCCTTCACTCCACTACTGAAGCCCAGAAAAACTGCTTCCTTTGTCCTTGGGTTGAGTTTGCATTTTCTGTAACATGAAAGAAAGCAGGGCAACCAAATATTTGTAAAGAATCATAATCATTACCAGGTTTACCAGTCCATACCTCAATGGATGTCTTACCCCCAATCGCAGCAAAAAGATGTCTGTTAATTAGATGACCCGCATAAGTGACAGCTTTCGCCCAAAATTTCTTCGTCAAACCGGCATTGGACAACATGCATCTCACCTTCTCTAGCAAAGTTCTATTCTTCCTTTCCGCAATACCATTTTGCTATGGAGTCTTCCTAACGGTAAAATGCCTCATTATTCCTTCCTTGTTGCATAACTCTAGGAATGGATCCGACTTGTATTCTTCGCCATTGTCGGATCTCAATACCTTTATCTTCTTGCCTGTTTGTACCTTAATCATCTTCTTCCAAGTCAAGAAAACTTCAAGTACCTCATCTATGTGCTTCATCGTGTAAACCCAAAGTCTTCTTGAGTAGTCATCAACAAATGTCACAAACCAATGCCTTTCACCCAATGATGCAGTCTTTGTTGGACCCCAAAAATTCGTATGCACATTATCAAATATCCCTTCTGCTTGGTGGACGCCTGTGCCAAACTTCACTCTGGTTTGCTTTCCCAATACACAATGCTCACAGAAGTCTAACTTGTAAGTCTTGGCACCTTTCAACAACCCCTGCTTCACTAGGCCTTGTATGACCTTCTCTCCCGCATAACCAAACCTCATATGCTAAAGCTTAGTCATATCATTAGCAATCTCAACGGTGGCTGCTCTACGTACAATGGTCTTCCCTTGCAAGTAATACAAATTATTCCTCCTAAGGCCCTTCATGACAACTAGAGCACCACGTATTACTTTCAATACTCTAGCATCCATTGATACCTTGAACCGTTAGATTCCAAAGAACATAAAGAAATCATACTCTTCTTCAAATCTGGCACATACCACACATTTGACAAATCCCTTGTGGTTCCATCATGTAGCTTCAACTTGACTACTTCTACACCCTTCTTCTCACAAGCATGATCGTTCCCGATAAGGACTATTCCACTACTCATAACTTCCAATATAGTAAAATAATCCTTATTAGGGCACCTGTGATAAGAACACGCTGAATCAAGAATCCACTCATCACTACAAGTACTCACAGTGGTAGCCAAAACAAAATCTGACTCATCATCTTCAACTTGGATCACATTGCATTAGTCTTCTCCTTGTTTTTCAACCTCGGATAATCCTTTTTTCCAATGACCCAATTCTTTGCAAAAAGCACACTCATCCTTTGCCGGAATTCTTCTTCCATTGGAAAAAGCTCTTCTCGATTTGGAACGAGATTTGCTTCGGCCCTTTCCTTGCTTTCTGCTTTCTGATCTACCCCTTATCATTAAAGCCTTGGATGTATCGGTTTGGGCTTGTTTGTCTCTTTTGTCGAATTCATTATTCATTAAGGCATTCGACACATCCTCGAACATTATTGAATCTTTCCCATAAATTAAGGTTGCTGCCAAGCGTTTGTATGAATCGAGTAACGAATTCAACAATACTAAGGTCTTATCCTCATCCTCAATATCTTCATCCAAATTCAAAAAATCGGATAGCAATTTGTTGAAGACATTCAAGTGATCTAACATAGGCGTACCTAACTTATATTGAAAATGAAGCAACTTCCGCTTCAAATATAACTGGTTCTTGATGCTCTTTGTCATGTACTTGTCTTCAAGCTTCTTCCATAACAATTTGGCCATATTCTCTCTCATTACAAAGTATTTGACATTCTTTGCGAGGTAGAGACGAATAGACCCACATGAGCACCGAACTATTCATCTTCAACCACTCTAATTGGTTTAAACATATTAACATTTTTTCATGGTATAACTAAATATAAAATATTCAAAACAATGAGCTGCATATAATAATTTACACCAACTTAAAATTATGAGTTACAACTATTGGCCATTAAAATCATAAGCTACATTATTGTGTTGTCGGACTTAAAGTTATAGCACAACCTTAGTTTTTTAAATGATAAAGGAATAAATCACTTTTGCACAATAAATGATGCATGCTTATGGTAAATAAATTACAACTCTAGCTATTTGTCGAATTTTGATTGCAAAAATAAATTGCAACTAACAATTCGCAATGCTTGTTTAAACATAATCTAAAAACCAAGAACACTAAAAATTCATGAGTCTATAAACAATTTCTGATAAAACATAAAAGTAAATGGTATAAAATTTTCATATTAGGAGTGATATTTTCGTATAGATTTGGATTCAGCAAACCTTTAGCTTCTTCAGACTGAACATTTTTGCACAAAATAAATCCTACAACATCCGAAATTGCAAATATTTAACTTCTTCAAATTGAACATTTTTGCTGATACAACTACATGAAGTGACACTACCAAAAATTATGAAATCGTGTGTAGTTTAACAAAACATTCAAATTGGATCAATTTTCATCTAAAAAATAATACTACAGAAAAAGTGTCCTGACACTGCGGGGCTAATGGATGCCCATGGCTGAAATGTTGAATCTATCTCACCAAAAAAAAAAAAGAAATGTTGAATCTCAATTGCCATCTAATAAATAAATAATATGCTTCTACCTACCAAAAAAGGGGGTGAAACGTCGCTATGTATGGTTCTGAAGTTCATTTATTTTTATTAATAAAACTAGGTACAACCAAATAAGTTTTCTCAGAAAAAGAAAAAAAAATTAACTCTAATTTAAAACTAATGTGGCATCCTGTGTGAATGCTGCATCAACAAGTGTAAATGCTACATTGCTAGGGAAAAAACAGTCAAATCAATTCTTAATTTCTTTAGGGCGCAGTCTTCAGTACCTTAAGGCTGTTTCATTGTATATACATTAAAACCATTCCAACCATTGGATGATAGATCCTCCATGATCCCAACCATCCATGTGTATCCCCCAATTTAAATGAAAACCATGTGTGGTATTGTACCAAAATCACACCCAAAAGTGTCCTTACCCTTTCAGCCGGTTACCAAGTAACACACCTTTCTCCTATTTGTAAGATAGTAATATTCATTTATTTTCTATGTCCCACATAATATGTATCTCATATATATATATATATGTATATATATATTTTTAAGTATGTTTTCCATTTGAGTAATGCTATTTTTTTCAAATTCAAATCTCAAATTTCCATTTTAAATGATGTGGTTCCATTTAAAAAACAGTGAGTCAAATGATGGCCACTTGAACATCCTTCAATCAAAATCCAATAGATCCATTTGGATTTGGAAAGCACAGCATTACTCTTTCAATTTAAAGTTGAATAATGATATGCTCCCCAAAATTAAAATTTTTTTTTCCAAATTAGTTGATGTTGAAGTGGTCTTACCATTATTGAAGAGGGTCCTGCTACCACGTATGTTAGGAAACACTTTTTGCAAGGAAAAAAAAAATAAATGGGAAGCGTAAGATAGTAATATTCATTTATTTTCTATGTCCCACATAATATGTATCTCATATATATATGTATATATATATTTTTAAGTATGTTTTCCATTTGAGTAATGCTATTTTTTTCAAATTCAAATCTCAAATTTCCATTTTAAATGATGTGGTTCCATTTAAAAAACAGTGAGTCAAATGATGGCCACTTTAACATCCTTCAATCAAAATCCAATAGATCCATTTGGATTTGGAAAGCACAGCATTACTCTTTCAATTTAAACTTGAATAATGATATGCTCCCCAAAATTAAATTTTTTTTTTCCAAATTAGTTGATGTTAAAGTGGTCTTACCATTATTGAAGAGGGTCCTGCTACCACGTATGTTAGGAAACACTTTTTGCAAGGAAAAAAAAAATAAATGGGAAGCGTAGTGTTACTCTTTAAAATTTTATCTCATTGGTCAAATAAGAGTAAGTGATTTCCTAAAATAATTCTACTTTGATGGTGTGACGCCCCGGAGCAGCAAAAATAGAGAAAAATAAATTTTCTTTTTGAGTCCATAGGGAATGACAGGTGAAAGTCACTAACAGTCCATACCACACAGTACTAGTCCACAAGAAAAACAGGAACAACAATATAAACAACTGAAATATATAAACACAATATTACTATTACAAATGTCAGAGTATGGTGCTTAGGATCACAACAGGTCTGGAGATAACATATGCCCAAGTACCCATTAAACTAAAGTTCAACAGAAATATAGAATTAAATATAACATCTTTAGCTGGTGTAAGGGTAATCGCCAGCGTAGTGACCTTCTCCGGCATAACCAGCATTAGTGGGGCCACCTTCTGCATAATCGAACTCCGGATAGTAGCCATCACCGTAAGTTCCATCATCTGCATAGTCTGGACGGGGAATATCCAGGCAATAAAGGCCGTCAGCTTACTTAAAGTTGAGTGAGAACTAACTAACACAGTCTCATAGAAATAACGTAATTACCAATTATGAACGATACATAGCAGTGATATTAATAATATCTTGCTCTCTTATTCAAACACATCATTAACCGATTTCCATCATCCTCTAACTTAAAGGCTAACTGTAACAATCTCGACTGACTACACCGAACTGATTATATCACTCCGATATGTTAGTGCTCTTGTTCACCGTTGTACCGCTTTTAAGAACTCTTGCGAGCATCACACATCGTTCTCATATAACAAAGTTTATGGACGCACCAATACTCTTGATCACCGCTATATCGCTTTTAAGAACACTTGCGAGTATCGTCCGTTCACAATCAATATGTATTTGTACTCTTGTTCACCGCTTTTAAGAACTCGTACTGTTCACCGCTTTTAAGAACTCTTGCGAGTACCATACATAACGCTCGCATCCCATGCAGACCGACAAATGATACTGACACACTGGCACTAACGGTCACCAACATCCCAAACGACTAAATCTCCTGAATTAACTAATGTTACCCACCATTATAATTCCAACCTTATCTCATTATCGTGTCGTATTACTATTAACGTCCGAACTCAACTACGTTACTTACCATGTTATCTCAATCTCATTATCGTATCCCATTACTTCTGTTACCCATAATATCGCATAATAGGAACACGAAACATGAATTAAACAGCTAAGCTTTATGAATAATGAACAATCATATTCTGCTTAGGTTCGATCGATTGAGGTTCTCTCAATCGCTTGAAGAAAAGTGATGTTCGATCGATCGAAGTACGTTCAATCGCACGAAGTGAAGATAGTCTCGATCAATTGAAGTCATTTCGATCGATTGAGACCTTGGGTTGTTCGATTGATTGAACTCAGATTGATCGCTCGAACTTCGTCTTCTACAAATTCTGCAGTGAACGTCCAGAATTTGGTAGGGTGTGTTTGGGTCATTATTAATACGTCCAGAATACGTAAAATGTCACAACTAAGCTACTGAGTGAGTTTGAAACTCACTGAAAGTTGCTAAGGGCGCGTTTGGCTTGAGCTTAAGCTTCCGAAGCTTTAATGGAGGCTCTTCCTTTCTTTCTCTTTGCTCCTCTGTCTCTCTCTGTTTCTCATTCTCTTCTTCTTCTTCTTCTTCTTCTTTTTCTCCCTGACTGTGTGTATATATATATAGGTGTGTATGTATATATGGATGTATATATTTACATATAAACACACAAAACTCATAACTCTCTCTCTAACTCTCTCAAGTGTTCAGCAAACAATCACAGCACACGAGCACAATGTATATATAGAGGGGAGGGGTGGGCAAGTGGCCATATTTACGGGAAACCTAGGATTTCTAATAATTACACGTTTGATCGATCGAACGAAATTCGATCGCTCGAGAGTAGATCGGCCATGCTTGATCGATTAAAAAGGTTTTGATTGATTGAAGTAGGAACCACGTCATAAATTCAGGTCGGTACGGTTTCGATCGATCAAAAAGGGTTCGATCGCTTGAACTTTGGAAATGTTCGATCACTCGAAAGGAGTTAGATCGATCGAAGATAGAATTTAAGTTATGAACAAGGGAAGTATATAGAATCTCTATGTATAAATAGTTATTGAAAATACAGGGTATTACATCATCCACCACTCATTACGAATTTCGTCCTCGAAATAGAAAACAAACAAGGTCTAAAACAAAAACGGAAACTTCTCACGCATCTCTCACTCTATTTCCCATGAAGCTTCTCCTTCATCATGATGCTTCCACTGGATCTTGACTAACGGAATCTCTTTGTTTCTGAGCTTCTTGATTCCTCGATCTAAAATGCAAACTGGTCCTTCGTTAAAGGTAACGTTGTCGTTGACCTCGATGTCCTTGAAGTTGATCTTGTGCGCTGGATTGTGAGCACATTTCCTCAGCATATGATGTGGAACACGTTGTGCACTCCTGACATCTTCGGTGGCAATGCAAGTAAATAAGTAACTTTTCCAACACGTTCTGGAATCTCAAACGGTCTGATAAATCGTGGCGATATCTTACCCCTCTTCTGAGCGAGCCGAGCTTAGCATGTATCGAGCCGAGCTTTGAGCCCTTGTTGAGCGGCTCAGTTCATATACACCCCTAGCGTTGTGGTTCTGCTGTGACTTCGGAAATCCTACCACAAAATCCATGGTTACATGTTCCCATTTCGTTAACGGGTGTAGAAGTCTAGGTGGTTTCTGATGTTCTGCCTTTACTTGCTTACAAGTAAGACATTGAGATACATACTCAGCTACTTCTTGCTTCATTCCTTCCCACTAGAAAGAATGCAACAAAACTGATATAATCAAAACCTGGAATGAACAAGCTATTAATAGACTTTAAACTTCAACCGAATTCAATATCCAATCAACAAACCTACAAAAATCAAAGTAGAACACTCTCTCTCCATATAAAACTGATAAAAGCAAAGTGGGCGTCCTCCTGGACGTACACAATACGAGTATATATAGTAAAACCTAATGCTTAGGGTTAAAACATTTCCTCTGCTGCGTGCGCGTAAAATTCTGATAAAAGGCATGTTCGATTGATCGAACATCCTTCGATCGATTGAACTTCTGGAACGTCGATCGCTTGAGCTTCCCTCGATCGATCGAACCGTTGATCGATCGAATGATCTTCAATCGATCGAACTCTGCATTTCAGCTTCTAATTGTTTTTATTAGAATTCAACACTTCCTTTTATCATTATCTTTAAATTCTTCATACAGCAACTTCAATCTGCACAAATTACAGCTAAAACAAACAACTTATCATAGTTTAATCAATATGTGCATAAACTAGCATTGTAATTCAAATTACATAAAAAAATGGAGGAATTGTAAACTAAATCAATACATTTTCTTCTTTTAGCGCGGTTGTATTTTACAAATACCCCCGCTTGTCAGTAACAATAATATTTGTTTCATAATGATAATATTTGTTTCATAATCATAAATTTTTGTTTCAGAATCTAAGAGTACCTATAATTTATGGAACAAACATTTATGGTCCGGAAACAACTTATACTGATGAAGAAACAAAAATTTAGAAGTAAGCACTTAATTTAAAATTTTGTTTCATAACCATAAATATTTGTTTCATGATCATAAAATATTTGTTTCAGAATCTAAGAGTACCTATAATTTATGGACAAACATTTATGGTCCGGAAACAACTTATACTGATGAAGAAACAAAAATTCAGAACTAAGTACTTAATTTAAAATTTTGTTTCATAACCATAAATATTTGTTTCATGATCTTAAATTATTTGTTTCATAATCTAAGAGTACCTATAATTTATGGAACAAACATTTATGGTCTGGAAACAACTTATATTGATGAAGAAACAAAAATTCAGAAGTAAGTACTTAATTTAAAATTTTGTTTCATAACCTTAAAAATTTGTTTCTTAATCATAGAATATTTGTTTCATAATCTAAGAGAACCTACAATTTTTGGAACAAAAGATTGTAGTCATGAAACAACTTAGGAAGATGAAGAAACAAGGTTTCAGAAGTAAGTTCTTAATTCAAAATTTTGTTCCATAACCATATATGATTGTTTCATAATCATAAATATTTGTTTCAGAATCTAACAGAAATTACAATTTTTTGAACAAACTTTTATGGTCACGAAACAACTTATGATGATTAAGAAACAAAGTTTCAGAAGTAAGTTTTTAATTCAAAATTTTGTTCTATAACCATATATGATTGTTTCGTAATCATAAATATTTGTTTCACAATGTAGCAGAACCTACAATTTTTTGAACAAACGTTTTGGGTCACAAAACAACTTATGATGATGAAGAAACAAAGTTTCAAAAGTAAGTTTTAAATTCAAAAGTTTGTTCCATAACCTTATATGATTGTTTCGTAATCATAAATATTTGTTTCAGAATCTAACAGAACCTACAATTTTTTGAACAAACGTTTATGGTCACGAAACAACTTATGGTGATGAAGAAACAAAGTTTCAGAAGTAAGTTTTTAATTCAAAATTTTGTTCTATAACCATATATGATTGTTTTGTAATCATAAATATTTGTTTCAGAATCTAATAGAACCTACAATTTTTTGAACAAACTTTTATGGTTAAGAAACAACTTATGATGATGATGGAACAACGTTTCAGTAGTAAGTTCAGAATTTACAAATTTGTTTCATAACCATAAATTATTGTTTCATCATCATAAATATTTGTTTCACAATGTAACAGAACCTACAATTTTTTGAACAAACTTTTATGGTCACGAAACAACTTATGATGATTAAGAAACAAAGTTTCAGAAGTACGTGTTAAATTAAAATTTTTGTTCCGTAACCATATATGATTGTTTCGTAATCATAAATATTTGTTTCAGAATCTAATAGAACCTACAATTTTAGGAACAAACTTTTATGGTCAGGGAACAACTTATGATGATGCAGAAACAAAGTTTCAGAAGTAAGTTCTGAAATTATTAATTTGTTTCACAGCCATAATTGATTGTTTCATAATCATAAAATATTTGTTTCTCAATCTAACAGAACCTACAATTTTAGGATTAAACTTTTATGGTAAGGGAACAATTATGAAGATGTAGAAACAAAGTTTCAGAAGTAAGTTCTGAAAGTATAAATTTATTTCATAACCATAAATGATTGTTTCATAATCGTAAAATATTTGTTTCAGAATCTAACAGAACCTACAATTTTAGGAACAAACTTTTATGGTCAGGGAACAACTTATGATGATGCAGAAGCAAAGTTTCTGAAGTAAGTTCTATATTTATAAATTTGTTTCATAATTATAAAGGATTGTTTCGTAATCATAAAATATTTGTTTCAGAATCTAACAAAACTTACAATTTTTGTTCCATGATCACAAACTTATGCATAATTTAATACCTTAAAAACAAAAGACATCCTTAAATTCTTGTGCACTAAAAATACTCCATATTACATGCATGTCATACAATAACTAATCGTTAAACATAGTATCTAGATCGCCATAGTATTCATAACAACAGACAGACTTTCCGTCATCTCTAATTAGACACCCAGGAAGAAAACGCTGAAAATCACCATCAACATCGTCACCACGATAATCCGGTATATTGGGATAAACATCAGCGTAGTACGGATCATATTCAATATCCTGTATAGTAAAGACGGGGGGGTCATAATACTTTTTTGCATCTTCTATTGCGTGAATACGTTGCAATCGTCATTTCATCTGTCGAATCTCTTGCTTCAACAAATCTATGACCCGATCATCATCCCTATACGGATTTCGCATCAAATCAGGGGCGTGAGAAATTGGTACTGGTACACCGTGCCAACGACAATATAATTCGCACTCACACCTTATGCTAAACAATCTTGTCCATTGTAGATCATCTCCAATAACAACTGCATTGTTTGGTAGTCGAGCGTGAGCGTCACCAATGATTATGTAGCCAACATTTGTGAAAGGTAAATTGTAAGGTATTGGGGTGCTAACAAAAGGACATCTTTCGCCATACCAAGTCTGCCCATTAGGATCTGTGTAAGAGCAATATGCATGCCATACGTCGGTAATTGAAGGAGTCCTGCTTCCACTTCCTCCACTTTTCCCTCCGCCTCTACCTCTTCTCATCCTAAGGAGATTTGAGTACACAGTCCCTTGATATTAAAAGTCTGTTTCATGATTTCAAAGTTTTGTTCCAAAGCAAGAAAATCTTGTTCCGTCATTAAAATAATTTGTTCCATGATAAGAAACTTTTGTTCCTGGAATTTTAAGTTTTGTTCCTAAGCATGAAAGTATAGTTTCTTCATCTTAATTATTTGTTCCATGATAAATTAGTTTGTTTCATGATTTCAAAGTTTGTTCCTAAGAAGGAAAGTATAGTTCCTTCATCATAAATATTTGTTCCATGATATCAAAAGTTTGTTTCATGATTTCAAAGTTTTGTTCCTAAGCATGAAAGTCTTGTTCTTTCAATGTAAATATTTGTTCCATGATTTCTAAGTTTGTTCCTTAGCATGAATGTATAGTTTCTCAACCACAAAGAGTTGTTTCGTAATAATCAAATATTTGTTTCATGAATAAGTGGTATGAATGGTGTGCCAAGGTCAGGAAACATCTTATGATGATGAAGGAGCAAAGTTTTAGACGTGGTATGAATAGTGTGCCAAGGTTTGAACGAACAACTCATGCTATGACAGTACTGCAACATTGTTGAGGCATGATGTACATTCTCGCTATCATAGATGGTGTTATATATTTCAAAAACCACCGGTTACTGTCTCGACAAATAAAAATGGTATGGGCCCGTCAAACGTTGCCAACTCATTTGGAAATGAAGCGAGGAATAACACAAAGGAAATTCTTCAGAGGTTGCGTTGAATGCACAACTGTTGTGTTAAAGGGTCGTGGAAGGTTATCTAGTACCTCGGTGTCTTTAGATTGTTTACTAAGAAGTTTGTGATAGTTATCTAACTATAGTTTTCATTTCTAACATTCCATTTCTAACATTTGTGAAAGGTAAATTATAAGGTATTGGGGTGCTAACAAAAGGACGTCTTTCACCATACCAAGTCTGCCTATTAAGATCTGTGTAAGACTAATAGGAATGGCATACATCAGTAATTGAAGGACCCCTTCTTCCACTTCCTCCACTTCTCCCTCCGCCTCTACCTCTTCTCATCCTAAGGAGATTTGAGTGTGGTCAGTTGATATCAAAATTTTATTTCATGATTTCAAAGTTTTGTTTCTAAGCAGCAAAGTCTTGTTCCGTCATAGTAAACTTTTGTTCCGTGATTATAAACTTTTGTTCCATGAATTCTAAGCTTTGTTCCTAAGAATGAAACCATAGTTTCTTCATCATAATATTTGTTCCATGGTAACAATAGTTTGTTTCGTCATTTAAAAAATTTGTTCCTAAGATTGAAAGTATAGTTCTGTCATCATAAATATTTGTTCTACAACATAATAAACTTTTGTTCCCTGACCAACAAAGTCTTATTCCTTTAACATAAATTTTTGTTTCACGATAGTTAAGATTTATCCTTTAACATAAACTATGAATTCCATGACAGTGAGATTTGTACCATGATCTCTAATGTTTGTTCTTTTATCATAAATATTTGTTTTCGGAAACAAAAACTTTTGTTCCTAATATATGAAACAAAAGTTAAACAAAAGTTTAAGATGAAAGGAACAAGACTTTTCGAACCTTTGAAACTTTATGTTAAGAAAACTTTTCTTTCTATCTTTCTTTCCTAATGTGATAAGGTCATGTTCCTTTAAGATAAATTTTGTTTCACGATGTCAAAATTTTGTTCCTAGTGTTGGAATGTACATATTGTTCCTTTAAATTAAACTGTTGATTCTAAGGCATGAAAAATACTATTTACAATGCTAAATAGGATCAGGAAAATACCTTTTACTATAACTTCAACTTAAGTAAGTTGTCTTTTCCGAATAAACTTAACCTTGGTTGTCTTCTCCAAATTAAACTTCAACTTGGTAGAAGGTGAGGGATGTTGAAGTGAGAGTGTTGAAAATGGGGAGAAGATGTTGTGAAAGTGAGAGTGTGTTGATAGGGATGATTGAGTGAGTTCAAATAAGATAATAAGAGTGGGGAGGAAAAATTAACCAACCAACCTTAAATGCAAAAACCAACCTTAAAACTAAGTACTAGGTAGGTGAACCTCATTATAGATGGAACAAACATATAAAAGCCTTAGAACAAACTTATATGATCACAATGAGAACAATTGTTCCCATATACCTAAGTTGGTAGTTAGGTTATTTAATTGAATTAGATGGTAGTGATTTAATGCGAACCTTTAAGACTAAAAACTTAAATGCTAGTCATTTTTCCAATACTTTTAAATACACGTATTGTTATATGTTATAAAGAACAACTAACCTAAAATATAAAGTTCCTTCATGATAAATATTTGTTCCATGATTCTGAAGGAACAATAAATCGTGACTTTGAAGGCATGGAACAAACATTGACGATCAAGGAACAATAATCTGTGGTCAAGGAACAAACACATTGTACAATACATAACCAACCTGTGATAACCGGTTGCCTCCCATTTAATGCATGTCATAAAATACACTTTCATCCAATCAATAATTGACAAGTGTCTTGGTGGTATGTTGTATATACAACAAAACCACATTTGGGTACCAAAGAGTTTTCCTTTCTTTAATTTCGTATGTTCCTATTGTAAAAAAAAATGTAAGTTGATCCTGAAAATGAAATTTTGACTTCCAGATCGAGCAGTGCTGCTGAACAGAGTGTAGATCTGGAAAAGAGATCTAGAATAAAATTCATTGCATATCTCTTCTTGACTTGGCTTGATAAGCCTGCATTATGCTTGTGGTCCCTCTAATTAACTTTTTTGGATGTAAGAGACTCATGAGTCACGATGTGCAATATTACAAGTTACTTCAATTCTTGGCTTGAGAAGCTACTATTACCCATGTGATCAATTTAATTAGACTAATGCCATGCTCTTTAAATTTTGTACAGTACGAGGTTTACAAATGCATGTGGTATTGAGACTATCTTCAATAATGGTTGGGGCACTTTAACATAGGCCCGCCTTCAGTAATGAGCTTGTTTGGATGAATGAAAGCGGTAGGAAATTGGAGAAGAAAGAGCGATTGGCTACACTTTACTCCATGTGGTTAGCCCCATTTTTACTTTCCTCCCCTATAGTTAAAAGTGAACACTTAACCCCCGTGATTTTGGATTAAAGTGAAATTACTAATTTATTTCAAAATAGCTCCACATAGGGATTAAGTGTGAAAATTAGTCCCATAGAGGAGTGTTTAAGTGTTAAAATTAGTCTCACGTAGGTGTGTTAAATTGCAGCATTATCCTCATGTAGGGAGTTAACTCCAAAATTAACTTCGCAAAGGGGGTTAAGTGTTACTAATATTTTTGGCCAATTTTAGAATTTTTTTATTAGTTTCACTTTAGTCCGAAATCACAAGAGGGTTAAGAGTCCACTTTTGAAGTACAAGGGGTAAAGTAAAAGTGGGCCCAATCACAGGGTAAAATATAATTAACCCGAAGTAAAAGTTAGACCCACAAAGATTTAATTGCAGCATTATCCCTGCATAGGGGTTAACCTCAAAATCAACATCACAATGCGGTTACATGTTAACTTTTTTGGTGAATTTAAGAATTTCATCAATTTCGAGGGAAATCTTAAAAGTTCCACTTTAGTTTGAAACCACAAGGGTTTAAATGCTCACTTTTGAAGCACAAGGGATAAAGTGAAAATGGGTCCAACCACAGGGAGGTAATGTGTAATTAAACCTAGATTTTTTTTTAATCAATTTTGAGGAAAATCTAAGTTATGTCACTTTAGTCCGAAACTAAAGGGGATTAAGTGTCCATTTTATAACACAAGGGAGTAAAGTGAAAATGTTCTAACCACAAGGGATAAAATGTAATTAATCCTAATTTATATCACTTAAGTTCCTCCATTTTTTTATCAATTCTAATTGTGGGCAATCGTTAACAAATACACACATTGAAGGCTCAAAAAGTATGGTCAAAATTTTTAACGACACTTTTTATTCTGACATTAACCATTACTTCTCT
The DNA here is from genome assembly GCA_033977485.1 of Hydrangea macrophylla. Taxonomy (NCBI): domain Eukaryota; kingdom Viridiplantae; phylum Streptophyta; class Magnoliopsida; order Cornales; family Hydrangeaceae; genus Hydrangea; species Hydrangea macrophylla. Next base: position 106,974,866 of record CM066989.1, on the reverse strand, counting down.
GGCAATAGCAAATTTTAACCGGTTATTGTCAATCGAAAGACATAAAGTGCAGGAACTAAAGACAAATTTTAGTTTCTTGCAGCCTTAGGCTAAAAAAATATGACGCAGCACGCCTATTTTGTAATACTTGTAATTTCCTATTTTTATATTAATGAATTTCTTCTTAGATATCTATGTCTTTGAAAACCCATATCTATAAGTTTCATTACGATTAGGTTTCCGTCGTTATTATTTTGTACCATTTAGATTTTTTATGTCGACACTTAATCGAAATCGGAAAACAAAATTAGAAGTCGAATAGAAATTCTAGGACCCGTATTGTCACATTAGACCCATACTAAGTTAGTACATGGACCTGTATTATGATACATCCACATAAAAAAGGGTGATTTGGGATGTATGGTGCGGCCAATCCAAGGGTTAGGAGATGTGTATTGATGCCCATCCAACGGCTGGGATTAATTCCAATAAAGGTAAAGTTGACTTCTGGATAGCACAGCTGGCGCATTAAATGCGCAGTAAATGAGCTATTGACTGGTAGAGCCGGTCATGTTCACCCCTTGTGTTGTAAATGTTGTTCCTGTGTAATAACACTTGTTCCTATATTAATAAGACTTGTTTCTGTATAAAGAAAAGTTGTTTCTGAGGACAATTTTTGGACATAATTCTACGTAATGTAACTAATGTGGTACCATATCAGTGTTCCTTTGTAGAATTTAAGTGACAGACTTGCACACACTTGTACCTAATGTAACCAATGTGGTACCATACCAACATTCCTTTGTAGAATTTAAGGTTGTTATTGAATAACAACACACCAACCACACAAATCCTAGGATAACACACCAACCACTATAATCCTAGGATTATTTTGAAAAACTAGGATAACACACAAATCACACAAATCCTAGGATAACACACCAACCACTATAATCCTAGGATTATTTTGAAAAACTTCACTCTTCCAAACCAATTTAACTGTATCCATTTCTTGGAGAAAGAAGATTTATTTTTGGAGCACAAGAGAGAAGACATTGGTTAGTTGAAAAAAAAACATAGAAGGTGAAGGTTTTTTTTTGGAGCACAAGAGAGAGGACAATAGTTTGTTGTTCAAAAAAAAAAAGAGGTGAAGATTTTTTTTGGAGCACAAGAGAGAAGACAATAGGTTGTTGTAAAAAACCAAAAAAGAGGTAAACATTTGTATGTTGTTACTTTGTATTTATTTATTTTTATTGTAAGATTTGTAGAAATATGAGTGTTTCTTACCATGCCTTGAGAGCACAAATGCAATGTCCAAAAATAAATATTAGTGAAGTAAAAATAAATAAGAGTTGTCTTACTTAATTTGTGAAAAAAATTAATATTAGTGACTAAGAGTGTTCTTTATTAGTATAACAAAAATTAGTGAAGTGATAATAAATAAGATACACCATTGAAATACATTTTGAAATGTATTTTCTTACAAATATTTATAATGCAATATATGGAACAATATATGTTTAATGTATCTACAAACATTTTTAGGAATAAGAGTGTTCTTATTATATTAGTACCCAAAAAAAAAAAAAGTGAAGAAAATTAGTGAATTAAAAATACGAAAACAGTAAGGGAACAAGAGGGAAACAAAATTTCTTCAACGGGGAACAAGTAGGGTACATAATTTACTAATCATGAAACAGTTACGATACAATATTTCTTAATCATGAAACAGCTAGGGTACAAGATTTTTATCATGGAACATTAAGGGTACAGAATTCCTTAATCAAGAAACAACAAGGGTACAGAGTTTCTTAATCAAGAAACAACAAGGGTACAGATTTTCTTAATCAAGAAACAATTAGGGTACAGAGTTTCTTAATCAAGAAACAATAAGGGTCCAGAGTTTCTTAATCAAGAAACAACAAGAGTACAGATTTTCTTAATCAAGAAACAATTAGGGTACATAATTTCTTAACAAGAAACAACAAGGGTACATAGTTTCCTAATCATGAAATTCATATCATCATTCAGAAAGGATGTCCAAACCAGATAGATCACCATAGTATTCATAGCAACAGAAAGGCTGGCCATCATCTCTGATTAGACACTCAGGAAAAAAACGTTGAAAATCCCCATCAACATCATCTTCACTATAATCCGGTAGATTGGGTACATAATCTTTTAATCATGATGTACAAGCGTATATCATGAATAAGATATGATGGACAGTTCCAGTGAGTTGTCTCATCCTTTAAAAAATATTTGAGTTGTTATTTCACGGACAGTTCTAGTTAGTTGTCGACATCTCTCAATCAATTAGAAAGTTGAAAATTTAGTCAGATCACTAAAAAAGCTGCATTTTACGAAACGCTACAGTAGGATCTGGACAGTACCTGTGAGTTGTCCCATCACTTAAAAAATCTAACTTTTTATAGCTTTGGAACAATTAGTGGCAATAATATTGTGGAACAATGTTAGAACAAGAAATGCTTATTGTTAATAAAGAAACAACAAGGGTACAGATTTTCTTAATCAAGAAACAATAAGGGTACAGAGTTTCTAAATCAAGAAACAACAATGGTACAGATTTTCTTAATCAAGAAACAATAAGGGTACAGAGTTTCTTAATCAAGAAACAACAAGGGTACAGATTTTCTTAATCAAGAAACAATAAGGGTACAGAATTTCTTAATTAAAAAACAATTAGGGTACATAATTTCTTAACAAGAAACAACAAGGGACATAGTTTCCTAATCATGAAATTCATATCATCATTCAGAAAGGATGTCCAAACCAGATAGATCACCATAGTATTCATAGCAACAGAAAGGCTGGCCATCATCTCTGATTAGACACTCAGGAAGAAAACGTTGAAAATCCCCATCAACATCATCTTCACTATAATCCGGTAGATTGGGATATACATCAGCGTAACATGGATCATCTTCAATATCTTGTATGGCAAAGACTGGTGGGTCGTAATACTTTTTTGCATCTTCGATTGCATGAAAACAATGCAATCGTCGTTTCATCTGTTGAATTTCTTGCTTCAACAAACGTATGACTCGATCGTCATCCCTATTCGGATTTTCCATCAAATCAGCAGCTCGAGAAATTGGTACTGGCAACCCATGCCAACGACAATATACTTCACATTCACACCTTATGCTAAACAATTTTGTCCAGTGTAGATCATCTCCAATAAGGACTGCATTGTTTGGCAGTCGAGTGTGAGCGTCACCAATGATTATGTGGCCAACATTGGAGAAAGAGAAATTATAAGGTATTGGGGTGTTGACAAAAGGACGTCTTTTGCCATACCAAGTTTGCCCTTTAGGATCTGTGTAAGAGCAATATATATGCCATACATCGGTAATTGAAGGAGCATTACTAGCCCTTCTTCCCCTTCCCCCACTTCTCCCTCCACCTCTACCTCTTCTCATCATAGGGAGATTTGAGTACACAGTATAGAGTATGAATTGTGTTGTTGCTAGCAACTCCTATTGATTTTTATAGAATATGAATTGTGATGTTGCTTGAAACTGAAAATGACTACACCTACTATCACTAAGGATTTCATAGAAGGGACAGTACTATGAATAAGATATGATGGACACTTCCTGTGAGTTGTCCCATTCATAAAACTACCATTTGAGTTGATTTTTCACGGACAGTTCTAGTGAGTTGTCTACATCTCTCAATCACTTAGAAAGTTGAAAGTTTGGTCAGATCACTGAAAAAAAAAGCTGTCATTTTGCGAAACGCTACAGTAGGATCTGGACAGTTCCAGTGTGTTGTCCCATCACTTAAAAAATTCTCACTTTTTATAGTTTTGGAACAATAAGTGGCAATAATATTGTGGAACAATATTAGAACAACAAATACTTATTGTTAATGAATCAACAATTAGGGTACATAATCTTTTAATCATGATATACAAGCGTATATCATGAATAAGATATGATGGACAGTTCCAGTGAGTTGTCTCATCCTTTAAAAAATATTTGAGTTGTTATTTCACGGACAGTTCTAGTTAGTTGTCGACATCTCTTAATCAATTAGAAAGTTGAAAATTTAGTCAGATCACTGAAAAAGCTGCATTTTACGAAACGCTACAGTAGGATCTGGATAGTTCCTGTGTGTTGTCCCATCACTTAAAAAATTCTCACTTTTTATAGTTTTGGAACAATAAGTGGCGATAATATTGTGGAACAATATTAGAACAACAAATACTTATTGTTAATGAATCAACAATTAGGGTACATAATCTTTTAATCATTATATACAAGCGTATAGGATTTTTTAATCAGGAAACAACAAGGGTACATACTTTCTTAATCCAGGTTTAACAAAGGTACATATTTTCTTAATTAAGAAACAATAAGGGTGCAGAGTTTCTTAATCAAGAAACAACAAGGGTACAGATTTTCTTAATCAAGAAACAATAAGGGTACAGAGTTTCTTAATCAAGAAACAACAAGGGTACAGATTTTCTTAATTAAGAAACAATAAGGGTACAGAGTTTCTTAATCAAGAAACAACAAGGGTACAGAATTTCTTAATTAAGAAACAATAAGGGAACATAATTTCTTAATCAAGAAACAATAAGGGAACAAAATTTCTTAATCAAGAAACAATAAGGGTACAGAATTTGTTAATCAAGAAACAATAAAGGTACATAATTTCTTAATTAAGAATCAATAAGGGTACAGAATTTCTCAATCATGAAACAACAATGGCACAGTATTTCTTAATCTTGGAACAATAAGGGTACAGACAATAATTTGTTATACGCATACATTACATTTATTAATTGTTGTTTGTTTTGTATCAGGGTAAATTTCAATGGATGGAATGCGGAGATCTAAGGGAAAGTCAGTATGCATAGAGGTCGATGAAGAAACATGTTTGGGAAATGATTTAGATGATGAAAGTGAATTGGAATACACATACAATATTCATACCGGGGTTGGCAGTAATGATCCTCAAGCTGAACAAAGTAATGTCGTTCAGCAAACCTTCGAATGTGTTTCGGACCAAGCGCTGAATGAATTGACCGTAGATGAAGTCATATGCATGACATTCAAATCTGTGGAAAAAGCTGAAAAATTTTACAATAGTTACGCGAAGGTGGTGGGTTTTAGTATACAGAAGGATTCAATGAAATACGGAAGGGACAAATTAGTGTTATCGAGACGTTGGGTGTGTTCTAAAGAAGGGGAAAGGTCCCAAAAATATTTAGATCGTGAAGACAGATCGAGGGAGCCCAAGCCCCTAACTAGAGTTGGATGCGGTGCACTCCTCCGTATCAAATTGCATAGAGCTTCTCAGTATTATGTTGTGACAAATTTTGTTAAAGACCACAACCATCCGCTGTGTACTCCTCAATGTGTGCCTTTTCTCCGGTCGCACAGGGAAGTCCAGGCAAAAGACAAAGCTCAAATTAGTTCAATGCGCAGTGTCGGTATCAGACCTAGTAAGATAATGGACTACATGGTACATCAAGCGGGTTCTTACGAGAAGGTTGGATTCATTCAGAAGGACTTGTACAACTATATTGAAGCTGAACGTACATCGGAACTTGTAGATGGTGATGCCGAGGGAGCACTAGCGTATTTGTGTTCTAAAGGCGAGAGCGATCCAGATTTTTATTACAAGTTCGAGGTGGATGAGGAGCATCGATTGTCTAGGTTGTTTTGGACAGATCCAAGATCCCGTATCGACTACGACAGATTTGGCGATGTCCTAGCATTTGATACAACTTACCGAACAAATGCCTATAGGAAACCATTTGTCATACTTGCAGGCGTCAATAATCATTTTCAAACTACAATTTTTGGTTGTACATTATTGGTCGATGAAACCATAGACACCTACATTTGGGCTTTGGAGACCTTACTTGATGCAATGAAGGGTAAGGCTCCGACTTCTGTACTAACCGATGGAGATAAGGCGATGCGGCAGGCAATTCTTCGCATCCTTCCTAACTCATCACATCGGTTGTGTCAATGGCACATACAATGGAATGCCGTTACAAACATTCGTATCGCAGGGTTTGGTAAAGATTTTGACAAATGCATGAAGAGAAATTGTACGGGCGAAGAGTTTGAAGCATCATGGCAAGAGTTACTTGACAAGTATGGGCTACACCATAACAAATGGATCACAGAGATGTATGAAAAGCGTTCGATTTGGGCCGAGGCATTCTTGAGGGGCCAATTTTTTGCCGGTATGAAGAGCACGCAAAGGTGCGAAGGGATTAACTCTTTTTTAAAAGGGTTTCTTAAAATCCGAATGCGCCTTTACGAGTTTGTTAAAAATTATGATAGAGCACTTAGACGGCTTCGCCACAATGAAGCAAAGGCGCACAATGATACGGAGCAAACACATCCAGTTATGGCCACAAACTTGAGACCCATTGAGGAGCATGCTGCCAACATATTCACTAGATCCATTTTTATCATGTTTAGTGGTGAAATTAAGCGTGAGACTAAGTACTTTGTGGTGGAAAGGGTGAATGGGCCGACGCACGTTAATTTTTACCTGTCCAAATATCCACAGCCCACTTCGCGATGGAATGTTATTTCAGATCACCATGAGGGGACAATTAAGTGTTCTTGCATGCGGTTTGAATCTGTTGGAATACCTTGCTACCATATGATATGTGTAATGAAAAATGAATACATGCAGGAAATCCCTCTAAGTTGTATCACACCAAGATGGTTGAAAAGTGGCCCGGAATGGGCGGAAACGGCAAAATGCATGTCTCTGAATTGGAATAATTTTCAGCACACTCAAAGTCAAATTGCACGTCTCGATTTGCTCAATTCGAGGTGCAAAGACATGGGGCACTATGCTGTCTTAACGGAGGAAGGATGGAACGATGCAAATGATACAGTCACAGAACTAACATGCCGTTTGAAGGACCTATGGAAGAAGAAGAATGGGACCGCAGAGTTTAGAACCTGTTTTGGTGTAAAAGACCCAGCCCCAGTTGAAACAAAGGGAAGTAAAGGGGCAGGCAGCAGCAAACAAAATTTAAAGCGTTGTGGTTATTGCAGGTTATTTCTTAAACACAACTTTTATTTACCTAAAATTCACCTGCATATCAGAGGCTCAATACTTCTTACTATTGGCACAACATAGGTACAAACATACTTACCACAGAAACATAACGGGTACAAAAAATCTGGTGACAGAAACATAATTGGCACGAAAATACTGATTATAGAAACGTAACGGGTACAAAAAATCTTATCACAGATACATAATGGGTACAAAAATATTGATCACAGAAACATAATGGGTACAAAAATATTGATCACTGAAACATAATGGGTACAAAAATATTGATCACTGAAACATAATGGATACAAAAATGCTGATCACATAAACATAATGGTCACAAAAATGCTGATCACTGTACTATTACACAACCCCAAACCAATTTGACTAAAATTCATGACCCATTCCAAAACCAAATAAATCCTGCACAAACAAAAAAACAAAAAAGCATGTCAAATAAACGAACATTACAATTTTATAAGTAGTAAGGAATGAAATAGTGATGTACTGTGTGCTGTACTAATAAACATTGATGTTTACAGATGCGTTGGACACACAAGAACAACATGCCCAAAAAATCAACCAAACTGGTCCACTGTACAAGATGATACTGAACTTGAAGGTGGTGGACGGGCTACTGCTAGCCGAAGAAAGAACTTATTTAGTAGCCCAAGTACTACATCCACAGACCGTGGGATGCACACTCCTTCCAAAAAAGATACACGCACACCAAATATGAACAATATGTTCGATGACACTCCAAACTCTAAGACTTCGGGATACTTATACAGAGGTGTCGATGACGGAACAACTACAGTGAACACTCCATCCACTACAAGATTCGACTTAAATAGTATTGATGAGGTAGGAAATATCATTACTCATATTATTTGGAAATGTACACTTTTGTCTTAGTTTTTTCTTTATAAACCTTGTAAATGATTCCTTGCAGGCCAACAGTAATTGCACATGTGGTTTTGAGTTCAATGGTGGAGCAACTACAACGACCAATCCATCGACTACAATCAACACTCCATCCACTACAATATTCGACTTAAATAGTATCGATGAGGTAGGCAACAGTAATTGTACATGGGGTTTTGAGATCGATGAAAACTAATTTTTAAAATTGTGATTCAAAGGGGGTTGTGTTTTACATGCAATGATTTCTTATGGTCTGTATGTTTTTACATTCAACTTGTCCAACCCTGACAGTAAAGTCTATATCATTAATTGGTCACCCTTGTAATGAATGAAAACATGTTCTAACATTGAAGCTTCACTTAACCTTGATCTTGTAAAATGCGCTCAAGGAAAGAGGTTGAAATTGAAAACACCAAATGGATATACAAGATACCAGTAAAGACTGAGCTAGGATATTATATAGATCGGAGTTCATATTCTATTTCCTTAAATTCCAGTAAAGTATCTAATTTGGTAAAAATAAATCAGTAGTACATAAAAAAGTGAGGAAGAAAGTAACTCACTTTGGGCTATACTGTACGTGCTGCAATTTTTTTGAGTACCTCTACCCGTTTACTGTTATGCTCAGATTAGACTAGGTCCACAATTGTTCTTGCACGGGCTTCAGCGGATCCAAACTACAAAGTTTCTATAAGTTATAAATATTCTATCCCAATTACTATGGTAGTTAAACAATAATCTAATGAATGATATTTACCTTGAATTCAATTCCTGGCCCAAGATCAAGAATTTGCATGTACAGAATTACATATAGGCCGCAGTCATCACTATTACAAAATTGTAGAATTAATTAGTATATGGATGGTTGTGAAAAGTGGACGGATGTCAATAAATTTTGAAGTGCATACTTACCCATTTGGTTGTTTTGGGAGCCATTCCAATCTCTTGACTGGAAATTTTACGACATTTGTATTATAATCATAACCATAGTACTGCATCAAGCACTTATCCAAATGTTCTACCTGGACAAACCATATGATATAAAAATCCTTAAAACCTATGTACAAGAATTTATAGGCATAACTATGTTGTATAGTCAGAATTTTGACTTACAAGTGTTGAAACCTTCTTCTGCCGGTTTAAATTGAACTCAGGGCTCGGCAATGGATCTAAAATAAAAGTCCACCCAGCAACCATGTCAATGACACAGAGAAACCAATGCGCACCATTGTCATTGATAGGTAAAAAAATCTGCATAGCAAATAAAAGCAATTAATGTCATCCTAATGATATATCTTAGATAAACCCACACTCCATAATATTAACATACCTTACTAACAGTCCGAAAACTGTTAGTATATCGGGTGGGGCCAAAGTATCCCCTGGTAAGCATGCTAACCGATGCCGATTTCGTTCCCATGACAAGTGTCTGTAATGGAAACATGTATGTCAATCCACTGAATATATACTAAATGAAATAGGAAAATAGAGGGACTTACCGAGAAGTAGGTAGGCAAATACCATCGACCAGTTTGTTCTTTTGAAGGCCTACTTCTCTCCTCAATTGTCAGTTTTGCCACCATGACATTTATAGCCTACACAATTTATAGCATGTTACAATTTGTGATTATATGTGGAATGGTGAGGTTTTTACCCAAAATTATCAAATATCTAAAATACTTACGAGGTCAGCAATCCATTGGCCCGGTTCTAATGATCGCAATGTCTCACGGTCGCAATGCTCGAGAGAGCTTTTTACGATCGTATCCCTAAATGGTAAAAAACCAATTAGTTGAAGGCACACATTGAGGCAAAAAACTATCATAATCTATACAACATACTTACTTTTGGGGCAATTGCTTGTCGAGAACGAAGTCGACAAGATTTCTTTCGGCCTTGGTCAGAGGTTGAAGTCTGTGTTCCCAAGTAGGGATATCCTTCAATGCTTCGCGCTCCCAAGCAACCAACTTTTGGGTCTTTTCCTTTACGTCTGTGTAAGGAGAGCACTTATACTTGCTAGGCGCTCTTTCTGACGTTAATCTTGTTTTGGCCTTAGACGTTCTAGAATGTCCCTCATCTATTACAAGGCCTGTTTTACGTTGGGATCTTCTAAGTGTTCTGGGTTCATTTCGGCTACGGTATTTTCTTTTCCTAACCTCTTTTTTGTCTTCTTTGGGTGGGAGGATCTTTCTACTCTTCACTTCTTCTGGGGAAATGAGAGGAGATTTATGTAAAAACTTGGGGGGAGGGTACAACTTCCTTCTCACTTCTAGACTTAGAGTAGAAGGGGAGGCGTAGACTTTTCTTTTTTCTGGTGGAGACTTAGGAGAGGAGGAAACCTTCACAATATTGGTGGGTGGAGACGACCCATGGTCTGACAATCTTGGACTCTGAAAAATGGGAGTTTTTCTTTTTTCCTCCAGTGACTTGCATGCCGAGAGGTCGACGACATTATCGGGTACGAATCGGTCATCATCCCTTCTATCATATCGAAATGTAGGCAACCTCTCTTTTTCAGGACGACGCTCACCCCAATCATGGTGTTGTTGCTGCTGCTGTTGTTGTTGTTGTTGTTGTTGTTGTCCTCTACTCGACATAAACTCTTTAATTATCTTCACACTACCAACAACCTCATCCTTCAATGAGAGCACCACGCCTTTCAACTCTGTAATTTCCTTTCTCATCTTCTTAACTTCAACCTCAAACTCACCCAGTCGAGTTGATTCTCCTTTTGGTTGAAGGGGCGGGGTTTCATTTCGTGGTTCATCATCGGCGGTAATGTTTTCCTTGGCCGGCTCCATCTCAATCTGCATTTAAAAAGAATAATTTAATTCACAGTTTTGGTCGGATCACATAGATTACCCATATATGAGTTCATTTATATACCTTTTGGTTCGTGTACAAACCCTTCTTTACAAGGAATCTCACTCGCGCGCTAATGTCCTCGTTCCCCCACCAACCAATCGAGGGGTACGTACCGCTTTTGGGAGATGACATGGGCAGCCCATACAGAATATATCTGTCAACGTAGAACAACTAAAAAAAAATATATTCAATAATCTTACTTGTAGTTGGTTGATTTCCATTTAAATCACAAAGAATTACATATATACAATCTTACCACCAAAAACAGCAAGCAACCGCTAACTCCAAGTTGCTTTTTTTCCTTATAATTGTGAATACTTCTTGCTAGGTAGCCCAACACTAACTTGGCCCAATTCGTCTTCGAAAGAATAGATACATCCTTCAATCCATGGAGAAAGTAACGATTGATGCCTGGCTTCATGCTGGGGCAATAGATGCATCCCAAGGCAAGCAAGGCAAATCTTACCTTGAACTCCTCTCCTGCGTCTTCCATCGCTTGTAGATCTTCTTTCAAGTCTTTCATTTTAAGCAGTCCATCTTTAAACCCATACTTATCACACATTTCTTCAATATCGCTGGATGGCCCTTCTCGACTAAAATGAAGGCCGCGGGAACTAATGCCCATAATTCTCTCTACATCCTCTAGGGTCACCTTACATTTCCTGCCATGTGCAGTAAATGAATAATCTGTTGGATCGAACTTTTTTACAAGCCAACCACAAAGGTTGTGATCAATTCTTGTGCAACGCAAGTCTATGAGGGCTCCGATACCAATAGATTTGACTGCTTCTATTTGATCTTGCGAAAATTTGGCTATGCACTCAACTACGGTGGGCAGTGCCATTCTTGTTTGAACGAATGGTTTTCTCTATTAAACAAGTCAAGATGTTGTTATTGTCACATAAATGCATTGTCCAAATTATGTGAAAATAAAATGGTTACCTTTTCAGTAGGCATCTTATCAGTATGCATCTTCTCTTTATACATCATTGACGCCTTTTTTGCCTTTTCAACATAAGGCTGCTTCTCCTCTTCTGCCATTTTTTTCCACATTTGTCCACATTCCCTTTGTATCTGCACATATACAATGAAGTTTTAACCATTGACACCTAAACATGTGACATATAATTAAATTAAATTGTTATATTTTGTAGATACCTCGTTTTGTTGCTTCTTCTCTCCACCTTCAACTTTCAATCGTTTACATCTTTCATGACTGCATTAACCAACATATGTATGATACATCGATGTTTGGGTTTACAAAACAAACACTTTGATTACTTTAATTTGCATTTTAAAACTACTTTTACTTACTAAAACAGCATGTATGCAGAGGGAGGCTTCTTTGGTATAGGAGGCTTCTTTGGTGTAGGAGGCCCTTGTACGGCTTTTTTCTTTATCGCCCTTTGCTTCCGCATACTACGCAATTTGTGAAGACAGCCTCTATGCAAGGAACATACAATAGAAACATAACATTTTACAAATGGAAACAAAATCTTTTTCACTTGCATATGAACAAATTACACAGGAACTGAACTTTAAACAGATGGAACACAATATTTTACACAAGAAACATAAACCTTTACAATAGAAACATAACATTTCACACTTGGCACAAAAATTTTTACACTTGGAACATAACATTACCAAAGGAACAGGACTTTACACAGAAGAAACACAACATTATACACAAGGAACATAAACTTATACAATGGACACAAAATCTTTTTCACTTGTACATGAACATGTTACAAAGGAACAGAACTTTATGTAGAAGAAACATAACATTTTACACAAGAAACATAAACTTTTGCAATAGAAACATAGAAACATAACATTTTACAAATGGAAATAAAATCTTTTTCACTTGCATATGAACAAATTACGAAGGAACAGAACTTTAAACAGAAGGAACACAATATTTATACACAAGGAACATCAACTAGTAACATAGAAACATAACATTTTACAATTGGAAACAAAATCTTTTTCACTTGCATATGAACAAATTACAGAAGGAACAGAACTTTACACAGAAGGAACACAATATTTATACACAAGGAACATCAACTAGTAACATAGAAACATAACATTTTACAAATGGAAACAAAATCTTTTTCACTTGCATATGAACAAATTACAGAAGGAACAGAACTTTACACAGAAGGAACACAATATTTATACACAAGGAACATCAACTAGAAACATAGAAACATAACATTTTACAAATGGAAACAAAATCTTTTTCACTTGCATATGAACAAATTACAGAAGGAACAGAACTTTACACAGAAGGAACACAATATTTATACACAAGGAACATCAACTAGAAACATAGAAACATAACATTTTACAAATGGAAACAAAATCTTTTACACTTGCATATGAACAAATTACAGAAGGAACAGAACTTTACATAGAAGGAACACAATATTTATACACAAGGAACATCAACTAGTAACATAGAAACATAACATTATACACAAGGAACATAAACTTACACAATGGACACAAAATCTTTTTCACTTGTACATGAGCATGTTACAAAAGAACAGAACTTTACGTAGAAGAAACACAACATTTTACACAAGAAACATAAACTTTTGCAATAGAAACATAGAAACATAACATTTTACAAATGGAAACAAAATCTTTTTCACTTGCATATGAACAAATTACAGAAGGAACAGAACTTTACACAGAAGGAACACAATATTTATACACAAGGAACATCAACTAGTAACATAGAAACATAACATTTTACAAATGGAAACAAAATCTTTTTCACTTGCATATGAACAAATTACAGAAGGAACAGAACTTTACACAGAAGGAACACAATATTTATACACAAGGAACATCAACTAGAAACATAGAAACATAACATTTTACAAATGGAAACAAAATCTTTTACACTGGCATATGAACAAATTACAGAAGGAACAGAACTTTACATAGAAGGAACACAATATTTATACACAAGGAACATCAACTAGTAACATAGAAACATAACATTATACACAAGGAACATAAACTTATACAATGGACACAAATCTTTTTCACTTGTACATGAACATGTTACAAAAGAACAGAACTTTACGTAGAAGAAACATAACATTTTACACAAGAAACATAAACTTTTGCAATAGAAACATAGAAACATAACATTTTACAAATGGAAACAAAATCTTTCTCACTTGCATATGAATAAATTACAGAAGGAACAGAACTTTACACAGAAGGAACACAATATTTATACACTAAGGAACATCAACTAGTATCATAGAAACATAACATTTTACAATTGGAAACAAAATCTTTTTCACTTGTATATGAACAATTTACAGAAGGAACAGAACTTTACACAGAAGGAACACAATATTTATACACAAGGAACATCAACTAGTAACATAGAAACATAACATTTTACAATTGAAAACAAAATCTTTTTCACTTGCATATGAACAAATTACACAAGTAACAGAACTTTACACAGAAGGAACACAATATTTATACACAAGGAACATCAACTAGTGACATAGAAACATAACATTTTACAATTGGAAACAAAATCTTTTTCACTTGCATATGAACAAATTACACAAGTAACAGAACTTTACACAGAAGGAACACAACATTTTACCCATTTGACATAAACTTTTACAATAGATACATACTATATTACACTTGTACATGAACATATTAACAAAGGAACATAAACATAACTTTACACAGATGGAACACAACATTTTACACAAGAAACATAAACTTTTACAATAGAAACATAACATTTTACACTTGGAACAAAAATTTTTATACTTGGAACATATCATTACCAAAGAAACAGGACTTTACACAGAAGAAACACAACATTATACACAAGGAACATAAACTTATACAATGGACACAAAATCTTTTTCACTTGTACATGAACATGTTACAAAGGAACAGAACTTTACGTAGAAGAAACATAACATTTTACACAAGAAACATAAACTTATACAATGGACACAAAATCTTTTTCACTTGTATATGAACATGTTACAAAGGAACAGAACTTTACGTAGAAGAAACATAAAAGTTTACACAAGAAACATAAACTTTTACAATAGAAATATAACATTTTACACAAGAAACATAAACTTTTACACTTGAATATAAACAAATTATACAAGGAACATCACTTTACACAGTGGGAACCAAACATTTTACACTACAAACCAAACATTTATACAAGAAACAACACATTTTAAACAAGAATCACAAACTTTTGCATCAGGATTTTTTCACATTTAGCTTAGCTCTATACCACCATTACCATTACCCTTTATGCCACCATCATAATATAGTTTTGCACAAAAAAAAAACAACTTGTTTCTATGCCTCTCCATATTTTGGTGGATTGAAAATTATTGTATTAAAAAAAATGAAAAACCTCAATTAAAGTCTCCAGTACAATATTCATGATCTCCATCAAACAATAGAGGCAGAGAGGCATAGATGTGTGTGTGTGTGTGTGTGTGCACGATCTGCGCAGTGAGTGTGTGCGTGACTATGCATGTGTATGTGTTCAGTGAGTGAGAGAGAGAGACTACCGAGAGGAGAGATAGGCGACGGCGATGGCGACGGCAACGGCGACGGCGACGGCGAACGAAGTGGGGATGGTGGTCGGATGGTGGTGGATGGTCCGGTCCTTTTTCCTTGTTGTTGGTTTTAGAGAAATAAAGAGAAAGAGAGAGGGTTTGGGCAGTGGAGGGTTTGGGCGGTGGAGGGTTTGGTTGGTGGATGGGTCTTCTTCCTTCCTTACCGTAGTCTGGTGATGAAAGTGAGAGAGAGGGAGAGCTTCCTTCCTTTCTTTGGTTGTGAGAGAGAGAGAGAGAGCTTTACCTCTGTTGGATGTATCATAGCCGATGTATCATAGCCATTTCCCTGTCTGTGAGAGAGAGAGAGACAGAGAGTGAGAGTGAGAGAGGGGAAAGGGTTTGGGCGGGATTTTGGTGGGTAACCGGTGACTGGTTGGGTAGGTTAGAGTTGTTTTTTAAACACATACCAGTGGTTTTGAATAAAGGGTTGTAGATTGAAAGGGGCATTAATCTAACGGCCAGAAAATGGCCGTATGGTGCGGCCCAAACTGCTTTTTTTTTTTTGGCCGTATCACAGCCTTGCCCTAATTCCATATATCTGTTTCACTTGGCTCGAGGAAAGTACACGCACAAGGATGACATCATTGTAACCTCGGACATGATCCCATGATTTAAGGAAAACTATCAACCATCACATCTCTTTTTCACTAACCCACATCACCTCACATCACACCACCATGCCAACCTACATCCCTCCTAAACACCCTCTTACACATCTACAAATATATATATATGTATAAGTATATGTACAGTGGGGATCTCCTGCGGGTGTCAATTTGCGGGTGTCTTACTGGTTTATAGATTTGAGACAAATTTGTGGGCCATCCACGTGAACATCAAAAAAGTGGATGTCTTGTACTATTAAAAAAAGTGCAAACAAGTGACCCACTTGCTCCAGTAAACCACGTGACTCACTTCACTCTCTCTCTCTCTCTCTCTCTCTCTCTCTCTCTCTCTCTATCTATTACTTTCATAGACTAAAAAAAATACAAAGAATAGAATGAACTGGAGAAAAAAAACTGGGCGAATAATTGACCCAAAAAATTGATTCCTGAGTTTGTGTATTGACCCAAAAAATTGAAACACATTTTTTTTAATAGCAGAATTGAAATACAGTAATAGAATTGACACACATTTTTTTTAACACCAGGAATTTCATTGATAATAGCCGACAAGGCAAGGAAAATACACCCAAAATTAAAAACTCCCATCCAAACAGCCCAAACAGAAAACCTCCCCAAATCAGAACCATAGCCTTCCAAAAAAAAAAAAGTCACAAATTGACAGGCAAATAATCCATAAAAAGTACAAAATCAAATTCCACTTGGACGCCAATGCCCTAAACATGTTCCCAAATCTCAATAAGCAAATATGACCTACTAGAATACAAAAAATTGATAACATATACGATACAATCAAATGACAAATGGTCACATGTTAAAAGGTATGCCTGAATGCACAATGGAGACCAAATCAATGACTTCGATTCTTAGCCCATCCTGCAATGAAAATATTAAAACAACGTTAGATAAATTTCACACCAAGTTGTTTCAATTTGTGACTATGAAAACAATACTTTTTAAATTACCTGTGGATGAATCACTATCATCATCTAGACTTGCAACTAAAGTAGCGTCCTCATTTGGTGGGGTAGTTCTACATGAATACAATAGCAAAGTCACTTACATAATTAAAACACAAATATAAAAAATGGACAATAAATTAAAATTTCTTACCGATTCGTAAGCATTGGACAATTTCTTTTATCGTGTGTCACACCAACTTTGCCACACCCATGACATTTTCTAGCTTTATGATTTTTGCCTCTCACTAATGCCTTCTCTTTTCCTCCCTTGAGCCTTTTCCCACATCCTTTCGCTCGTACTTGCTTCGGCTTATTATAACTCATGTTCACCGACTTAGATACACTTGTCCCACCACCAATCATTTGGTTGGTTCTCTCGGTACCACCACCAACTATTAGATCAATTTTTTCATTGGCATTACTCAAAGCGTCGGTATAAACCTTAGTCGTTTCTTCACTAGTGAGGGCTTTATCAATCACATCCAAAGAATATTTAATCAATTGATTCCGCATGAGTAGATATGACTTGTCATCTTTTATCTCCATGCCACTTCCATCAATGACACCACCGGATTTTGCTATTTTTGTCCACCTCTTCAAAATGTATTGGCTTGGCAAGTTGTCAAGATCACGATACTTGTTCAAGTAAGCTAGCACATGCCTACATGGAATCCCCCAACTCTCAAATTTTTTGCAAGTACATCTAGCATAATCCAAGGCTTTGTCGTAATGAATTTGTCTCACTTTGTACCTCAAAACATTTCTTCTAAAGATATTATACACATGGTGGTTGTCATCCTCCTCCAAGAGCTCAAATTTAAAATTGAAGATTTCATGTGTATAAATATCAAGCATTTGCTCCAAATAGTCATGGGGTATTTTCAATTTAGGCTTCTCGGTTATATCTTTGTGATCCTTTGTCAACTCTTCATGATGTTGACGTTCAAGCCCCCTATTAAATTGAATCATAAAATCAAGTAATGAATTTCTTTTAGAAACATATCTTTTAAAGAATGCATGAGCACTTTCCGTTCGTTGGCTACTTGACATTCCAGCGGAAAAAGTGTGATTTACATATGCGGGGACCCATCTTGACCGAATTTCATACATTGATTGTAGCCACTTGTTGTCATTTAAGCCACTTTTCTCCACGAGCTCCAACCACGTGGAGTCAAACTCTTCCTCACACTCTGAATTCCATATGCAATCTGAAAACTCCTTATAGTAATCATTATATTTAACTGAGTCAATCTTCTCCGAAAACTTTGTCAAAATGTGCCAACTACAATACCTATGATAGGTATTTGGAAGAGTTAGTGAAATTGCATTTGTCATAGCCGGATCCTGATCAGTGATAATCATCTTAGGGGCATCACCTGGCATAGTATCCAAAAATCGGTTGAATAGCCAAACAAAAGAAAGTATGGTATCATCACTGAGGAATGCACAAGCAAATATCGTCGTCTGGCCATGATTATTAACCCCCATCAGTGGTGCAAATATCAATCCATAGCGATTAGTGTTGTATGTTGTATCAAAGATGACCACGTCACCATAAAACTTATAAGCCCTTCTAGAAGTTGCATCTGCCCAAAAACAACGAGTGATCCTTTTGTCATCATCTGTGTGAATTTCATAAGTGAATGACGGATTTCTTCCTTGTTCTAGCTTTAAGTACTCGTTCAACATATCCCCATCATGTCCTTTCATCTCATTGCGCCTATCTCTTTCATAGTTATACAAATCTCTTTGTGTACAACCAATATTCTCAAAGCCCCCCGCTTGCAATCCAAGAAGGTTGTATTGTTGATGTGGTGGTATATTTACTATGCCAAGTTGGTGAGTTAAAGACTTTTGGGCACTCGAAACCTTACGGTGAGATCGCAAAAGATGTCTTTTAGAGGGGGTTGCCAATGGGTGACAATGACCCTCCTCAATTACACTAACCATATATGTTCCATTTGCTGACTTCACCACAGCAAGTCTTGCATTGCAACCTTCTTTTATTGATCCCCGTTTTCTTTTTACACCCACATCTGCTATTAATTTACCCTTTCCTTGTTTATAACAAACATATTCCTTCCTTACTATCTCACTGCTTCCCACCCCTTTTTTTTCAGACCACTTTCGAACACTAAATCCAGCATGTCTCGCATATGCATTGTAAAAATTGTTCACGTCATCTAATGTTTGAAATTCCTGACCTAGCTTAGGCGTAACATCATCCATTACTTGAGGATAGTAAACAAAAGCAGAATCAGAATCAGAATCGTTATTTGAATCCAAATATTGTTCCTCACATTCACCCCCTACTTCGAACCCCAAATTGTGTCTACTCTCTAATTCAATATTCAAATTCTCCCCGCAACTCCCTGTATTATACACCATGTCATCAATTTTTTTTCTATACCTTTAGGCTGTTCAAAAATAAAATAAAAAATAAAAAAAAAACTAAAAAAAATAAATTCAGAATCAACAATTGACAATCAAATCCAAGAACCAACAGAGCAACTAATTATGAACTTCAAGGAAACCCCACAAAAAGGGTGATGGCTATTGGCTCAAAGAGGAACTTTGTTAACTAGATATGTCTGGTGAGTGAGATCAAAGTTATTATTTAATTAAATTTTAACAATTTAATTATATTTAGTGGAGCCACTCACTGCTGCATATGCAAAGAGTAATTGACAATGGTAATATAGCTTGGTAAAGAGACAAAAAAAATTGCAAGAACACACACATACACAAAAATTGCACAATCGCAGTAACATACACATACACAAACACACACTCACACAAAAATTGCAAGAACACAAATCTAGTATTTTTCGTCCAATTTTTAGCCCAAAGATTGGAGAGAGAGAGAGACATACCTTGAGAGTCGCCGGAGATTGAGAGACGAGGTCGGAGTCTCCAATGTTATTGCTGGCGGCAGATCTGGCATTTTTTGCCCACTTTTTTGCCCTACTTTTTTTGCCCAATTTTTTTTTCTCCAGCTCATTGCATTCTTTGTATTTTGTTTAGTCTATGAAAGTAATAGATAGAGAGAGAGAGTGAGTGAAGTGAGTCACGTGGTTTACTGGAGCAAGTGGGTCACTTGTTTGCACTTTTTTTAATAGCACAAGACATCCACTTTTTTGATGTTCACGTGGGTGGCCCACAAATTTGTCTCAAACCTGTAAACCCGTAAGACACCCGCAAATTGACACCCGCAGGAGATCCCCACTGAGTATATGTATATGTGTGTATAGGTATATATATACCCGTGGCAATCGTGTCGTGTTGGGTCATATCCGTGTCATGTAATAATCGTGTCATTTCTAAACGTGTCAAAAGTCTAAATTCATACTCGACTAATGCAATTTATATGTCACCCATTTAACCCACTAACCCATGTACTGAACAAGGCATTTTACCTAGACCTTTTTCTTGTACGTGTGACATGTCCCAAGATTTCTTCACCCATTATAATATTGAGTCTTGTCTCTTTCTCTTTGTCGTCAAGAACTTCACAAAGAAGAGGACTAGAGTGTGGGGAGTTTGTGGAATGTGAACTGTGAGTCTGTGTTGTGAGCGGTGGCGGTTGTATTATGATAGAGATAATTTTTCCCTAATTTAGAGTCTGCATATATAGTCATGTTGTGCTACCATCAGAATTTTTTTAACAGCTTAGATCATTGCAATTTTTAGCCATAAAAAAAGGGCTTTCTTAAAAAAAAATGATTGCAATACTTGTTTTTTTTTTTTAAATGTATATATCTAAAAACACCCTCTGTATTCGGGTTAAACGGGTTGACAATTAAAACATGACCCAACCCATTTATTAATCGTGTTAAATAGGTCAATCCGTTTATGATCCATGCGCATATAAGCTAAATCCAAACTCGTTTCATTCGTGTTGGGTTCATGTCGTGTTGCCGTGTCGTGTCAAAAATTTTCACCCCTATATATATATAGAGTGAGAGAGAGAGAGAGAGATAGAGAAATTCCACTCTCTTTGCCTATAAATACACAACACTCTCACACACTACAACACTCTCACAATCTTAAATCTTAAGGAGTGAGTGAGAGAGAGAGAGAGAGAGAGAGAGAGAGAGAGAGAGAGTTCTGTGAGAAAAAAGGGGAGACGAGGAGGAAGAAGGGAAAAGAGAGAGAACAATTGGGAAGCCATTAAAGCTTTGAAGCTCAAAGCTAGCACACACATACCCACACCCCAAGACCCTCAAATGTGAGTTTTCTAACTCACTTGGTGTATTATTAGACGTATTTTTGTTGTGATTACAATAGCTACACACATATACACGTATGCATTTCTGAATTATACGTATAGGCGTAAAAAGTCAGTGTTTTGTAAACATTAACGGAAACGCATTCCATGAATGAAATATGGTAGATTTAGACCCCATATAACCCCGGTTAAAACAGTTCGCGACAACTATTTCGTATCACGACGAATGAAGCATTTAAAGGTTAGTCATTTTTCGGCTTTTTCCATTTTTTTCGCAGAAACTGTTAGGAAGTAGGTTCTGTCTGGAAAATTGTAGAGCTCGTCGAGACGATAAATTTTTATATAGGACTCGCCTATTTTCGTTGAGAAAATAAGAGAGATCTGATTGTTTGAATATTTAGGCATGAATGGTGATATATATATATATATACAGTTAGGCTCTAAACAGGGCTCCCTCTCTTTATTAAAAAGAAGGCCTCTCTTTTGACCGCTAGATCCAGTTTTTAAACATGATCCGATGGTCAAAACGGAGGTCCTCTCTTAAATAAACAGAGGGCGCCCTCTCAGGAGAATTTTTGTATATATATATATATATATATTTTTTTTTACATAAGCTTTTAGTGACCAACAAAAACATTTTTAACGAAAAAAAAAATTGTCGCTAAAGGTGAAAAATCTCGTCACTAAAAGAGTTTTTTTCTTCGCTAAGAGGGCTCTGTGTTGTAAGTTAGCATTCTCCTATATATATATATACATTCAGCGTTTATCAGTATCAGTGGGGGAGAAGTAGGCCCTTATGGGATTTTATAGGGTATAATGCATTAGTATATTTGTGCGGTACAAATAGTTAATAATTAGTTTTAGTATTAGTTAATGTTTAAATAATGTTGAATTAGTATTAAATATGTAATTTGTGGTTTTTATATTATAATTTATTAGTTATTGCTATTTTATTAGATTATTAATTATTTCAGTAAATAATTAATGGTACTTAGTATATACTGAACAAATGTTAATGTTTAATAAATAGTAATTATATATTATTTATTGTTTTAAAAATTGTTTTAAGGCATTATTCATAAGTTTTATAATCCAAAATATTATTTAATAATATTTCTTATATTCTGAAAATGATTTTAGCATTTACATATTATACTTATTATTTAATTGAGTTTAAATAAAAAATAAATGCTAGTTTAAAGTTTTAATAAATAGATATTAAATACCTATGGGCCATTTTAAATTCTAGAAAATTATATCATTATTTCCAAGGCCAAATATTAGAGTTCTATAAATTATTTCATTATTAAACCAAACTTAGTATTATTGCTAATTAATATGGAGCCGTTTATTTGTCCTTTTATTTATTTTAAATATCAAGCAAGTTTCAAAAATTAAGAGAAAAATACCACTAGCTTATTTCAATGTCTAGTATTTAATAAAAAATGATTCTAAGGTTTGTTTGTTCCTTTTAAAATATTTTGTAATTATGGAGTTTTTAAGACTACAATTATATAGTTGAACCTTCAATAATTCAAAATAAATATACCGTAGGTCAAAAAAATACGCCGCCAGTTCTGAAATTTCTAGAATAATGATTAAAGTAGTTTCCTTAGGTTTGATGACTTCTTGACTCGGTAAAAAATACACCTTACTTTGAGGGCCTGTACTTGTATAGAAAACCTAGCCTTCTTATGCGATATACTCTGATTTAAGTCTAGTCAATGGTGTTTGACTCAGAATGATGCAAGGATCATCATGTTGAGGTTTAGGAACCCATTCGACATAAATGCCATTATACACTTTTGTGATTAGAATGAATACTAATTGTCGTTCTATGATTTGAAATGTAATATAGGAGCCGAGGCTATATCCATATCTGTATCTGTATCCGCAAGATCATTCCCTTATCCATATCGAGTTGAGTCCTAACTCACTTGGTATACCATACGAATATTCTATGTATGTCATATGTGCGTAGCTTAAAATTAAATTGTTTACATGAGAATGCATACTTAGATAACCATACTACACGTTATGATAATTGTACGTCATACACTTGCATAGGCACCTATATGAACTAGTCGAGTCATGAGCCAATAGTTTCATAGTTCATAAGCGATCTGTGAAGAGTTGGTACTTTGTGTGAACTCTAGTAGTAAAGAGTTGGTACTTTGTGTTAACTCTAATAGGTAAAGAGTTGGTACAAGTAGGTAAGAGTTGGTACTTCGTGTGCACTCTAGTAGGCAAAAGAGTTGGTATTTCGTATGAACTCTAGTAGTGAGAGAGTTGGTACTTCGTGTGAACTCTAGAAGTTAAGAGTTGGTACTTCGTGTGGACTCTACTAGACAATCTTTGCTAGAGTTGGTACTTTGTGTAGACTCTAGTAGGTAAATAGTTGGTACTCTGTGTAGACTCTAGTAGTTAAGAGTTGGTACTTTGTGTAGACTCTGTAGGCAACAGTTGGTACTTAGTGTGGCCTCTTATAGATTGACCCATTTGCTAGTTAACAAGTATACATTA
Source organism: Hydrangea macrophylla (assembly GCA_033977485.1). Taxonomy (NCBI): domain Eukaryota; kingdom Viridiplantae; phylum Streptophyta; class Magnoliopsida; order Cornales; family Hydrangeaceae; genus Hydrangea; species Hydrangea macrophylla. Next base: position 106,951,054 of record CM066989.1, on the reverse strand, counting down.
AGTTTAGTGCAATCCATTCGTAAGCTTGATTTAGAATTTCGGAGAATGATCAAGTAAAGTCAAATGTATCGATTATGCATGTTATTATTATTGTCTCACTCATAACTACCATGTCATCTGTAATAGTTAATGTCATAAAGATATGTTTATCAAATGCTTAGTCCAATATTTTCGTTGTATTTGTTGTAATAGTATATTAACTGCTTGTGTTAGGAGTGATCGGTTAGACCACTTAATTAGCTTCAAAAGCTAATGGCTCAATTGCCCTAGACATATTACGTCTAGGTTATACAGAAGAAGCTTATCGATGCAACTATCAAAGACTAACCAAGAACTCAACAGGAGGACTCCTAGGACGGTTATCCCGATGGGGACTACCAGGAAGAGTACTACGATGAAGGGCAAGATTATGCCAGTTGAAGAATGAAATCCAGTCTAATCATATATTAGGATTTCCTTTATGTTTTACCTATCTTTTGTTTGATGTAATATTCTGATTGGCGTAGCTCGCCTCAACTACTTTCGTGGTTTTCATTTAGAACTTATGATGTAATAGCTAGCACCTTGACGATTAAGTTCTCCCATGAATATCAGTAGACGTTTTATGTTTCCATTTATGTTATCACTATGTTGGAATGCTTGCAAAGGACAAATCAGTTAATGTAACTAGTCATGGCTTACGGACCCAGAAAGAAAATTTTCATTTCCTCCTAATTTCTGCTACTCCGAGGCATGACAATTTTGGTCATGGGTGTCTCATTAAATTTCTTGAAAATTAGGCAAGAGCCTCATATTTTGAAACATTGGAGCATTTTAGGGTTCATAGAATCATAAAATACATCAGTTGAATAGATTTAAGTGTGTGATAGATGCCTTTTATTTTTTTCTAAACAATAGATGCCTTTTATTGCGTAAGAGTAATTGTCCTCAAAATTCATTCTTAAAACACATGTTTTTTTCAATAGAAGTTTAATGTTAATGTTAGGGAATGGTATTGGTTAGAAATTTTGGTAAAAAGTCCCCCACCCCAAGTCTTTTGTTAGACTAGAACTACTCTAAACAAAAATCCCGATGAGTTGTGAAAATTCACTAAATTTTCAAATCCATTGATTTCGACGAGTTGTGAAATTTTACTTAAAAACCACATGAATAGACAATGGCAAGGAAGACGAAAAAAACACATACTCCATAAAATAAAATAAAAAATAAAAAAAATAAAATAAAATAAAATAAAAACAAAGACAAAGAAGAAAGCAAATGGCTTATGGAATTCGAAACTTGAGGTTATTGTTGCTGAGACAACATATGTAGGGTACGACTCTCCTTAAGTTGTTCCAACATTATTGTTTGTGTCTCTATTTGTCTTGTTAGTACCTCAAGTCGTGCTTTCAGTTCATCAAGCCCTGTCTGTATGGTAGCAATGTTTGAATCTAGTTCAGCAAGTACGGGGTCACCAACTATAGTTTCAAGCTGTTCTCTCGTCTCTTTTGAAAAATCATCAGATCTATATGTCACTATATCATCATATTTTAGGTCATCATCTTTTATTTTATCATCAACAATAGTCTCATCTGGTACCGCAATTTCCTCTTCACCTAAATCATTCTTCAACTCTTTAGCAGCACTATCTTCAGCAACATCCATATCTATGTGTAACTTCATATTGCAAAGTTTGTCACCTAATGAGGATGATTCTCTTCGTAGACCAGGCAAAATCTGCGAAGGAAAACAAGTATTAATGCAGAACATCTAAAATTATAAATATATAGAGGAGTCTAGTATTAATTCAGCAGAACTTCTAGCAATTCTTGAGGCAGTAGTGCTTTTTTTCATCTGATACGTGATGCTAGGAACATGGACTAGTTATTAAAAGTGACTCAAAGGTTGTGATCTCTTGGATCTTGGATGGTGGCGATAAGGTATGGAAACATAATTTTCAGTTAAATGAGCGAAATCTATGGAGTAATCTAAGATCGATCGAAGATTTACATACTCCACGTAGTGCGATGGCATAGATGGTTATTTGGCAAAATCTAGAGTACGTTGGTCTGACCCTTTTTGTGTTATGGTTGTAATGAGAGGTCGGAGAGTGTTCATCCTAGTTTTTTTATGCTTAGTGGAAATAGTAAGGTTTCATGAGGTTGGTTAGGGTGATTTTCATATGATCTTTTGGGGGGAGGGGGAGGGGGGGGGGGGGGGGGGGGGGGGGGGGGGTGTATTTTTGCCTAGTTAGATTGATAACGTTTCTCAATTGGGGTATTTATTTATGAGACTTTCTATCTTGTGTGTGTGAGTTATGGTTTTCCTATTATAGAATTCCACTCCTGGGGTGCTTCGGGTATGTCGAGTTTCTTTTATGTGTGTATGTCTTTTGGGTAGGTGGTTAGTCTGGGGCTAGAGTATAGGTGATATTGTGGGTGCGGTGGTTTCGAGGGGGATGTCAGGACGACATTGATGTTTTTGTTTTCAGTCGAGGTGGGTGTTTGGTTTTTAATGAGTGTCTCTCGGTGGTCTCCGTAGGGTATGCTAGTGATTTCTTGTGTCGATTTCGTTCCCTGTTAATTTTTTCAGGTTAAGGATTATATCAGTTTATTCAGTTAGTTCATGACTAATTCTACTTGGTTCATAACAGATAATGTTTAAACTTGGAAATTTAAGGATTTGGGATATTTCTATGTCTTTGATTGGCATCTGACATTATTTTACTGTTTGGCTGGAACTTTTGATATCAACGCATCGGTTTGCGTTGTATTTCTGTTGTTCGGTAGGTTAGGTGTGCATTTTCCTTTGTAGGTATGAGTCTTTGGTATTCTTGGATGGGTATGTGTGTTTCGTAATGGGATTATGCACACTGAGATTGAGTCCATCATCGATTTTTCTGATCAATTGTAATTTGGTCTAGATTCTTCACATAATGTTTCTTTGCTGCAGATCTGTTTTATTGATTCTACTTTCATCATCAAGACTTGTTTGCTGATTCATAGTACATTATCTTGACTTTGTGAAGTGGAGATAGTAAAGCTCCAGATATATATTGGTTTAGATTTTAATGGTTAAGTGGTAATTGCAGAGGGGTAAGTATAACAGTTGGTGGGAATCTTTGATCGAAATGGGTGATGAAATCTTGTATTGCTTGCTTATGGTATCTTGTTTGGTTTTCAACTTTTTAAGAGATTGATTTATGAATGTGATGATGTGTTGATTAATTGAATTTTTTTTTTTGAAGAGTGTTATTATGTATGGGTTGCTCTCTTTGTGTTTGTGGTTTATCCTAAGTGAGAGTTTCATGTTTATGGTTTTATGTGTGGGGTTGTGAAAAACATTCTATCCTTTTGTTTATCAATGAATATATTTCTTGATGCTGTTAAAAAAAAAAAAAAAAAAAATTACAAATATAGGCAGATTTTATGATCCTCTGATGTAACTTTACCTCAGATATCACGCAATGAACATGAGCAACATAGTGGCATTCCGCACAGTAATAAGTAGGCTCGTGCAGCAGTCTATAATCCTCACAAGCATCACAGTAAAATTCTGCAGCATCATCTTCTTCCTGGTAGTCTTTAACAGGGGAATCGGTGAGGGTGAGGGGATGTAAGTGACATTTATGTTGGACAATAGGAGGTAACACAGGGAGACAATGTGCATGGAGATTGAAATCACACCGCAAGCATTTAAAGAAAGGATAAGAGCAGAGTAGATTACAAGCGTTGCAATTCAAAGCTGTTTGGATTTCCAAGAAAGCAAGAGGATGCTGCATGTGGAGTTGACAGTTTACTAGGGGGGCTACAGGGAAAGCACATTTACTGTCTAATAAGAATTCGCAATCGCGACATTTGTAAGCAAAATACCCTTCAAAACTATGCCATGTCTTAGTGCATGCCGCACATTTATACCATTTGCCATTGTTATGACAGTGCCTATGCTCATCAAGAAGGCTAAGAATGTGTTCAGGGTGATAGGGGTGCTCTAGTATTTGACGGGGCAAACAAGCACATGACTTGTGGAGTAGCCTTTGACAATCAAGACAAACATAGATTGCATCCTCCTTCACCAAAGGTTGCAGGCATGCAGAGCAAGAGAAAGGCAAATAGTCCTTCAGTTTGTTGCAAGTAATCAAGGGATGTGGATGAGTGATAACACATTTAGGATCACTTTCTTCGTTGCTTTTATCATTTATGATTGGCATCAAGGAAGCACAAACAACGTCAAGCTCGAAATCACATAACAAACAATTAAAGGAAAAGCCCGTAATCCCGACTCCACAGGCATAACATCTAGTTGCTGTATGGAAGTCAGGGTTGAGGGTGAGATGGTGGGTTTTGTGAAATGGATGTTGGATCTCTTGGGGGAGTCTAGCACATGATTCATCCAGGAAGAGTCGACACTCAACACAAACAAATATCGGAGCCTTGTTTAGGGGTAGGAGGCAAGAAGAACACTTAGCATCAAAACCGCTTTTGAAATCACAAATAATCAACGGATGTGGGTGAGTGAGTTTCTTAACAATCTTTTGTTGAGACATACCTTTGGCAGGCGTAAGATGAGCACAATTAAGGTCAATATCAAATCTGCACTTCAAACAACGATAGGCGAATCCCCCATTACCCCACTTTCCACAAATCTTGCAAATAAGAGTGCCTACTTTTGCAGGAAGGAGAGAGAGTTTGTGTTGCGGGTGGCATGGATGTTCGATCTCTCTTGGCAATTCTGAGCATGAATTATGGATGGAAAAATTGCATTTTGCACAACAGTAGGAGAGTATTGAGATCGGTGATCGGCATATATCACACCATCGACTTTCCCTGCGCTGAACTTCTTTGAATACCAGTGGATGGTTATGGCTAAAGTGATGAATCTCCATCTCTCTTTCTCTCTTGTGTTTTTGTTTTCTTTGAGCAGTACTGTGGTTTGTATCATGGCATCTAAAGCAAAGCTAAGTCTTGAAAATAAAAAGAAAGTTTCTACTGTAACTTTTAAAGTTTATTTGGCGAATCTCTTTAATAAAGCAAAAGTAGTCCCAAATTGACTTTATTGGATACTAAAACCACATCACAATTCCTATAAAATAAAAAATAAAAAATTACCGTATCACAATTTATATGTATATATATATACACACATAATATAAAATCTCCACAAAAGGTGACAAAGCAGGGGACTGTCACTGTGCCTTCATATAAGCAAGTTTGTGACTAGAATTCGATTCTCACCTACGCACTTGAAATCTGTGCCAATATCAATGTGCAGAGAATTGCTAGGCACACATTCTAAATCACACCTCAAACCATACCTTATGCTTTAAATGTATGTATTCTGTGTTGTTTGAATTTTTCACAATTTTCTGTGCACCACTTACTCAGCATAAAGTACATATATTTAAAGTAAGTGTGTGATTTAGAGTGTGATTTGGAGTGTATGCCTAACATTATTGTAGATAATAACACTTCAAAGACAGTAAAACATGCTAACATACTTTCCATTGCTAATTCCTAGTTACAGAACATATTTTTCACTATTTCCCCATAAAACAAATTTCTTCATCCCATCTAAGAGCATCAGTAGTGAACAAGTTAAGTCTAGTGCTTGTGTCAGAATATTAAAAAATTGATAGAAATGTGCTTGCAGTGGACATGTTACAGAAGTTGCTAACTTTGGGATCCACGGGACAGATGTTGGGTTGGTTGCTATCTGTAGAGAGTTATTTAACATGTATACATGTGATAAATATTAGTTTAATAATATACAAAGCTATCTCACCAATACTGTTGTTCGAATTTTTTAATATGAAAAAAACCTTTAACGATTAGGTTTTAACACATCAACTGTGCACACGCCAAAGTAATAGTCCGATGCTTGATTTGCTTTGCTTTAACATGTACACGTAGTGACAAACTTCTACGTTAGTGGGTGAGTCTACTACGGTTGCTCTAACATGGCAAATCCATGTCCATTGACAATAGTTAGGCTTGGACGGGTTAATGGATTTAGTGAGGGAAAAAAAAATAAAAATAATAAGGCTTTGTTAATTTGGTTCTTGGATTTAGTGAAGGGAAAAATATACATAAATGAGAATAATTTCCTTCATTTGGTTATTTGGAAAATGGCCGGTGATGAATAAATTAAGCATTTTAAATATTATAAATTTCCAATTAAAAGTGTTATTTGAGCGTGAAGGGGAAACATGAGGGAACTAGCTAGTTTCCCTTCTTTCTCTTTTCTTATCATTCTCTAAATCTGCAACCCATTTTTCTCTTATTTTTATATTTTATAAATCCGCAAACCAAACAGAGCCTAAGAAAAATAGTAATAAAATAGGAAAGAAAACTGAAATGTGGTGAAAATTAAATTGGAACAAATTATGTTTTGTAAGTCTCCCTTTTTCTTCGGTGACATTGATATTTATGTTTAATGTTATTTAAGTTTGAAGAAGCACGTGAAAAATATTATAAAACTAATTTTCGTTATTGTTTTCTTCTTTTTCTATTTTTTTTCCTTTTCCTTCTTTAATTTGCAAACTAAATATAAACTAAAAGAATTGAAAGCGAGACGAATTGATGTGAATTGACATTTGCAGAAAGTGGCCATGAATACTCAAAAAGGACGTTCGAAAAGTAAAGCTATTAGCTATGAGATTCCTAATTGGAACGGATCCCAATAATAAAAGAGATATTAGGTCATTAGGTCCTTAAAATGATATCACTACAACAAAAGAGGTCTTTAATGACCAAAAAAATCGTCACTAAAAATAAAAAAACGGTCACTGAAAGAAATTAGTGACGAAAAAGACTTGGTCACTGGCTAGTCACTAAAAATCCGTTGCTAATTCAATTTAGTGACCAAGTCGAGAAGCGGTCATTAAAAGTAATCACAATTAGTCGCGAAGCTTGCTCGTCACAAATGATAGAGATTTAATGACGAGGTACTTAGTCACAATATTCTAATATTTTTTGTCACTAAAACAAACAAATTCGTCACTAATAGCTATTTTACAACATACACTGGAATTAATAATTATTACATTTAGGATGGAAAAAACTTCGTCACAAAAAAGTTGACATTAGTGACCACATATTTAGCCACAAACATATTTATTAGTGATGAATCTGAAGGTCACTGAAATATTGACAAGATGTTCACCTATTGAAGAGCCTGTTTTCACCAATACATCAATCATATTCAATGGAAACCCAAATGATAAATAATAAAACATCATTTATACCAAATAAGTACCCAAGCCAAGTCATAAAGATATCAAGTTCAACTTTCACATGTCCAAAAGTTTCGTAATCCATAATTACAGACAACCTAATAGAAATATCTACCAAATATGCTTAACATTTCTATGGAAAGGTAGGCCTATGCCCAAGAGATTGCATCTGTTCCAGGATGGACTGCAACATAGTCTCCAAGTGACTCTGCCTAGTGGTCATAGCATCCATTTGAGCATCCTTCTCTAGCTGCTGAGACTCAAGTCGTTCTGCCAACTCTTCAGCTCGTTTTTCAGCCATCTCAGCCCTTTTTTTGGCCTCCTCAATTGCCTCCAAATTGCTGCGACGTCCCGATGTTGGCTTTGGTCCATGGCCAAGACCACGAATATATCCGGGCCTCGTACCAAGAACCTGATCACATATCTCATCCACGGTCATCATGGTGCCATCCATTTCAGAAGTAGCCTTAAGCTCAATCATCTCTCCCTACAACAACAAAGTAAGTGTATAATGAAGTTAACAAGAAAATTATGTTTGAAGGACAAATAATCATATTACTTATAAGGTAGTCCTACATATATTGCCTCTGCAGTTGGATCACACCATCCTTTCTCGTTACTATGGTGAGTCATCTTCCAAAACGCAATCCGATCAGGTTCCTCCTCAGTCTCACGATTTCTCTGTGTCAAAATAGAAGGTTAGATGTATGAAATTTGTAGATACAATTACCACTAAGTAAGAAAATAATTATCACCTCATCATAACGAGCACGGACGAATGATTTTGTGCCCATGATGTGGGAAACCTTCAGTTTTGCCTGATTCTCCTTGTTGATCTTACTTTTTTTGTATTGAAAACATATTGCAATTTTCAATATCTTTTCATCACAATTGTTAATAATCATATAAGAAATGATGTTGTAACACGTTGAATTAGTTTAAACAAGAGTCTCAACTAGAAAACATTTTAACTACAAGTCTCTAATAGATCCACTGCCATACATCAACACATAATGAACAACATTTCCCAGCATCAACACCAACATATAGAAGCAAATCTTTTATGTGCAGCTAACACAAGCACCATAGTAAAGAGTTTCAAACCAACAATTGGAAAGAAAACAACTAGCACTTACAAGTAATATTGTTATTGTTGGGTATGGAAAGACACAAGAGTAGCTCACATAATCAAGCAATAAAGATCACAAAACAGTCCCAAAATGATACCAAAACAGGGCACAAAATTCAGTAATAATATATCAGTGAAACAACCATAGAATACATAGCAAGCGCTATGAAGCATTCGTAAATGAAAAGATCAACGCAACTAGCAGCTTATCTTTTAGTTTTAGCACAAACACAGCAAGATAATATCAAGACTTTCTTCACGATTTTATCTCTTTGAGGTTCGACTCTCTATTTTTTCTCTGCTTTTTTTAGACAGCAGATTCTCCCTCTTCTAATAGTTATAGACCTTTATATCTAATTACCTAGCGAACGTTTGTTCGAATAACTGAATTTCAAGTACCAAGTGATTACACAATTTCCAAAAGAGCACCCTAGGAAGCATCAACACTTCTAAGAAGGCAAAGTGTCACGTGTCGTACTGTGTTCGACATGTGGACACGACACCTCACATATTTCCTGGAGTGTCAACGTACAATATTTTTAGGATTTTGTCGTGTTGATGTGTCCGTGTCCATGTCCGTGCCTCATAGAGAGCACCACATAAAGACTAGAATCACCAAGTGACAAAATAATCTCATCCAAAAACAATACAAGATGGGAAGCCTCTTTGAAGCTTCTTCAGACATCCCATAATCTAAACTGGAGCCCAAATCAAGGAGATTAAACATGGCAGCGAACAAGATAATTGTTTTTTATAAGGTGAGCCTACCCCTTCAGATAACACTCCATTTGCCAACCCCTTTACCTCGTTTCAATCAATTCAATATGGAATTCAAGAACATTATAACCCTTATTGTAGAGGCCAAAATGGATCCTAAACAAGTAACTGGTAGTGTAGTAACCGTATACCAATTATAATCAATACTCAACAAAACCGGAAGAAAAAATGTGATTCAAACCTGGTAGTCTCCTGAGCTAAAATGAGTGCAAAGATAATCCCAATCATCTTGACATATGTCCTTGGGGGGGTGCTGGCATGCAACTTCGCTAGAAGGATATGTTTGAAATACCTTATGTAGCCTGTGACGATGTTTATTAAAACGATCCCTCAAGTAGAACTCACAAGTATTCTTCACACGTGGCTTTGTTATATCTATGTCAAATTTGTCCTGGACATAAATTTTAACATATGAGTTTATGAAAGCAATTCGGTATGTCACAAAAACAAACAATGAAAAGTCAACATCTAAAAACAATCTGTTATCCCCTAGAACACAACTTAGTTCTTGAAAAAAAAAATTTCTAACACTATTAGGCAATGAAAGTGGTAGTGTTGTAATCGAAACAAGTACTTCTATGATAATATTTAGGAACTGTTGGTGTGGACTGAAATATATGATATTCAAATGCAATAAAAAAAATCTGAATATACAACAAACAAAATCCACTTTTTATTTGAAGCATCACCGAATAAAGAGAAAATAACAATTGGATTTTTAATACACAAGTATAGATCAGGGGCAATTTTGGTAATTTACCCTCAAATGACTATTTTGAGTAAAGAATTGATTTTTAAAGTAAGCAAATATGAGCTGTAACCCTTGCAGATACAATTAAAATTTTGCTTTACTTACTAGAATGTGCCGATAACAAGCATCCTTGTCCTCGTCCTTGAAAGCAGAGTAACTTGACACTTGAATTGGTAAATATTGTCGAGAAAGAACCCCAATCTCTGTTGTAAAGAACTGCGATCCTGGGCTAACTGCTCGATTTTTCCCTTCTGGGATGTTCACTTTTATCTTCCCTTTTGCTCTTATCATCTTCAACAAAGCAAGTCCTCGTGTCTTGCCACGACCTTTTCGTGTCGCGGTTGATGCTAATATTAACAAAAGAAATAAACAAATATTGTTAACAAGTACATTACCTTTAATTTCATAATAGAAATACATGGATGAGAATGATAAATTAGAAAAGTTGAAAAGTTCCAAGTGTTATTACTGGTGGTGTCAATAACAGGGGACTCAGTTGAGCCTACTGCGTCAGGTAATGATGGTGAAATTGGTGGATTAGACTGCATTGCAACTGGATGAGGTGCAACTGAATTCCTTCTGGGTCAACCTGGCGCCATGTGAGGAGAAATCCTGCATAATTTATAAACAGTACATACATAGACACAATTATATCAGAAAGTACAACATAGCTAGAATGTCGTTGAATATAAGAAAGTCACCTTACCACATTTTTTTTATAACACTAAGCTGCTATAGATAAGGGAAAAACTATGAGAAGAAACTAACACAAAAAACACGTATCATTAATTAACAATATTTAGTCATATCTTAAAACATATTCATGCTAGAAGTTTTAAAATTTATACGAACTAAACAAGATTACTCTATGATTCAATGTCAGTATCATCATCCGTTACCAAAACATCTTCTTGATCCTCATAGTACTCAACCATTGTATCATCTTCTTCATCACTACAATCATTATCGATAAAAGCATCATCTTCTAGCGAAATGGCCATTGACATATTCTTTTCTATAATAGAGGCATCAACATGGGCTGGGGCTACATCATCTCTATGTAATGGCCCTATGTCTCGATCATCGGGAACAGTGATGCCAATCCCAAGTGACTCAGATTGTTGGTATGCCTCGTCATTATCAATATGCATTTCTTCATCTTTATCTTCACCTTGTGCCTCGGGAACATCAAATAAGCTCCTCGGTTGGATCCTCTGCACAACTTTCCATGTGTCTCCTAATTTAGTGTCATTCACATAAAAGACTTGCTCGGCTTGAGAAGCAAGAACAAAAGGGTCTTCATTGTACCATTTACGAGAGACATTCACACTGGTGAAATAGTCATCTATATGTATGCCACTCCTTCTATTGGCAACATCCCACCAATCGCACTTGAAGAGAAAAACCCGATTTCCACCACAATATGTTAACTCAATAACATTGGTCAGAACGCCGTAGAAGTCAGTTTCTTTTGATTGGTGTTCCCCCTTAACTACAACTCCACTATTTTGAGTTATACGATGTTGTTCTCGTTCTTTGGTGTGGAACCTAATGCCATTAATGATGCAACCAGTATATTGTGTGACTCGTCTATCAGGACCGCACGCTAATGACCACAAGTTATCAGTTGCCTCTGGTGAATTATTCTCACGTAATCGTTTCATCTATTGAAAAAAAAAATTTGTATAAAAAAAGTCAGATATTCTATTGCATTTAAATTCTTATTTGCAAGTTACCATATTTAAATACCAGTAATGCTACATGCACAGAAAACTGCATAGAAATTATGGACAGAATAGATCCGGACCACTCATTTCGGTGGCCCCCACTCATATTGGTGTGGGGGCCACCGAAATGAGTGGCCTGGATCAATTTTGTGCACAATTTCTGTGCAATTTTTTGTGCAAGTATCATTTCTTTTTAAATACTTACACGTTTCTCAAACCACAGAGGAAACTCGGCTTCGTGCCTTTGTTGTACATTAGTTGCGTTTTGTCTGGTGATCTCTTCCATGTGCTCACTACATATACAATCATTTTACTTATGATAGAAGAGCAAAACTACTATATAATACTTTAACTGTAACAAAAATTTATACATTTACCTTAGATATGGCCCGACCTCTTCACAATTGTTTAGTACATACCATCGAGCCTTTATGTGATCTACTAGATCTAGCTCAACATTTTTTGCAGCTCCTAATGGCCGTACATTCTGTGCAAAAACTGATAGGCCTCCAAACTTTTTACCTTGACCTCCATCATAGTTTCGCTCCTCTCGATTGAATTTTGTCTCAACCCCGCGAAGGTACATAGAACAGAATGTCAAACATTCATTATCGATATAAGCTTCGACGATTGAGCCCTCTGGACGTGCTTTATTACGAACATATTTTTTAAGAGTGCATAAGAACCTATTGACATAAATTGCAGCGGTCAGATGATTATGTACAAACGCACATAATATGATTTGGAGACAATTGCTTGGCAAGTAAAATCATATTATTATATACCTTTCAATTGGATACATCCATCGGTATTGCACTGGTCCACCAAGGATTGCTTCCTTTGGTAGGTGAATTGCTAAGTGGACCATAACATCAAAAAATGCCGGTGGGAATATTGTCTCAAGCTTGCATAATATCATAACAATGTCTTTTTCCAACCTCTCGAGCACTTCCAATTTCAAAGTCTTAGAACATAATTCCTTGAAAAAAAAGCTCAACTGAATTAATGTTGTACACACATCCTTGCGCAAATATCCACGTAGAGCAACCGGGAGCAGACGTTGTAAAAGAACATGGCAATCATGACTCTTCAAACCCGATATCTTACTCTCTTTCACATTCACACATTGAGCTATGTGTGATGCATATCCATCTGGTAACTTCACCAATTTTAACCATTCACAAAAGTTCTTTTTTTCATCAGCTAATAAGGTATAGCATGCTGATGGCATTATAAACTTATCACCAACTGGCCTTAAGTGTAATTCCTTCCTTATACCCATCAGTTCCAAATCCAAGAGGGCCTTCACATTATCTTTAGTCTTCCCATCCACATTCATCAATGTATTTAACACATTATCACATATATTCTTTTCTATGTGCATAACATCCAAATTATGACGCAATTTCAATTTTTGCCAATACGGCAACGTAAAGAAAATACTTTGCTTGGTCCAATTCAACTCCATTTCATCGCGGGTTCTTTTCTTCTTATTAGGAGCCTTTCCAAATGTGTCTCCTTTGAGCTGTTTAAGTTGTTCTAACACATCATCCCCAGATAAGTTCTTTGGTTGTAACCTCTTCTCACGCTTGCCATCGAACTTATAACTATTACGCCAAGGATGATCAGTTGGCAAGAAACGACGATGTCCTATATAACAAATCTTTCTTCCATTTTTAAGTGAGAGAGAAGACTTCTCCTTGTTACAAGTTGGACATGTCATGAAACCTTTAGTACTCCATCCAGATAAGTTTCCATAAGCCGGAAAATCATTTATAGTCCACAATAGCGCAGCGTGCAAACGAAAGTTTTGTTTTTTCGAGGCATCATATGTGTCTACACCATCATCCCATAACTCTTTCAGCTCATCTATCAAAGGACGTAAGTAAACATCTATGTCATTTCCAGGTGCTTTTGGTCCTGGAATAAGCAATGACATAAACAAAAAGGGATCTTTCATACATTTCCATGGTGGCAAGTTATATGGCATAAGCATTACAGGCCACATGCTATATGAGTTACTCATGTTTCCAAAGGGATTAAAACCATCGCTTGCTAGACCAAGTCGAACATTGCGTGGGTCCTTAGCGAACCAATCATGATCATTGTCAAATTCCTGCCAAGCTTTGGAATCAGCTGGATGTCGAAGCACATTGTTTTCTTCTACTCGCTTATCTTTATGCCATGTCATATCTTCAGCAATCTTTCTTGACATAAACAACCTTTGTAACCTTGGTTTTAGAGGAAAATACCTTAACACCTTTTGAGGAATTTTCTTACTCTTGCCTTCTTGATATTTATATCTAGGCTCACCACATTCTGGACATTCATTTATATTTTCATACTCCTTCCAAAAGAGTACACAATCATTCTTACATGCATGTATCGGTATGTAACCAAGGCCCAAGTCCCGCATTATGTTCTTAGCCTCGTAATAGGATCTTGGCACCGTCTCGCCAACAGGGAGTACATCCTTAAAAAACTCAAGCATCATGTTGAAAGATTTATTACTCCAGCGATTAATTACCTTTAAATGAAGTGCTTTCATAAGAAAAGACAGCTTTGAGTACTTTTGGCAACCCGGATAAAGTTCATGCTGAGCATCCCTCAACAATCCACCAAATCCATTTCTAGACCCTTCCTCTTGTTGTACATGTGGACCTTGACTCGTAGATGACTCCCCTACAAAATTTTCCACATACGTACCAGCATGTACATCTTCTAAAAGCTCTTGAATGTCATCACCATACTCCTCTTCATTGTCTACCAGAAAATCATCGTCGTCGTCATCCTCAATTATCGGATCATAGGGCTCACCATGATGAACCCACTTAGTGTAACTTGTGACTATTCCATGTTCAAACAAGTGGTCTTCCACCTCTTCTGGAGTAATAATGTAAACGTTGTTGCATTTTCTACATGGACATCTAATTCTATTTGTTCGATCCGTATGACGACATGCCATACTCATGAACTGTTTTACTCCATCACTATATTTTTTTCCAAACCTATCTCCATCTCCATGTTGCATCCAACTCTTATCCATCTCTCTGCCCATATCGAAATACGCCACCTTTCCAAAAGCAAGATAAAAGGCAAACAATTAAAGTTTCCAAAATTATCTTTTTACCTTATGGGATTTATACTTTATGCATTTATGCCCCCCATTTAAATGTTAATTTGTCCATTCTAAACTAAAAAATAACACTTAAGTGTATAACCATATGGTGTTTGTATGTGTATTGCTCTAACTCCATTCTCTATTCTACTCTTTTGAGAAATGCCGCATAACACATAAACAACATACAAAACATAATGTGACGTAATCGATTCCACTTGAGATCCAATAAACAAAATCGTAGAAGGAATTCAATACCAAAATAACAATCTTTCCTTTGAAAGAATCGACCTGATTGCTAATTTCTTACAAGTGGGTTTATGATTTTTTGAGTTATGGTGTCGGACATGTAGACTATTCACAGAGAATTATTAGATGGAGGATCATATCCTCCTCATTATTTATACTTTCAAGTAACTAAATGGTTGTACTGCACTTGCTTATATGGTTTTGTGCTTTTCGGGAAAACTTGGGAACTAAAGCTTTAAACTTGCATGGTTTGTTGATATATTTTTTTTACTTTTTCCCCCCATTTTGCCACATTAGAACCGGTTTTAAATAGTTATATGTTTTATAATTGTCTTTTAAGTATACGACAGTCTGTCTCTAAATTTGTTTTCAGGCCAACAAATTAGTAAATTTTGCATTGGTTTAAACCTAGATCTATTTTCAACACTTCCAAAACATGCTCTTATACGTCCTTTACATACAAATTGGTGGTTTCAACTTTGCATTTACATTGTTTACGGTGGTACATGTAAATCTGATACTCTATAAATGAAAAATGCATTTATGAAGATTTGTGAACAAATAATTGAATAAATAAAGCATTCAAAATCATAAAAATGATATACAAGGATGAGATTTTGTATGCTATTTTTTAAATAAGTGCTTTTGACTCCTTAAATGCCTTTTAATATTACATAAATTTTAATGCTTATCTGGTGAATTACGTGGACAATTTAAAAATTTTTAAGGTTTATTTATTTATTCTTTTTTGTTTAGGCAATATGATGCAATTGATGGGAACTAATAACAACTTGGTGATGGGTTTTAATTTGCCTATTTGTTGATTTGGGGCTGTTAGCCTGTTACGGGCAGCAGATTTGAGGTTCTCTTAAAGCGTAAGAAATAACAAGTCCTTGAACAATAGACAAGCATTCTTTACTTGCCGGAAAATAACAATTAATATCAAACCTTTAGGACTTCAAACCTTTTCTCCCAAACCTCTTGCACTATGAAATGTGTTACATTTGACTTTGAAGGTAGTTCTTCTAAGAACTTTGAAGTTAGTTCTTCTAAGAATTCCGTTTGATTATGGAAAATGCAGAATAATGTTATTCAACCTTAGGAAATTATTTTGCTCATTGCTTTTGTTGCTCATTCTGTTTGCCCCCATTTCATACCCCTATAGTCTAATCATTTTATCAATTTGGTCTAATATTTCAATTATGTCAATTTTGCCCTCCAGTTTTTTAATTGGAAACCAAATAGACTTCCAACTTTTGATAATAAATACCAAATCAATGTGAAAAGTAATATCAAATCACGTTCTTCTTCTAAATTCTACAATAAACACCCCCCCACTGTGAAAATAAACAATAATTTGTTTCAACTGTCAATCATCTCACCAATCAGAAAACTTTGTTTGCTTTTTTCAATTAATTCACAGTTTACCCAGTTGATTAGTGATTATTTCAACAAAAGCGTTTACCCATTTGGAATATATTGGTAGCTCACCCAATTGGAATATATGGCAACTCCAGGAATGTTTTTTACCTATTGGGAAGAGAGAAGGATGGTGAATACTGCATTTCCGAGTCAAATGGAGAACTTATCCTAACATGTAACATTGGGAAAATCAGAAGTTCATGCTTTAATCTTTTTTTGACTTTTGTTGACATTTCCACATGCTATATGTGTTCATTGCTGTTTGGTAAGCCTTACAACCAGTTCCTATTTCGTATTTGAACTTCAACATTATGTATTGATAAACTCTTCTGAAATAGAGCAAAAATAGAAGAAATATATTTTGACTATGTTCCAGTGTTGCTCCAAGTCAGCAGTAATAAGTTAGTGCTATAAGCACAAGGAGGAATGCTATGGTTTCCAAATTTGAATCTAAAATTTGGTTCCTATTTTAATTATGGTGGAGACACTAAGGTGATACAACTATATAATCATTTGGTAACCAATTTGGGATTGAAATTTGAAAGCCATATCTTTATTCAATCAGAAAAGTTCAAGTGGCTGATGAGACTATGTCTAATAAGGTTCGATGTTATTGACATATTGTTGATTGCATGTTCTATTACTTAATTTAATTGGCTAAATTTGACTGGTAGAATTCTTATTATATAAATGTTGGTTTTGAAATCTGAATGAAGGTTCAACTTAGTTTAATGCATGTTAATGTTCGAATTGTTGCTCTCAAGAAAGTGAAGAAATATTTATTTCCCATAGTAGAGCACCAATTTAGTTTTGTGCCTTACGTAATTTTTTAATATTAATTGTGGGATCATGATTCATCAATGCGAGTACTCCATGGATTGCAGATGCAAGTCTTTTGGATCCCTGACAAGAACCTTTGTTTGATACTCTTTTTTTTTTTGTTGGGTTTAATTGTTCTCTTTAACTTCTACTAGGAAAGAGGTATGTTATTATAGGAATTTTTTTTATTGAGGGGTTGGTTAGGTTGGATCATTTGAGGAGAGAAAATGAAGCAGCTTTAACAAATGGTTTGGACTCCAGGCTTGAGGAGCAGTATTTTCTCTATTGCTTCTGTTAGCTATTTCATTTCTCATTAGAGTAAAGATTGGGACACACCCAAAGACACAATTTTTGGGACACAACCTAAGAGATGTGTCTATATCTCTCCTATGATGTCACTGGACCCTACAGTGACACAGGAGAGAGATAGACACATCTCTTGGGTTGTGTCCCAAGTATTACCCTTCTCATTATTTGGCTACTATCATCGATTTTAGGGTACCACGTGAATATATCACGGTACATAATGGGTTAGATGGGTAACATAGGTAATCCGTGTATTACATTTGACGAATTTGGGTTTAGATTCTTGGCGTGTTTAAAAAACAATATGATTATGAAACAACTGCCACCCCTACCTAAGACTCTCCATTCTTTTTGGACAGAAAATAAACTGTTGGTGAAGTATTAATTATTTTTGGTTTAAAGTTATGATATGCTTATATGACAAACAATGTACCCGCGCATTGCGCGGGTTATATGCTAGTGATATATAATGTCAAGAAATGAGCACTAATATAACATATATATATATATATATATATATTACTTCTAAACGAAAATCCAGAAAATAAGAATAAAAAATAGAGAAGAAAGTAATCAAGGCTCAAAAGTTTTTTGCATCCAATCAAATCTTGCTTTAAGTCTTTTTTTTCTTTGGTTTCCTGGATACCCTAATGCCACTATTTTATGTTCAATTGGCTGGACATTAAAACTTTCCCAAATACATAAAAGCAGTCACCACCACATATTTAAAAAAAAAAAAAAAATAGGGTTTATGTAAAATTGAAATTGTTGATGTGCTCGTGTATATATTACTGTTAATTGGTAGATGTAAAGATGTTTATACACAATTGTAGATTAAGGGGGCTGGTAGAAATTATTTCCTTTCACATCTTATTCCACCATAAATTATAATTTTTCTCACTCAACAGATATACACAACTATGATGATACAAAGATATATATATATATATATATATACATAGAGAGGGAGACAGAGAAAAACTATTACAATCATATACCAACAAGTACCAGCACATGTAAATAGGTTGTACAGAGATAAAGAGAGAAACCATACCTGAATGTGGATTAAGTTGCATCAACTGACAATTGAAGCACAAAACGAAACCCAGAACAACCGATCAAAGGGAAGCTTGAATGTGATAGAAAGATAAGGATTGTGGTAGAAGAAATCGGGAGATCGTGCCAATTGCCCATGGCGCGCGGGACTGTGGGATGGCGGGAGTAAAAAAATTAGGGAAAATGTGAAAGAAAAAAAATTACACTGAGCTTATTATTAAATACAATATGATGTTTGCGGTCCAAAAATCAATTAAACTTATACTCCCTCCGTCCCATTTTATGTGTCCCCTTTATTTTTTAGAAGGCCCCAAAATTGTTGTCAACTTTCCTAAATTAGTATTCAAATTTTACTTAGTTTCCCAAACTACCCTTCCTAGCAATCAACACCAAAGCAAAACAAAAAAAGAAAGTGCAATGATTATGGACAATTGTGGAAAGTAGGTATAGATTATTCTTTTTGTCCCCTTAAATAGTTAGATTCCAAAAAAGTGACACATAAAATGGGACGGAGGGAGTATATAATAAATTTGAGGTATTTCCAATGTTATGCTAGTTATATCACATGCAGTGGTATGTGGTACTACACGTCTACAACTACTGGCACAACATATAATATCACTATCACATTAGTTGGGAACTATATAATTATTTATTAAAAATTTTGTCCAATTTGAAAACTATGTATAAATATGAGTAATGCTATGCTTCCCAAATTCTAATTCCAAAAACACATCTCAAATGATGTGGCAGCAGGACCACATTTAATAATGATGGGGTCACTTCAATATTATCCAATCAAAATTCAGTGGGTCCACTGCCATATCATTTGAGATGGGTTTCTGAGATTTAAATTTGAGAAGCATAGTATTTACTCTTCTTATTTAGAGTAACTCGTGCTATGGTTCACAAATTTGTATCATGTTATCAAAATAAAAAAATTTGTATCACAAATCTGGTTTCCACCACATTCGCTAGTGGGACCTCCAATAACAACTTCAAACGATTATAATAGGACCAGTGCAAACACCAAGTCACACTTTTATATATTTTAAATATATTAAAATAGCATTGTATTAGTTTGATAATAGACTAATTCTTTGGTCGTTTTCAATGCAAAACCGGACTGCAATATAATCAAATTTTGTGTTTTTTTTTTTTTTTAAACCAGAGAATGAGTTTTGACCAAACAACTTCCTATTACACACACCAAAAAAAAAAAGAAAAAAAAGTAATTCCTCCGTCCTAATTAACAGTCCATCTTTCCTTTTTGGGTTGTCCCAACATTATTGTCCACTTTCCTAAACTGGTATATAATTTTAGAGTAATTTTTTGGTGACAACTTTCATACAACCTCCTTAAAAGATGTGTCTATCTCTCTCCTGTGATGTCACTGGACTCCACAGTGGCACAGGAGAGAGATAGACACATCTTTTAAGAGATTGTATGAAAGTTGTCACTAAAGAATTACTCATAATTTTACTTACTTTTCCAAAACTACCCTCCTTAAAATCTACACCAAGACAATCACAAATGTTATTATAATGATTAAGGACAATTGCAAAAAATCGGTGTAGATTATTTTGTCCCTTTTTAAAAAGTTGAGTTCCCAAAGTGGGACTCTTAATTTGGGATTGAATGAGTAACATATGAACGAAGAGTTATATAGAATGAATGGTAAATTCTCTGAACCACAACATTAGTTCTAGTGTAAAACAACACGTAAAGTTCAAAAAAAAATATTTTTTTGTAGAAAAACGGTCTTCTTAACAATTTATTCAACTAATAATTTACATATTTGAATTAGCGAATATTTGAATTAGCGGATATATTTAACTAAAAAAGCTAATTCATTTTTTTTTTCTTACTAGTAAGGGGATGAGGGCGAGTTAAACACTAGACCCTGTGAAATGACGCTGAACGAACTATACTCATTTTATACGCAATCACAGATAAATTTTTGGTCGCATATTTTAGTCCTTTAAGTATGATTTAGGAATGGAATTCTATTTGCACTTAAGATATTATATGCTCTGCCGAACTTTAATTGCCGATTAATAATTTGAAAATTTTATATTGCACTATTAAGGAGTCTTAGAATGCAAGATTAATTAGGAATTCTGAGTATGAGAGGTTATCAAAGGTGAAAACTAAGTCGAGACGGACTACACATTTTGAAAAAATACATTACTTAATTGGTACTTATCTCTTCAATTAAAAATGTTTAGTGAGAAAATATTAATGCGGTCACTAACACTACACCATATGGCCCGATTTGTAACGGGAATATCCGTTACAAAAATTATTTGTAACGGATATACCCGTTACAAATAGGGCATTGCAAATTTGTAACGGATGTTTGTAACGGATATATCCGTTACTAATTAGTAACGGATTTTGTAACGGATATACCCGTTACTAAATGTTTTTTTTGTAACGGGTATATCCGTTAGGAATATGTTTAGTAACGGATAGCTATCCAACTTTTTTATTTTTAAAAAAATTACTAACGGTTATATCCGTTACTAATTTCTAAAATGCATTAAATTAGTAACGGATTTTGTAACGGATATACCCGTTACAAATTTTAATTAAAAATTTAAAAAATATGTATTTAATAAATTCCCCCAAATAAATTTTTTTTTACACCTAATTAACAAGCAAAAAAATCCATACAAACACAAAAATAACAAGCTCAATCTATACCAAATACAAGTAGAATATAACATATTTCATCTTATAAATCTTTGTCCACACCCAAGTTCTTAGTTTAACTACATTACATCTTACACATGAAATTAACTCAAGAAAAACAAACTACACAAATCTCTTTATGTCCATAAACAATTTCATCAACTTTAACTTTTTACAATATTGCTTCAATCTCTTCCTTCTTCATTGCCTGGAATCATGTCCACCCTATTTTTCACCATAATTGATGATGGTGTTAGAAAAAAAAAATCACAAAAGAATAGCAATCATATTATTTTAATAAATAAGGGAAAGTGAATGTGAAACTCACAATATTGTTTGCGATCACACCCTATGATACCCAATGATTACCCCACTTAATACAATTAAAATCTTACATTTATTATTAGTATTATGCAATAATGCCCCCACAATAAAGCCCAGATCAGTGCAATTTACAAACAAGAATTGGCTATTCCCAATGTTTTCCATCTTTTTCTTTCATAAAGTTTGAGCGCAAATCATTCCTCCGCAATTGTAATATTAACATCAAGTTTAGAAATTGCATATAATAAGAGAATAAGCCTGGGTTACCTCAAATCTTTCCTCAGCAATGGCCTGTCTCTTCTGCCTTCACAATACCCACATCTTCTGCCTTCAGTAATGGCCTATGCAACCTCGAGAGGGAAAAGAAAAGAGAAATTATCATCTTTTAGAAATTAATAGAAAGATAATATTATGTAAGCATTAAGAACCTTTCTAGCCAGGCAGAAGCGTGAAGATCTGGCTTGAACTAAACACTAGTCTAATTAGCCAATTTAGTTGGGTTTTATAGTCTTTATCAAGTTAAGCCATGGCAAGTGGAGTGGCATTGTCTTGATGTGTCACTTTGAAAGTTATGTGAAACCCAAAAGTGAGGCAAAGAAAGAAAGAAAGAAAAAAAAAGCTACTAAAGGTTGAATGTGATAAAGGTTCCATGCATAATGATAGATGGACACATTAAAGCACTGTCCCAAGGCAAAAGAGTTTCTATACACAGCTGCATGTAAAAAAAAAACTACAGTTACTGTACAAATAATAGACATAAGAAAATTGATTTAATCCTTTTGTCTGTAAGACTTCCTAAAATATAAACCTTCAACATTGCCCTTTAGTAAGAAAGCTTTAAGAGTCTAAGAACTACAATCCTGACTAAAAGTTTGAATTTTGAGCTTCCAAGTTCTAACTCTAATTATTTGCTTTTTGGTACACAGCTCTGAGTAGTTGTAGCAAGTCTTTTTTTAATACACACTTAACCCAGAGCAACCAATACATCAAATCTTTAGGAGATTTGAAGGGTACTAGGCATATATTTACTAAAAATTGAAGGTACTAGGCATATAAAAGTTGAACACTCTTAAAATTGAACACCTTCAAAAGACAGTACTACCAAAGAAACAGTGCATAAAGACTACTACATCAGCAGAAAACCATAAGAAATGGACTCAAGTACTCACATTTGTTAGTTCCAAAGAAGTATAAAAGCACTTTCTTCCAATCAACCGAGTAGCTCCACTTCTCCGGCACACTTACCTGCGATCAGCAAAAATAAACTATTGTGTGCTGCCGTGTGTGTGTGCATTGCACGTGTGCTGTGCTGTGCTGCTTTGTATGTGGGCTGCTGTGCTGTGCACGTGTGCTATTGTGCTGTGCACGCGGGCTGCTGTGCGTGCTGTATTGGGATACTGTGCACGTGGGCTGCTGTGCACATTTGTTGTATGCTGTGCACGTGGGCTGTGTGCATGTGTGTGGATTCCATAAAGACAACCTGCTGTGTACGTGGGCTGCCGTGAGAGTTCAATTCTAGCCAAAGGGGTTACCTTCCCGCTGAACTTCTTCTCAAGCTCTTGACAAGCCCGACATGAATCTTGCAAAACTACATGGATTACAACAACCTTTCGGGCAACATCAACTTAACTGCAAAATTGCAGAGAAATTAATTATTCATATATGAGAAAGAAAAAAAAAGTTAAACAAAAAAGATATTTGTTAAAAACTTAAATTATTCTTACGTTGAGTGTTTATGTAAAGATCTTTCAAGTCACTTTTGAGCTGCTAGTTGGTGTTCTCCAAATTAAAAAAGGCATGGACAGACAACATATGTAGAACTTAAGAACTGAGTCAAGAGCTCCATTAAGTTATACTCCGTATCAATAATGTCTTCAAGAGTGAACATGCGTACACGCACGTGCGTGACACAGTAGTATATGAATTTTGACAATTCATAAATTTGTAAATGCATTATTATTGAGATTTACTAACGAGGAAAGATCTCTTATAGGCCAACAACTATATCAAAGAAAAAAAAGGCTCTTATCTCTTCTCCCCTTGAACTAATCTCTTTCCCTCTCTCTCTCTCTCTCTCTCTCTCTCTCTCTCTCTCTCTCTCTCTCTCTCTCTCTCTCGGCCAACACCACAACCACCACCACCACCGTACACCACCCCATACTACCATAAACCCCAAACAACTTCCCCCTAAACCCCTTGCAAAAACAAATAGTAAAAAAAAGGAAGAAAAACAAACTCCCACATCTCTCTCCCCTCTCCCTAATCTATCTCTCTCCCTCTCTCTCCCAAATCTCTTCATCTCCTCTCCCTCCCGGACCAACCAAACAGCCCCCAGAAATATCCTTGCCCAGTCCAGCCCAAGAAAAAACCAAACGAAAAGAGGCTGCCCGAGAGCCCACTGTGCGTAGCATAGCACACGGCACAGGCGCATTCACGGTACGCGCGCACACCATGCCGCTGCGCACAGCAGCGCACTAGCACATCACAGTCCCTCCCATGCGCACCAGCACAGCCTCCCCTATGCGCACCAGCCCAGCCCAGCCCAGCCACGCACCAGCAGCCCGCGCACACAGCAACCCAGTGCCACCAGCACAGTGAGTAGGATATGTTCATCAGCTTGCTAATTTAGTGTGAGCATTATCAATGCTTGAAAATTAAGGCCTGAAAATTTTAAGCTGCAGAGTTTACAATAATTAAAATAGTGGTTTACTTATAGTTTTCAGTATAATTTTTTTACATAGGGTTTTAGTGGGCTTTCAACTACTTTTTAGTCAAGTGGTGAGCTCTTATACATTATCAAACTCGGTGAATAAAATAAATACTGAAAATTTTCATAATTAGCACTTAATGGGTTATCAAACACAAAGGTGAGTCTAAACTCTTTGTTTAACCTTAAAATTCTAGTACAAGTACACACACACATACATACAGACACACACAAAGGAAAAAAAATTATGAAAATTATGGACTAACTATCCCGCAAATTGAGAAACACATATAACAAGATGAAGTGGTGTCTTTGGGTCAAAACCCTATCCTTATCAATCATATTTTCTTTGGTCAGTAATAAATTAGGATCAAAATGCATATATTGATCATCTTTATGAGGTTAGTAGAGGAACAAGAAAAGAATTAAGATTGTTAGGTAGGGAAACATAATTCAACAATTAGGAGAACCCAAAGATGGGTGCATAAACTGTAAGCTTTACCCATTGACTGGACTCTCATATTCACTGATCAAGCATCTGCAGGGTGAGGAATGCTGTATCCGCAAAAAGTTACCCTTGAACTGCAATAACTCCAAATGCGACTTCCACAATCTGTGTTTGTAAGTGTACAAATAAGCATACATATATCTATGTGTTACATGTACCTAATTGACTATGGTCAGAACAGCTTCTTAGACTTCCCCTTTAAAGGGTTGAACACACAACAGATACTTCACCAAGAAGGTCACAAATCTAGTTACATCCCAAATCAGACCGACCACTGTGTATGAAATGCAAATTAGGGATTTTTAGTTCTTTTAACTATCAGCGTCAATGTGTTGATTATTCAATAAATTAAAAATGGATATAACATTGTAAGTTAGGGTTTCTGTCAACAAAGATCTCACTTGAAGATTTCGAACACTACCCATGAACAAGCTGTGAACATTGAGAAGGAACAAACGAAGAGAGAGAGAGAGAGAGAGAGAGAGAGAGAGAGAGAGAAGATGACATACCAGATCTGGACGCTATGGTGGACAATGCAGGTGGACGGTGTCGCCTCTACCAGATCTGAACGGCACAGGTGGGCGGCAGTGGTGTTTGTGCTAGCGAGCTGGGGTATCGGTGCGATTGGGCCGGCAAGGTGAAGGACTGGTGAGGTGAGGGATCGGCGAGGGTGGGGCCAGCGAGGTGAGGGATGGGTGAGGGTGGGGCTGTCGTCCATCGCCAGTGGGATTAGGTGAGAAAATAAGAAGAAGACAGAGAATAGAGATAAGAAGAAGAGAGAAGATAGAGACGATGGGAAGAAGGGTGGCCTCTCTAAGCTTCTCAGTTTCAGTGGGGAAAAAGGGGGAAGAGTGGGGGGGAAAACGTTTGGGGAAATTTTTTGGATATTGTCATTCTGTTTATTTACAAAATTACCACCGTGTTTTCATTTTCATTACTTTGATTTACCAAAATGCCACCGCCTTTTAGTTTTCAAAAGTTTTTCAATTTTAGGAAATTTAGTAACGGATATAACCGTTACTAATTATTTTCTGACCGTTACAAATATAAATAAAACATGAAAATGAGAAGAAGTAACGAATTTCTCTGATTAGTAACGGATATATCCGTTACAAATTTGCAACGGGTATATCCGTTACTAATTCTAAAATTTGTGCGTTACAAATTTGTCCATATGGTGTAGTGTAAATTTGGTTAAAAAAATTATTCATATTTCTTTAGTGACCATTAGTGCTCGTCACAAAAAAAATAATGGAGTACAATTAGTGATGACTATATAAATCCATCACTACTGTTTAAAATCTTTTGCTTTTTAGTGACAAACTTTTACATTTGGTGACTATTGTCACTCTAAAAATAGTTCCCTCCAGTGGGGAAATTTTTACTGGTAGTTTTTGTGACGATTTATTAGTGATCATAACTAATTGGTCACAAATTTAACCCTTTTCCTTGAAGTAGGGACCATGTTGATCATCGTCACTAAAAATGCATTTATAGCAACAAAAATAACTTTGTCACTAATTAAATAATTTGTTGTAGTGTATGTTTTAGTTCAAAAATTCACATTTTTTACAATTTTGTGAAAAATTCCTCGCTACTTTTCGTATTTTGTGTAAAGCCCCTTCTCTCACAGATAATATTATTACAGACAATATTATCTGTGAACTTTAAACCACCATAACTCACTAGTTTTTTTTTTTTTGCCTTTTTGGTTGATTTATTTATTTATTTTTTTTAAATCACGTATTTTTTCGAGATCTATGCATTGGGCTTGAAAATTGTACAAAAAAAAAAGTAATTTAAAACTTCGTTTTTCATTTTTGTCTTTCAGAAAAATAATATTATATGTTGACACTAACAAATAAGATCATTTGTCAACTTTAAACCACCATAAGTTTCTCAATTCTTGGGCTTTTTGGGTGATTTTTTTTTAATTTCATGTATTTCTTTGAAATCTAAGCAATAGGCGTGAAAATTTTACAAAAAAAAGTTAAGTTACAGCCTGATTTTGTGGTTTTATCTAACAGATAATATTTTCTGTTATCTGTGTGTGTAACAGATAATATTGTCTATCAACTTTAAACTACCATAACTTTCTCAATTCTTGGGTATTTTGGGGGATTTATGATGCCAATTGTACGAAAGAAATATGTTTTTTTTTGTTTGCTCAAGCTGCTGTTCGAATTTCCTCTATCTGAGTGGGCAATCTTTGTGAGTCATATTTTGTAGTAGCAAGGTGGTTCAAGAGTGAGTACAAACCAAGGATAGATGAGTACTTGGGAATGCATGGAGGCAATGGGGTCTCGTGGTTCACCTTCTGCTTTTCTGAGATGGTTTTGTGAGCTGTTTGATACTGCTACGCCTTGTTTTCGTTGCTGTTTTTGGACATGGACTGTTATTGGTGCTGATATGGCTCTACTAGTTCTATATTGGTGGCTGATTTAGGTTGTTTAATGCCTTAATTTTGGTGGCTGCTCTATGGTTGTGTTGAGGCTTTTTAGGAGAGGTTCTGATGGTCCTTTTATTGGTTCACTTTCTCACTTTTATTAGATTACTGTTTCTTTTTGGAGAGCCTTGCTCTGTCTTTTATGGAGCTTTTCTATTGGTTTTTGCCAATTGTTTTGTATTTTGGACTCTTGTCCTTTTTTAATAAAATTCTGTTGCTGAACAAAAAAAAAATGCTTTTATTACATGTATGTAAAAAAAAAAATGCAATTTTCCGTAATTGTTTGATGTTTAGGTTTTTTTTTTTTCGCCAATATTTCATGGTAAATATTGAATTTGTTTGATAGATCTTGTATAACGGACTTGTATAACAAAAGTTATAGCAATTTGAGTGTAAAAAATGCCTAATGCGGTAAAAAAAAAAACATATATTTTAACTTTGAAGAGTTTTATTTGAGGGAGTTACAGCCAAAACTCCCATAATAAAATAGGATATACTATTTCAGAAAATTTCAACCTATCTTCAAATTTGTTGGGTTTTTTGTGTTTTTTTTTTCTTTTTCACATCTATCTTCAAATCACTCTTCATCTAATATAATGACACGTGAAGATTTAAAGAACGGACGTCATTTCACATCTTCATATTTGATGATCTTCAAAAAATTTAAAAATTTGAAAGACGCCGTTAAATCACTATTCAGCTAATTTAATTACATCTAGTATTATATAAAGGGAGAAGTTGCTAGGGGTATTACAACTATTTTACCCAAAAAATGTATTTTCAAACATACCAATATTATATCTTTTATAGAAAAAATACACAAATAAGGGCAAAACTGTCATAATGATACCAAAAAACAACTCCCTCCCTCCCTTTTTTTTAGTCCTATATTTCATTTTGGGATGTCCCAAAATTAGTGTTCATTTTCTTAAATTGGTATACAATTTTTACTTACTTTCCAAAACTACTATTCCTTTAAATCTACACTAAGGCAAAACTAAAAATGTTATTGTAATGATTAGGGGCATTTGAGGAAAGTAGGTGTAGATTTTTTTTGTCCCCTTAATAAGTTGAGTTCCTAAAGATAGATTCAAAAAAAGGGACGAAAGGAGTATTTTTAACTTCCTCTATTATTTTATTCCATTTTTCTCTCAACTCACATTGTGAGTGGGTACCAACTAGTGTGTTCAAATGTGAGAAAGTGGGACAGATCATATTACAGCATTTTTGCTCACTAAAAAATACTCACTCATTATTCACTCAGGTCTTACTTGGGTGATATGTGTCCAATTCTATTCCCATTTTACCACTGTATCACCAACATAATAACTAGAATGATACACATGATATCCAGTGGAGACATAGGTGTAGGGCCGGTCCTGAGTCTTTGGAGGCTCGGGACGAATTATTAAAAAGGAGGCCCTTATACGGGCTTTCGGGGGCAACGTCCTCGAGGCAATTGTTTTGTGATCTACTTATACATAATTGGCAATTTTTTTAGGGTTTACTTGTATAAAATTGACGATATTTTTTGGGGTCTACTTAAAATATGAGTCTATTTGTGAAACTTAAACATTGTATGGTGTCTTTCAAAATTCTAGAGGGGCCTATTTCTAAAACTCAAAATTTCTTTGGGAATTGTTATTGTTACTCCATCATTGAACTAAAGCACTCCATGTTACCACTCTCAGAGCATGTGGTACTATGTATGCAATGCATGACATGCATGTGGTTTAAGAGTGGTACCATGGAGTGCATTGGTTCAATGATGGAGTGGCAATAGCATCACCCAAAATTTTACACTAAAAGTGTAATTTTCAAAATTTTAGAAGCCTTTGCTTTTGGGTTTTATATATATCTATATCAATATATATGTAGTTGGTGGCACTAAATTGGGCCTTGGGGAGGCCTAAATGTAAAATACTAAAAATTCTGAAGGTAAAAATATAATTTTGAAAATCTCATGAAGACCCTCAAAATTTTGTGAACTTTGGTGCCCCAGGGTGATTGCCCTTTTTGTCCCCCTTTGGGTCGGTAATGCATTAGTGAGCAATGAGTGACCATTTTTAGATGAAGGATTGCAAAATAAAAGTGGATTTTAAAATATTGAGCTGGAATTGGTAAAGAAGCAAAATAATTATTCGTACTGATTTTTTTGTTGGATGCCGCGTTGTTTCATCACTGAAGATTCTGCTCTCAGCAAAAAAAAAAAATCACTGAAGATTCTGTAGATTTTGAACCACAAAAAATACAAAATTCTTACCCTTTGTCCTCATTTTTTTGGTTGATTTTTAGTGTTCTTCAATGAACAAAGTCGTTGATTTTCAGTGTTCTTGATTCTGTCTTCTCAAACTATTTTACCGACGAGCTTCGAACGCGTTTTGTATCTCGTTGATAGCAGTGCGACTGATTGGTTTTTTTTTTTTTTTTTTGAAATGCTGAGAAATTTGATTGGAAGAGATAATATCCCATTGGATTGTGGTAAATTTGATTTTTGAAAACCCATAAATCACATCTCAAAAAAAAAAAAAAAAACCCATAAATCACGTCGCCTAAATTGGGTAACTGACAGTAGCATGATGAGTTTGAATTTTGTTAGGATGTTGTAGGTGTATTGTAAGCGCACACAAATCTATAGAATGGGGGTATTTTGGTCAGATAATTACTGTAGGGACTAATTACTAAGTTGTAAATCGTACATATTTCTAGAAACACTATATGTAAATGACAATATATTTAACTTACCCAAAAAGATAAAACTTGAATGGTTCTCAATCCAGATTCATGTTTATCCAAACAGTCCTAAATCCTTTTTGTTAGGGCAAATTGCATTTTAACCCCCTGTACTTTGACCTTTGTTCTAATCTTCCCCTATACTTTGAAAAGTATCACATTACCCCCTGAACTTTAAACCAAATTGAAATCACATATTCTGTTAAGGCTAAGACTGAAAAGACCAAACACTCTTCTCTCTCTCTCTCTCTCTCTCTCTCTCTCACACACACACACACACACACACATACACACACACGCACACGCACCCCGCCACATATCTTCCTCAGTTCCTCTGTTTCTTTTTCTTTTCTTTTTTTAATGGAGGTGAGGTTTGGTTATAAATTTTAGTTTGATGGCCTATTAGTAATTGGTCATGGCAGATTTGGTGGGTTTCCTCATGTACAATATTGTTGAATGAATTGGTCAAAGTTGTTTTCACATTGGGTCCTTGGAAGTCTGTCATTTATCCTTGTCTTTAGGCATTTGTTTAATTTGTTACAGTACGTGGCTTTTATTTACCTAGTCTATAGGAATAAGTTTACATGTTTTAGCTAGTGGACAAGAGTCTGTTGCTATTTCTTTGCTTTTATCCGTTGGTGTATTGCCTATATTAAGGCTATCATTGAAAGTAGTAATAAACTGAGAAAACAACACTTCCTCTTTCATCTTTGCTGTATTTGTATTTCTTTTGTCTTCATCTATTTTTCCTTTTGTTTCATCAGTGGTATCAAAGCCAGGGAGAGAGTTTCGTAGCAGCTTTGTATCTATTTTATTTTAACAACAGTGATTGATGGCCTCTGAAAGTTTTGTGCAACCAGCCATTCCTCGCTTTGATGGTCACTATGATCATTGGAGCATGCTAATGGAGAACTTCTTGCGATCCAAAGAGTACTGGCCGGTGGTTGATTCTAGGGTAGCAGAACCAGCAGCTGGTGTTGTGTTGACAGAGACGCAGAGGACAGAATTAGAAGGGTTCAAGTTAAAGGAATTGAAGGCAAAGAACTACCTTTTCCAAGCAATTGATCGCTCTATCCTGGAAACAATTCTTAGCAAAGAAACTTCCAAGCTGATATGGGATTCTATGAAAAAGAAATATCAGGGCTCAGCAAAGGCAAAACGGCAGCAGCTTCAAGCACTTCATACGGAGTTTGAAACACTTCGCATGAAGTCGGGTGAGACCATTTCTGTCACACCCGTTCCAGAATTTCATAGTTTAATCATGCAATGATATGAAATTTTATAAATTATCATTGATATATGATAATTGAGGATAAGTGGTTGACTGTGGTCAATGGTAAGGTGTCAGTGAGGACACGAGAATATGGAAGTTCATATTGCATAATCATGAGTAAATGACATTTATATGATTTAAATGTTATTTGACCTTATCTGGTATTTCTATGAATAGTAATTATACCTGTGTAGTATAATTCTGGTAATTTGAATATGATATCATTTTGAGAACTGTGGTGAGAACGTGAGAGACACGTTAATTAAAAAGGTAGGTTGTGTAGAGATTCCACAGAATATAGTTTTCGGACGTTATTTTGGACCCAAACGAAACTTAGTCGGAAACTTTTGAAATTTATAGTTTTCACTCGTAAATGCATAAAATGGACGCGTGCGAAGTTTCGAGAAGTAATTAGAAGTTTGAGAAACTTGTGGGGAGGTTAACGTAAACTCCAAAGAGTTTTTCTATATATAGTGAGGATGAGATTCATTCTCATCCAAAACTCTCATAAATATCTAGAGAGAGGAGAGAGAAGGGAGATTTGGAGCCAACGGGCTTTACGACGCTGATCGACGACCGTTCGTCCGTCAGATTTTCTCCAGATTTCAGATTTGAACTCGTGGAGGTAAGATCTACGTTTTGATACCACTTAGGCCGTGTTTGGCCAAGTTTTTGTAAAATCTTAATTTTAGACTTTTGGGAAAAACAGGTATAAACTTGTAGGAATTTCCTCAAATTCGAAATCCGACGTTTATTTAGCCCCCTAGACGATCCTTCAAAGTTTGAAGAGATTCGCACGAGGTATGAAGTCCTATCTTGTGAAATATAGAGGAATACATGTTTTATATTTCGACGACGAAATTGTGATCCGGGCGAAATCCATGTGTTAATTGTAGGCCCGTTAATTATGCACGCGCTAATTTGTGAAAAGCATGTCTAAATTTACGCGAGCACGTTGAGTTGTCTATGTGGGTCAAAGGGGAGTCTTATACAAATTCATGCCGGAGTAAGCTTCTCGATGTTTGAGAATTTGAGTAGCGACGGCTACTGTGCATGGTTGATAGACTTGGACTTGCCATGGCACTTGTGGATACAATGGTTGATAGACTTGGACTTGCCATTGGTATCGCGGTTTAAGGCTTGGACTTGCCTCAATCGGATGAATGCGTATTCTTTTCTCCCTAGAGACTATTGTATGATTTATGAGATTAAAGCATGATTTGTCATATATTGCATATATTAGAACTTGTACGCTCAGCATATAGCTGAGCAGTGGAGATGTACTCCATTGCAGGTAAGAAGAAGGATAAGAAGAAGCGCGATGAGTGAGGCCGATGAACGCCGGGGATAACACTTGTATATGTTTTTGTTTTAAATCCTAAACTTGTGTAAGGATTGGTAATATGTTGTAATGGAACCATAGATTAGTCCTGCAGTACTGTAATCGTGTAATTGAAGGTCTGTAGTTATGTTTTAATGCGTTAAAATCAGTCGTGGTTGTGATTGTTATTGGTATTGAGTAGTAGTAGGACTTGTAATTTCCAGCACAGGGCTGCCAGCAGAGGAGCAGTCGACTGGACCCCCTGATCAGTCAACTGGATCTCGTGTATGTGAGATACTGTAAGTGAATATCAGAGAAGCAGTCGACTGAACCCCCTTGGGCAGTCGACTGAACACTGTTGACTTGAGCTACTGCTTCCTTTGATTGAAAAGCAGTCGACTGGATCCCCAGAGCAGTCGACTGGACCTCTTTGTAATATGGCGTATTTGTGGTTCTGCTTAACACAGTCGACGGCGCAGTCGACTGGACCCTAGTGCAGTCGACGGGGCAGTCGACTGAACCTCTGTTTTCAAAACTATTTTTCTTTGAATGTGTTTTCAATGGCCAAAACTTTTTATGACTCTAATTTCAATGTATTTTACAATACAGAGGGGAACGTTTCCTAAGTTTTAATATACCCAGGGTTGTTTTATAGAAGTCCTTTCCGCTGCGTATTATTAGATGATGTTTGGATGAGCCTTGGTGGCGTGCCACGTGTCCTATTTCCACGCGTAGTGGGATGGGTCGTGACATTTATTGGTATCAGAGCTAGAGGTAACAAAACTTTGGGAACGTTCGACGACGAGTGGAGTGTTGAGTGAATTGCCACATGTTTTCAATTGCATTCATGCATCTTAGAGATGTTTGATGCATATGGATGTTGTTTTACATACATACTATTGTTATTGTTGTACATGCATAGTGTTTATGCATTGAGAACTACAGGACTATAATCATGAGTGACGAAGAACGAGAATTATCGCCACATACTCGCCGAATGAATGAAATGGCTGAAATGATGGGGAACATGGGAGAGATGATACGAAATATAGCGGACAGATTACCTCCAACACCTCCATTGGAGCCAGAACCGATAGTTGTAGTACATGCGCCTGAAAATAGGGGTATGAGGTCAATATCAGAACAGTTTGCTCGGAAGAAACCGATGGAATTTCATGGGACACCCGATCCAACGCTCGCAGAACATTGGATCATGGATATGGAGAGAATTTTCCGATCGATTCCAATGACCAATAAGGAGAAGATTGAGAACGCAAGCGATGTACTGAAGGGTGAAGCCCAGAGCTGGTGGGTAAACGTTTTAGATCAGGGAGCACCGATTACTTGGGAAGGGTTCAAGGCGGAATTCAATCGCCGGTTCTTTTCGCGAGCCGCCTACAATGCAAAGAAGCGAGAATTTGATAACTTGAAGCAGGGAGATATGACTGTAACCGAATATACTTCCAAGTATAATGCGTTGTTGAGATTTGGTAAAGGTTCAGTGCTAGGAGAGGAAGAAAGGGCAAGGAAATTTGAAGAAGGCTTAAGAGAAAATATCCGTTTGAGGGTAGAAACCTACGAGCATTCGACTGTTGCAGCAATACAGCAGACAGCGCTTGTAGCCGAAAGTGGAATAGAGAGATCGAGAAAAAATCACCAAGGAAAGCGAAGTCATGAGGGTGGTGACCGAAGTCAGGGTGGATCTTTCAAGAGGCCGTTTCAAAGAGGCTCTGATTCTAGTTTCAGTGAATTCAGGAGAACGCCAAGTAGCATACCGTTGTGTTCACTTTGCAACAGACCACACTCAGGCCGATGTTTCATGACCAAACCCCAGAACAGGAACCAAGGCGGGGGTAGTACAAATTCAACACCCGACATGAGAGGCAAGTGTTATGATTGTGGAGTATTTGGACACCAAGCCAGGGATTGCCCGAGGAAGTATCTTCAGCAAGGAGCTAGTTCTATGGCTTCCAGTGGGTCGAAGCCTAGACAGTCCAATGACGGAGGACAAAGGACGGAACAACGTCAAGGAAGAGCATATCAGATGAACCCAGGAGATGTGACTGCTTCCGAGACAGTAGTCTCAGGTATGGTGCTTGTATGTTCGCACTTAGCATGCATACTTGTTGACTCGGGATCTACGCATTCATTTGTATCACATGCTTTTGTTGAACATTTGAATGTTAAATCGACACCGTTAGGATATGATTTGTCTATTGCTGTGCCATTTAGTAAAGCGATAATGACATCTATTGTATATAAGAACTGTGAAATCAAATTAGGTGAGAAGTTGATGACCGTAGACCTTATACCGATTGGAGTAAATCATTTTGATGTAATACTGGGAATGGATTGGTTAGCTCTTAATCAAGCCACAATAGACTGTGAACGGAAAGAGGTTAATTTTCGATCACCGGTATATGGGAGCTTTGGTTTCCAAGGGAGTGGGGTTATATCGCCGCCGTATTTGATTTCAGCTATCCGAGCGGGAAAGTTATTGAAAAAGGGATGTCATGGATTTCTATGTTCAGTGACTGATGTCTCGACGACTGAATTAAAAGTAGAAGACATTCCGATAGTGCGAGAATATTCAGATGTATTTCCTGATGAGCTACCAGATGTTCTTATTGAGAGAGAAGTGGAGTTCACTATTGAGGTTATACCAGACTCAAGGCCGGTATCCAAAGCACAGTATAGAATGGCACCAGTAGAATTGAAGGAACTGAAAGTTCAACTACAAGAGTTACTTGACAAGGGTTTCATTCGACCAAGTGTGTCACCGTGGGGAGCTCCAGTGTTGTTTGTAAAGAAGAAAGATGGTTCAATGAGGATGTGTGTGGATTATCGGGAACTGAACAAGTTGACAATCAAGAACAAGTATCCACTGCCGAGAATTGATGATTTATTTGATCAACTTCGTGGGGCACAAGTATTCTCCAAGATAGACCTAAGATCGGGTTATCATCAGTTGAAAGTGAAGGCCGAAGATGTTGAGAAAACAGCTTTTAGAACGCGTTATGGACACTATGAGTTCTTAGTTATGCCATTTGGGGTTACTAATGCACCAGCTGCGTTCATGGATCTTATGAACCGAGTCTTTAAGGACTATTTGGATGATTTTGTGATTGTATTCATTGACGATATCCTTATCTATTCACCTAGTGAGATAGAACACGAGAACCACTTGAGGTTGATACTCCAGAGATTACGAGAGAAACAATTGTTTGGGAAATTCAAGAAATGTGAATTTTGGTTACCTAGCATTACTTTTCTTGGTCATGTGATTGATAAGAAGGGAGTATCAGTTGATCCTCACAAAATAGAAGCTGTATTAAATTGGCAAAGACCGACTTCCGTATCTGAAATTCGAAGTTTCTTGGGATTAGCGGGATACTACCGCCGTTTTATTGAACATTTCTCAAAGATTTCATTGCCTATGACAAAGTTAATGAGGAAGGGAGTTACATTTGAATGGAGTCAGGAATGCGAGGACAGTTTTCAAGAATTGAAGTCACGGTTGACGAGAGCACCTATTTTGACAATACCATCCGGAACCGAGGGGTTTGTGATCTATAGTGATGCTTCACACAAAGGGTTAGGATGCGTGTTGATGCAAGGGGGTAAAGTGATCGCTTATGCTTCTAGACAGCTGAAGACACATGAGATTAATTATCCGACTCATGATCTGGAATTAGCTGCAGTAATTCATGCCTTGAAGATTTGGAGACATTATTTGTACGGAGAAAAGTGTGAGATATTCACGGACCACAAGAGTTTGAAATATATTTTTACCCAACGGGACTTGAACATGAGACAGCGAAGATGGTTGGAGTTGATGAAGGATTACGATCTTTCAATTGAGTACCATCCGGGGAAGGCGAATGTAGTAGCCGACGCATTAAGCCGGAAGACGCCGAGGAATTTAGCCGACGAGCTAACACAACAAAAAGAATTGGTAAAAGAAATGGAACGTTTGGACTTGGATGTGATACCAAAGGTTAGTGGTGGTTTAATGATGGCAATCAGGGCACACCCAGATATTATTGATGAGATTCAGAAAGAACAATTTAACGATGTCTATTTATGCAGAATGAGAGACGAGATACCTTTGGGAAAGCGATCTGGTTTGGTATTGGAACAAGGGATTCTGAAGTTTGGAAATCGATTATGTGTACCGAATGTGAAAGACTTGAAAGAGAGAATTCTAGAAGAAGCTCATAGTACGAGATATTCAGTGCACCCGGGAGGTAATAAGATGTACAGAAACCTGAGGGAAAATTTTTGGTGGAAGGGTATGAAGCGTGAAGTTGCCAAGTTTGTATCCGAATGTTCGGCATGTCAACAAGTCAAGGCAGAGAGACAAGTACCCGCGGGGTTACTACAACCTTTGCCAGTGTCGGAATGGAAATGGGATGAGATTACGATGGATTTTGTTTCAGGATTTCCACGATCATGTAATAAGAATGATAAGGTTTGGGTTATAGTTGACCGGTTAACAAAGTCAGCTCATTTTCTACCGATCAAGACGACTAAACCGTCCAAGTTAGCGAAATTGTATGTGAAAGAGATTGTAAGACTACATGGAGTCCCAGCTGTGATTGTGTCAGATCGTGATAGTAGTTTTACGTCAAGATTTTGGGGAAGTTTGCAAGAAGCTATGGGTACGAAATTAAGTTTCAGTACTGCATTTCATCCTCAGACCGATGGACAGTCAGAGTGTATGATTCAGACCTTGGAAGATATGTTGAGATTGTGTGTATTAGACTTTGGGAGTGATTGGGAGCACCACTTGCCATTAATTGAATTTACGTACAACAACGGATTTCAGTCAAGTATTGGTATGGCACCATATGAAGCTTTGTATGGCCGTAAGTGTCGATCACCAGTTTGTTGGACCGAGGTTGGAGAAAGGAAGTTGTTAGGACCTGAGTTAATACAGGTGACTACTGAGAAAGTGAAGTTGATTCAAGAGCGACTTAAGGTAGCTCAGAGCCGATATAAGAGTTATGCGAGCGATGACCGATGACATTTGAAGTAGGAGATTTCGTATACTTGCGGATATCGCCTTCGAAAGGCATTGTACGATTTGGGAAGAGGGGAAAGCTCAATCCGAGATTCATAGGACCTTTTGAAATCCTAGAGAGGGTTGGTCCAGTAGCTTATCGTTTGGCCTTGTCATCCGAGTTGGAACATGTGCACAATGTGTTTCACGTGTCTATGTTGAGACGTTGTATGACTGACACGAGTAAGATCATTGTACCTGAACCGTTGCAAATTCAGGGGGACTTGACTTACGTGGAACAACAAGTGGAGATTCTAGACCGCAAAGAACAAGTTTTGAGAACCAAGACTATTCCAATGGTGAAAGTACTATGGCGTAGTCATACAGTGGAAGAGGCTACATAGGAAAGTGAGGAAGACATGCAGAACGAGTATACGTACTTGTTCGACGCTTGAGGTAAAGTTTGGGGAAAAACTTCCTTTTTAGAGGGGAGAGTTGTCACACCCGTTCCAGAATTTCATAGTTTAATCATGCAATGATATGAAATTTTATGAATTATCATTGATATATGATAATTGAGGATAAGTGGTTGACTGTGGTCAACGGTAAGGTGTCAGTGAGGACACGAGAATATGGAAGTTCATATTGCATAATCATGAGTAAATGACATTTATATGATTTAAATGTTATTTGACCTTATCTGGTATTTCTATGAATAGTAATTATACTTGTGTAGTATAATTCTGGTAATTTGAATATGATATCATTTTGAGAACTGTGGTGAGAACGTGAGAGACACGTTAATTAAAAAGGTAGGTTGTGTAGAGATTCCACAGAATATAGTTTTCGGACGTTATTTTGGACCCAAACGAAACTTAGTCGGAAACTTTTGAAATTTATAGTTTTCACTCGTAAATGCATAAAATGGACGCGTGCGAAGTTTCGAGAAGTAATTAGAAGTTTGAGAAACTTGTGGGGAGGTTAACGTAAACTCCAAAGAGTTTTTCTATATATAGTGAGGATGAGATTCATTCTCATCCAAAACTCTCATAAATATCTAGAGAGAGGAGAGAGAAGGGAGATTTGGAGCCAACGGGCTTTGCGACGCTGATCGACGACCGTTCGTCCGTAAGATTTTCTCCAGATTTCAGATTTGAACTCGTGGAGGTAAGATCTACGTTTTGATACCACTTAGGCCGTGTTTGGCCAAGTTTTTGTAAAATCTTAATTTTAGACTTTTGGGAAAAACAGGTATAAACTTGTAGGAATTTCCTCAAATTCGAAATCCGACGTTTATTTAGCCCCCTAGACGATCCTTCAAAGTTTGAAGAGATTCGCACGAGGTATGAAGTCCTAACTTGTGAAATATAGAGGAATACATGTTTTATATTTCGACGACGAAATTGTGATCCGGGCGAAATCCATGTGTTAATTGTAGGCCCGTTAATTATGCACGCACTAATTTGTGAAAAGCATGTCTAAATTTACGCGAGCACGTTGAGTTGTCTATGTGGGTCAAAGGGGAGTTTTATACAAATTCATGCCGGAGTAAGCTTCTCGATGTTTGAGAATTTTAGTAGCGACGGCTACTGTGCATGGTTGATAGACTTGGACTTGCCATGGCACTTGTGGATACAATGGTTGATAGACTTGGACTTGCCATTGGTATCGCGGTTTAAGGCTTGGACTTGCCGCTACCGGATGAATGCGTATTTTTTTCTCCCTAGAGACTATTGTATGATTTATGAGATTAAAGCATGATTTGTCATATATTGCATATGTTAGAACTTGTACGCTCAGCATACAACTGAGCAGTGGAGATGTACTCCATTGCAGGTAAGAAGAAGGATAAGAAGAAGCGCGATGAGTGAGGCCGATGAACGCCGGGGATAACACTTGTATATGTTTTTGTTTTAAATCCTAAACTTGTGTAAGGATTGGTAATATGTTGTAATGGAACCATAGATTAGTCCTGCAGTACTGTAATCGTGTAATTGAAGGTCTGTAGTTATGTTTTAATGCGTTAAAATCAGTCGTGGTTGTGATTGTTATTGGTATTGAGTAGTAGTAGGACTTGTAATTTCCAGCACAGGGCTGCCAGCAGAGGAGCAGTCGACTGGACCCCCTGATCAGTCGACTGGATCTCGTGTATGTGAGATACTGTAAGTGAATATCAGAGAAGCAGTCGACTGAACCCCCTTGGGCAGTCGACTGAACACTGTTGACTTGAGCTACTGCTTCCTTTGATTGAAAAGCAGTCGACTGGATCCCCAGAGCAGTCGACTGGACCTCTTTGCAATATGGCGTATTTGTGGTTCTGCTTAACACAGTCGACGGCGCAGTCGACTGGACCCTAGTGCAGTCGACGGGGCAGTCGACTGAACCTCTGTTTTCAAAACTATTTTTCTTTGAATGTGTTTTCAATGGCCAAAACTTTTTATGACTCTAATTTCAATGTATTTTACAATACAGAGGGGAACGTTTCCTAAGTTTTAATATACCCAGGGTTGTTTTATAGAAGTCCTTTCCGCTGCGTATTATTAGATGATGTTTGGATGAGCCTTGGTGGCGTGCCACGTGTCCTATTTCCACGCGTAGTGGGATGGGTCGTGACAATTTCCGATTTCTTTTCCAGAACAATGGCGATCATTAACAAGATGCGTGTTTATGGCGAGAAGATAGAAGACACCACTGTAATTGAGAAAATTCATCGATCGTTGACACCAAAATTTAACTACGTGGTTTGTTCAATTGAAGAATCAAAGGATCTTGATGTTCTTCAATTGATGAACTACAAGGTTCACTGTTGGTTCATGAACAAAAAATGATCCAACAAGACAAAGAGGCGCACGCATTGCAGGTCTTCAACAACAATCTGTCTTCAACACCAAGTAGAGCAGATAACGGAAGAGGTAGAAGAAGAGGCAGAGGCAGAGGAAGAGGAAGAGGTCGAGGCTGCCACCATTCAACTACTTATAGATCAAAGTCAGCAAACAAATCCAATGTTGAGTGCTACAGATGTCACGAGTATGGCCATTACTAGTCAGAATGTCAAACTAATCTATCTATAGGACATGGCGAGAACTCTAATTTTGCTGAGGAGAAAGATTCTAATGCCGATGCCGAGAAGAAAGAAGAAGTATCTTTGTTAATGGTTTGTCATACAAAGGAGGAAATCAACAAGAAGTTATGGTACTTAGACACAGGTTTGCAGCAACCATATGTGTGGAGACAAGTCTGCATTCTCAGCTTTGGATGAATCCTTTCGTGATAATGTGAAGTTTGGTGACAATTCTACAGTCTCTGTAATGGGAAAAGGAAGGATAACAATCCAAAGCAAGGGAAATACAGACTTTCAGACCATCTCTAATGTTTTGTTTGTTCCAGATTTGAAAACAAACTTACTTAGCGTTGGTCAGCTTCAAGAAAAGGGGTATGAAATCTCTATTAAAGATGGAGTTTGCAGAATTCAAGATGATAAATTGGGCTTAATTGCTCAAGTAAACATGACAGCTAACCGAATGTTTCCATTGTATCTCCACAACATTAACACTACTCATGCATTCTTCTCTGCGAGATTGAAGGAGGCAGCATGGTTATGGCATTTTCGGTATGGGCATTTGAATTTTGGTGGATTAAAAACTCTACAACAGAAAAACATGGTGATGGGTCTTCCACAAATTCAATCTCCTTCTCAAGTTTGTGAAGAATGTGTTGTTAGCAAACAACATCGTAATCAATTTCCATAAGGAAAATCATGGAGAGCAAAGAAGGCATTGGAGCTAGTTCACTCTGACATTTGTGGGCCAATAAATCCATCTTCTAATGGAGGTAAAAGATACTTAATTACCTTCATTGATGATTACAATGAAAAAATTTGGGTATATTTTTTGCAGGAGAAATCTGAAACCTTTGCAGCCTTTAAAAATTATAGAGCACTTATTGAGAAAGAAGTTGGCAGCCCAATAAAAGTTCTTCGCACCGATCGTGGTGGAGAGTACAATTCACAAGAATTTGCAATTTTTTGTGCAACCCATGGAATCAAGAGGCAACTTACGGCAGCTTACATGCCTAAACAAAATGGTGTTTGCGAGAGGAAAAATCGCACAATTCTAAATATGGTGCGAAGCCTTTTGTCGAGGAGTGGCATTCCAAAAAAATTCTGGCCGAAAACAGTTAATTGGAGCATTCATATATTGAACAGAAGTCCCACGCTTGTTCAAAATATGACATCGGAGGAAGCATGGAGCGGACGAAGACCGGCTGTAGATCATTTTTGGATTTTTGGGTGTATTGCCTACGCCCATATTCTAGATCAGAAAAGGAGAAAGCTAGACGACAAGGGAGAAAAATGCATCTTTCTTGGTGTAAGTGATCAGTCAAAAGCCTATAAACTATATAATCCTAGCACCAAGAAAATTGTTATTAGTCGAGATGTCGTTTTTGATGAAGAACGAACCTGGTCATGGAGCGAGAATGGTATTGGACAACATATT
This sequence comes from Hydrangea macrophylla, assembly GCA_033977485.1. Lineage (NCBI taxonomy): Eukaryota > Viridiplantae > Streptophyta > Magnoliopsida > Cornales > Hydrangeaceae > Hydrangea > Hydrangea macrophylla. The sequence continues at coordinate 106,908,986 of CM066989.1, read as the reverse complement.
CCAGCAAATTTTGAAGGTACTAACGACGAGGAAAGACAGCAACCTATGGAGAATGTGCAACAACCAGGAACCACTCAAAATGTTCCAGTAGATGCACAAAGCCCACCTGCAGCTGAAATAGATGAACAAAGGCCTCAACGTGTTCGAAAATGACCAACATGGATGACTGATTATGAGGTAACTGGAATTGACCAATTAAAGGACCCACTTACACATTTTGCTCTTTTTTCAGATTGTGATCCTACAGCTTTCAAGATACTGTTAAGGAATCAAAATGGCGAAAGGCTATGGATGATGAAATTGCAGCCATTGAAAGAAACAACACTTGGGAGTTGACTGATCTTCCAAAAGGACACAAGACAATTGGTGTCAAGTGGGTTTACAAGACAAAATTGAAGAAAAACGGCAAAGTTGACAAATACAAGGCGCGATTAGTAGCAAAAGGCTACAAGCAAGAGTTTGGCATCGATCATAAAGAAGTTTTTGCTCCTGTTGCAAGACATGATACAATCAGATTAATGATTGCATTAGCTGCACAAAATTCATGGCCTATCTTCCAGTTGGACGTAAAATCGGCATTCTTGCATGGAGACTTGGAAGAACAGGTATTTATTGATCAACCTCCTGGTTATGTTAAGATTGGAAATGAGCATAAAGTGTATAGATTAAAAAAGGCTTTATATGGATTAAAACAAGCCCCACGGGCTTGGTATAGTCATATTGAATCTTATTTTTTGAATGAAGGATTTCAAAAATGTCCATATGAACATACACTTTTTGTTAAATTTGGGGATGAAGGAAAAATGCTCATTGTGTGCCTATATGTAGATGATCTTATATTCACTGAAAATAATAGTGCTATGTTTGCTAAATTTAAGAAGTCCATGATGGTTGAATTTGCGATGACTGATCTTGGAATGATGCATTATTTTCTTGGTATCAAAGTAGTGCAATCTTCAGCTGGAATTTTTATTTCTCAAAAGAAATATGTGCGAGAAATTTTAGACAGATTTCAGATGAAGAATTGCAATTCTGTGAGTACACCAACTGAATTTGGTTTGAAGTTTGCTAAAGATTGTGAAGGAAGAAGGGTTGACAGCACTCTTTACAAACAAATTGTGGGGTGCTTGATGTATTTGACTGCTACAAGGCCTGATATAATGCATGTTGTAAGTCTCATTAGTAGGTACATGGAGTGCCCAAGAGAGATGCATCTTCTAGCTGCCAAGAGGATTTTTCGATACTTGCAAGGAACCACTGAATTTGGGTTGATCTATAAGAAGGGTGAAAAGTTAGATTTGTTTGGCTTTACTGACAGTGATTATGCAGGAGATTCTGATGATAGAAGAAGCACATCTTGCTATGTGTTTATGTTGGGCTTAGGAGCTATTTCATGGTCTTCAAAGAAGCAACCAATTGTTACTTTATCAACAACTGAAGCTAAGTTTGTAGCTGTAACTGCATGTGCTTGTCAAGCTATTTGGTTGAAAAAGATTCTTGAAGAGCTTCATTTAAAGCAACAAGGACCCACTCCAATTTTTTGTGACAGTAGCTCAGCAATCAAACTGTCCAAAAATCCTGTTCTACATGGAAGAAGCAAGCACATTGATGTGAAGTATCATTTCTTAAGAGACCTTGCAAAGGATGGAACAATTGATCTTATATACTGTAGAAGTGAAGACCAGGTTGCTGACATATTCACCAAGCCCGTCAAATTGCCTACATTTCAGAAGCTAAGAAAATTGCTTGGTGTTTGCACTTCAGACAATTCAATTTGAGGGAGGGTGCTTCGAAAGTGACTTTTATTAAACTGAATGTTATTCCTGAATCATCAGTTTAAGGGAGGGATTGTTGAATGAATTGGTCAAAGTTACTTTCACATTGGGTCCTTAGAAGTCTGCTATTTATCCTTGTCTTTAGGCATTTGTTTAATTTGTTACAGTACGTGGCTTTTATTTACCTAGTCTATAGGAATAAGTTTACATGTTTTAGCTAGTGGACAAGAGTTTGTTGCTATTTCTTTCCTTTTATCCGTTGGTGTATTGCCTATATTAAGGCTATCATTGAAAGTAGTAATAAACTGAGAAAACAACACTTCCTCTTTCATCTTTGATGTATCTTCATCTATTTGTCCTTTTGTTTCATCATAATACACACGCATATATGTATTATACATATATATAAAATTCAAAAGCCACAGGAAGACCATGGGACAAGGAGAATCACTTTACAAACAAAATTCAAAAGCCACTTAAGGCCATCAACCAACAAAAGAAAAAGAAGATTTGATATCTCAGCACAGATACTAAACGAAAATCAACCCTCATTGGGCAAACCAAATTCTGCAGAAAAGCAGCCCCCATTGAAACAAACCAAAATCTGCAGCACAACGGATTCAAAGCAGCAACACCGTAATTGGGTATAATTGGTTGTGCATATATATATATATATATAATAAGGAAGAGCGGTCTATTCAATCTCCACCGTTGAGAGAGAGTTAGACATTTTCAACCATTAGATCATTAGTCCCACAATAATTGGAAAGTTTGAAAATTAAAATTAATTTACTGTCCAACCAATCCCACAACAAAAGGAAAGTTTTCAAATTAAAATTAATTTACTACCCAGCCAATCAAATAAACCCACCACCCAAAATTAATTTCTCTCTCTCTCTCACACAGTCACACCCCCACCTCTTTCCACCCACAACCTCACGTCTCTCTCCATATCAGTTACAAGTAATTGCCATTTTAAAAAAATTGATTAATTGTTTTTTTTTTGTGAGAGTAAAAAACAATTTCTTTTTCTCACGTCTCTCTCTCTCTCTCTCTCACCATTGCCGACCACCACCACTACCACCATCTTCGGCCCTTTCTCACCATTTCCGACCACTACCAGGTATAATCTCTCCCTTCCTCTCTCTTTCTCTATCCATATCTGCATAAAATACATATAGATTTGTGTGTGAATGTGTGTGTTTATGGGTGTGTACATTGTGATGAATTTTTTTTTTTGCAATTCTCACTTTCAAACTATGATGATGATGATGATGATGTTATGGTGATGGCAGTGGTGTATGATGGTGATGATAGATATATTGGGTTATAGGTATGTGATACAATGTCTCTCCCTATAATTCTTTCCCTAATCACCAAAAAAGACGCATACTCTACCCATATCCATTTTGAATTAAAAATTTTAAAAATGTTCTTACCCATTTGGGGTGATATTTCACAATTCTCTCTCTCTCTCTCTCTCTCTCTCTCTCTCTCATCAAAGGACAATGATATAGAACAAAGGAATAGGGATTAAACATTCTAAGGCATGCGGAAAGTGCAAGTGAGACGCATACATTTTTTTTTGCAAAAAGACGCACTCACATACTCTCCCACATTGTGGTTTGGAAACAAAGAAAGCTTTTTGGTTAATTACATTGAAGTTCGATGTGCTTTCTGCTACATTATTCTTTGTAGCTTTGATCTATGTTGACTCACTCATGGAGTTTTGATCAAATTATTTTAAAAAATAATCTTCAGAAAAACATTTTCAGTGTACTTTAATAATCTTCATGAATACCCACAGATTAGGAGATTTATCATTTTTTTTAATACAAAATAAAAAGCTGCTGTTTTGGAGGAATTAATTGTGGAGTCCAATTCGGGCTTTAGAGGAATTACCATTTTGTTTTTCAGTTTTGTTTTTTTTTTTATTTTTATTTTTATTTTTATAATTTTGTAGGTACACTTTTGTTCAATTTTGCTTCAAGTTACCTAAATGTAATTAGGTGCCTTTTTTTTTTTTTTTGCTACTGTTAGTGATATGTTGTGGCTATTTGTTTGATGTATTGAAATTTGAAGGTAACCAACCCTTGCCTTTCTTTCCCCCGTCTTCTTTAGGTCCTAAACAAAGAACATGGGTGCTGTTACTTAAGCTTCTTCTGTATCATAGGAAAAGCTTTATTCTAATTCATCCTAAATTGAATTTTCTTTATCTGTTCCTACTTTCAATCTGATTTTTCTCCGGCTTTCCTTTTTTAGAACTTAACCTGTTCCATTAGCTTAGACCATTCTGTAAAAATGTTGAGCCTGTGATATAGAATTTCAAGGGATTGATGGGTTTTCAAACTGTAGCTCTATTGATTCTCTACGGAAAATTAATCAAGTATTTTAATATTGAAACCAGGATTTAATTGTTTCTCATATTTTCATGGCATTTTCAGGATGGTTTCTTCTTAAATTTAGGATGTACATTATCCAAATTTGCAATATAGGAGGTAAGCATTTGGGCATGGCCTTTATATATTTGATGACTTTTATTTTATCTCAAACACTTTCTTTTTCAGTTGCGTGCAAAAGGTATATCGATTACTCATGCCCATTTGTCCATCGAGCATGGATTGCTGGGACTATAATGGTTATTACTTCTGTTTATCAATATCAATATGTAAGTTAATTTTTGCTTTCCAAATTATAGTTATTACTTTAGAAATTTGGTATTAAATACCAAATTAGGAGAATTATTTGGTTATAAGACACAAGGGAAAAATATTTGGGGACAAGTCCATGATTAGTGGACATTAATAAACATAAGTACTTTGACCCAATAAGTGACACATTTTTATGACGAATGTACCCCTTTCTAGACTAATACACACAAACCCAAAGTGTTCAGCTGAGAGAGAGAGAGAGACAGAGAGAGAGAGGCGATCGCAGCTCCACCAGCTTCTTCGCACCTCCGGCCACCTCCATCACACCTCCGACCACCTCCATTGCGCCTCCATCCAGCACCATCGCACCTCCGGCCACCTCCATTGCCCCTCCATCCAGCACCATCGCACCTCCTCTGTATCTCTCATTTTCGTCGAACTTCACCATTATAATCACGAACCAGATCGTGCGGTCAGACAACCAGATTGGTGAGATCTATCTTCTCCAACCACTAGCAATTCCAGATCCACCACAATCACCCACGAGCAGATCGGGGACTACAAGCTAGTGTCGCAAGCATTTTCACGAGCAGATTCGGCCACCAGCGTACCGATCCACTACATACATGTGATAGATTCTTCGTTGAAATGGTGTGGAGAGTGTTGGTTTTTTTTTTTTTTTTTTTTTTTTTTTTTTTTTTTTAACACTTTTTTTTGAGAAATTTATCAAAAAAAAGTCAGTGAAGTTACTCAACAATTTTTTTTTTCCAGATTTTGATATCAACTATACTACTTATTTGATAGATCTCATTAAGTAGGTTGTAAAAATATAGATTTTATGCAAAAAAATAAGTTACAGATCAATATGAATGCTCAAATTTGTAACAAATTTTCGCAATGTTTGTTAGAACATATTTTTTTGTGAAATTTTACAAACTGTGAAATTTCACAACTTTTTTTTTTTTAAAATCTCTCAACTTTTTCGGTACTCGTATAAGAAATTAAATTTTAGAAACTTGTTATGTGTTCATTTCATGTTGATGTGGTGGTTTGGTTTGAAGATATCAATCAGGTGAGGTCGTGGTAGTGATCGGCAGACGTTTGGTATGGCGCTGGTGATTTCATGGAATTTTCACGAACTCTGTGAAATTTCACAACTTTTTGTTGATAAATTTCACAACTTTTTTTAAAAATTTCACAAGTTTTTCGGTGCTGTGATGTGAGAAATTTACTTTCAGGATCTTGTTTTATGATCATTTCAAGTTAATGTGGTGGTTTGATTGTGAAGAGATTGATAGAGGTCTCGTGTGGCGTTGGTGGTGAACGACAGATCGAGAGGTCTGGTGGTGGTGGTGCTGGTGTAGTCGCTAGGGGGTCTAGTGTGGTGGTGTTCGCCGGAAGTCAGACGAGCTCCGGCAAAGTCGCCGGAGCTCAGGCGAAGTCGCCGGAGCTCAGGCGAAGTCGCCGGAGCTCAGGCGAAGTCATGGTGGTGGTCGCCGGAGGTGATGGTGGTGTTGCTTATGTTTTTGTCACTGTTGTGCAAAAGTTTAGGGGTATTTGTGTCAAAGTAGCAAGGTGTAGACATAATACTACAACCTTTTTCTAACAGGACTAAAACCATAATATTTCTCTTAATTTGGTTTAATTGCTAATTGCCCCTTATTACTTCTCTTTATCAATATGTAAGCTAATTTTTGCTTTCCAACACTAGGAAGTCGTTTTATTAATTACTAGAATAGCGCCACACTCTCTGTGTGTGTGCTAGTTTGTTTGTTTTTTTAGACAGTTTTTTTTTGGGCAACTGTTTTAGGCAGTTTTTCCCCATTTGTTGAAGTATTTTTTTTAATTGATTGGACATTTTAATACCTTTCTAATACTTTTTAAGAAGATAAAGTATAATGGCTTAATTGTAATTATAGAAAACTTAGAAAATAATGTTGACACCCCTCCCTTTCGTTTTATAATAGTATAGATTTTTGTTTATTTTTGTACAAATTTTGAGATGCAGTAATTACAATACGAGATTAAATTGGTTCCAATTGACCTTAAAAATATGCCCACTAAGGGGTTTTTTTTTTTTTTGTAATCTGGGTGTTTAGGCCAGCTTGCGCGCACCTCGACTAATTCCCCGAGGCCTTGGAGTCGCCAGGTGAATTCCCCAGTGGCCACACTCCCCTTGAATCAAACACTAAATCTCTTGGATAGTACACCCAACTCAAAAAGCTTATCACTTGATTACAAGGGATGTGATTAATAAGCTCACTACGTTGGTGCAAAGTACCCTGAAAAGAATGTGATTCTCTAAGTAGGCCACTTGGTTCCCATTGACCTCTTTTTGGCACTGTACAACAAATAAAGATGGTTTTTTTTTTTTGTTGGTGCACCACTGCACCCAACTCGTCCACAAATACCCCGCCCAATTTTCATCCCCCCAATTTTTTTCTCCCCCTCTTTTTGACGCACTAAGGCACATGGATCCATACTCCACCGCCACATCCACACCCCACCGCCAACTAGACCCCACTGCCGGGAGTAAATATTCAATATAACGGGGATACCACGTCAGCAAAATAACATACTCACATAATTGAAATTTGTGCTTATGTGGATGAGAGTTTTTCTGAAAATAGGAGGTGTAGATGGATAAATGAAGGGTTCAGATTTGCTAGTTACACCACGTCAACAAAATAACTGTTGCAATGAATATTTTCTCCACTGGCGGACCACGCCCACCACCGACCAGATCCCAACCGCCGACCACATCATCACTGTAATCTCTCTCTCTCTCTCTCTATATATATATATATATATCTACTACATAAATAAAAGCCAGAGTTACGTCGGTGCAATTGTGCGCAATTGTCAATCAATTCCGTCAATTTCGGCATTATGCAATTGGATCTATCTAGAATTGTAATTTCACATTTCGGAATTGAAGGATTTAGTTTGTCCTCTTTTAGTAACTTTGCTATCCTGGTTTGGCAATACTACCCCTTCAATTTGCTCGCCTTGGCTTTCATTTACTGGTTTTTCCTCCATTTCCTTTATTTTCTTCTATGCTCCTCACGTGAAGTCTCAGATATGTTGAGGGTGTTTGGAATCCAAAACGAATGAACTTCTGGAAGAAGAAGTTCATTTACAGAATTGAAATTCATTTGGTGAGATTTGAGAATGGACTTCTTGACAACAAGTGCATCTCTAGAATGTCCATTTCAAGAAGTCAAAAATCCTGACTTCTCAAAATTATGATTTTTGCACTTCCCCAGAAGTCAGGAGCTCTATACACAAAATTACACTTTTATCCCTTGTTCTACTACATAAATAAAAGCCAGAGTTACGTCGGTGCAATTGTGCGCAATTGTCAATCAATTCCGTCAATTTCGGCATTATGCAATTGGATCTATCTAGAATTGTAATTTCACATTTCGGAATTGAAGGATTTAGTTTGTCCTCTTTTAGTAACTTTGCTATCCTGGTTTGGCAATACTACCCCTTCAATTTGCTCGCCTTGGCTTTCATTTACTGGTTTTTCCGCCATTTCCTTTATTTTCTTCTATGCTCCTCACGTGAAGTCTCAGATATGTTGAGGGTGTTTGGAATCCAAAAGGAATGAACTTCTGGAAGAAGAAGTTCATTTACAGAATTGAAATTCATTTGGTGAGATTTGAGAACGGACTTCTTGACAACAAGTGCATCTCTAGAATGTCCATTTCAAGAAGTCAAAAATCCTGACTTCTCAAAATTATGATTTTTGCACTTCCCCAGAAGTCAGGAGCTCTATACACAAAATTACACTTTTATCCCTTGTTTTAATTACACTTTTATCCCTTGTTTTATAATTAATGCCCTCTTTATCCAAATCCCATACATAAATTATGTAGCCTAGCCAAATCCCTATTGTTTTACAATTCTTATCGAAAATAAGTCATTTAACCAACATTGTAATTAAAAGTGTTTTTTCTTTTTTCTGTTTTTTGGTACCCAATTTTAGTTCATTTGACATGATAGTTATGGATAAACAATTTTAATTTATTTCAGCTAACTATTTTGCAATCTAAAATTACATACTATAATATGTTATATCCATTTAGTTTTAAATTCATGATTAATGGTAATATTGGTAAGTAAGTATAAGTTTGTACTTTTAAAAAGTTGTCACCAAACGTATTTGTATATTTAGATACACTTTTTATTTAAAAAACACTCATTCACCAAACAAATTTTTCTTTAAAAAAAAGTCTATTTTGAAAATTCCATCTTCAAAAATTCATTCCGAAAATAAATTTCTATGTGGAAAGTTACGCCAAACAGCACCTTTTGTCAGTTTGAGACACATGCTGATTGATTAATTAACTTAAAATTGTACAATGCTTGTATACACCACCACCACATGCTTCTCATTTGTGAGACGTGTTGGTTCTTGTATACCAAATATTATGCTTCTCGTCCGTTCTATATATGACTAATGTTATGTTTTCTAAATTTTATATTTGAAATAATTCCCAAACACATGTAATAATTGACAATGGAGACCATTTTTAATAATGGTTGGGTTACTTTATCATACTTCAATTAACATTAAATAAGCCCACTACCACATGAGTTTAAGAACCGTTTGGGATACAAAATTTGATAAGCATAACAAAATTACTCTTACATATTTTTCTTCTTTCAAATTACCTATCTTTATGCTCACATTTGAATTAAGGAATTTCCATTCGCACTCCATAGATCACTAAGAGAGCATTTTTGTTTATCCAAATTTGCTCACTCGTTACTTACACAAGCTTCCAGTGGATGACAAACGTATGACTTGTGCTTTATAAACACCTTGAAAGAAATTTTCATTAATCTTGCACAAAGATATAAGAAAGAGTAATTCTTTGGTGACAACTTTCATACAACTTTCATACAACCTCCTAAAAGTTGTCACCAAAGAATTACACTATAAAAAAAATTCAAATTTTGGATGCATAGCATTAGATTTAAAATAAAAAAATAAAAAAAAAAAACAACAAAAAAGAAAAGGAAAAAAAAGTAGAGATTTGTGCCATAGTTAACTTCAAATTACCACTTCAACATTCTTCAATTCAATTGGGGAGAGAGCTTTTTTTTCCTCACCAAAAACTTGGACAAAAGTCTCTACTTATTTTCTCCATACAAATAAAAACAATTAAAACTTAATTTGTGTTAAAATTAATAATTTTCATGTATAATTCTCTTATGTCAAAGGGTAATGTTATTGCTAGAGCAACAATGACTAATGCCAGAACAAAACGTGTCGCTAAAAATTTTGAACAACACTGACAATAGAACCAAAACTATATATGTCAGGCAAATCATAACTAATCTTATTTTCGCATGGGGTTTTAGATTGAATAAACAAACTTACTTTTAATTTGGGATGCACATCATGAATGACCAAAGAAATGTATTATTTTACTACAAATTTTCTTTTGATAGGATTTTTATTTTAAATTTAGATAATTTGCAGAATAGAAAGATATACAAACTTCATAACAAGCATTAAAAGCTCATTCCATGAAAAATTGAATAATCATTCATATACTATTTTTATTTCTTTGTCTACACCATATTTGTTCCTACTATACATCTGTCATCCTTCTCAAATTTGTATATACAAATACAATTTTTTACTTCTTCTTTTAATGTGATTCCCAATCTATACGGTAATGGACCCACTAGATTTCAATCGAGTGCGTTAATGTGGTCCCACCATTATTAAAGGAGTACTACTACGTTTCTCAAATATGAGAATAAATTTGTTTAGTTATTGCTTCCCAAAAAATCTCATTGGGTAAGTATGTGGGATCAACCACTTTTCCTGTATAAAATGAGGATGAAATAACGATGGAAATATGTGGGCCCCACTTGCTCACCCAATGAGTGCATGGGTGAGCAAATTTATTCTCCCTAAATTTTGTATCCCAAAAATGGTTTCGAATGCATGTGTTAGTGGGTTCATTGAATTTCATTGCAGGATGTTGAAGTTGTCCCACTGCCAAACCACATCTAGTATACAAGATTTGGGTAGCATAGCATTATTTTACATATTTATTAAATTGTCAAATATTTTAATAGTTGTACAAATTTAATCATAATGAAAATCACTTAATTTTTATTGAAAATTGTTTTTGGTAGTACAACTACTAAAACATTTGAGAATAAAATTTATGATTAAAACATGAGAAAGCTAAATTTAAGAACTATATAGCATTAGATTAATTCTAACATGCACAGAGGCTCCATAAGAAAAAAGAACAATACTTTATACTTTTTGGTTGTTTTTCCACAAACTGCTAAATATATATATTTTTTGGTAATTGGGGGTGTCAGGGCTAGCTTACGTGCACCTCGACTAATCCCCCGAGGCCTGGAGGCGCCGGGTGAATACTCCAGTGGCCACGCTTCCCATGACTCGAATACTAAACCTCTTGGATAGTACACCCAAGAAGCTTACCACTCGACCACAAAAAACTTGGTTCAAACTGCTAAATATTGAGATCTCTAAAACAAAAAACAAATACCCTCCAACTGGCACGTGCATTGCACGTGCAAACTCCACCTAGTATATATATGTTTGTGAGATTGTGGATGCTTTTTCTTATCACTAAAACAACTATATTCTGTCGAGTATGTTTATGTAGAGAATGTCGAAGAAGATGATCATTTCCATCTCCATCGAAGCCCTAACTTCATCCCCATTTCTCTCTAAGCTCACCGATTGTCAAAATTAGGTTCGATCGATCCCAAGATTTCGTACGGCGCTCGCTTATATATATTCTCAAATCGGTACCTCTTCTTCTTACATCATTTTAATTTATGTGTTCTTATAGCTTCGTTATCGTGATTGATGATTTTGTTGAAAGTATTGAAGTTCATGTGTAAATAATAATTTTTATTTTTGGAAGCAATGTTTGGGGAGGGTTTTAAGTGCTTTCATTTTTTTGTTTTTTTTGCTCAATTTTTGTTAAATTTAAGGCGATTCTTTCTTATATATATATATATATAATATTAAGAATGTTGTTTATGTCAAATGTGGTTTGGGGGCTGCCCTGAAATGGTTTTGTGATTCAGAGTTATATGTTTATGCATTATATAGGTGTTTGATAGTAGTCCTAAGAGAATTTTTGGGGTATGTATCAATGGGTCTAGGCAATCTAGAATAACTATGTATCAATGGGTCTAGGCAATTTGGGGGCTCCCATGATGGAATGTTTGGATGTCCCCTTTATTTAATATTATTATTTTAAAGTAGTATTCAAATGAAATCCATATTTCTGTTGATTTTTTTTTTCATTCATAGTTATGTTTATGTAGTTTGTATTTCTGCCAATTTTTCAAATGTCAATGTAGTAGGGTTGGCAATGGCCCTTTTATGCATTATAGGTGTTTGATAGTAGTCCTAAGAGAATTTTTTGGGTATGTATCAATGGGTCTAGGCAATCTGGAATAACTATGTATCAATGGGTCTAGGCAATTTGGGGGCTCCCATGATGGAATGTTTGGATGTCCCCTTTATTTAATATTATTACTTTTCCTAGTGTTGGTGAATGTTACTTTATGCACATCTTTGATTCCTTATCTTGTATTGAAAAAAACGAATGAATGAGTTGTAATGTGCTGTGTATATATTTTTTGGGATTGGCTAAAATGTAAATTTTTTTTTTTCACATTTTAGGTTTGGAGTTACATTTGATGGTGGAAGATGTGGGATGTGTTTTGTGATCCAAAATATTGGATGCGTTGAATTTTAGTGTTATATTGGAAACACTTAAATTTTTATTTGTATGAATTTGTATTTTGGATGTTGGACTTGATCTTTAATGTGTGTTGATGTTTGTTTCTTGTGCATGCTTTTCGTAGTTGTGTTTTTGAAGTATTGATATTATCGCAGGTATATAGCACAGGTATAAAGCACGTAAAAATGACCTAATTAGGAAAGAATAAAAAATATATATAATTTCCCTATAGCATAGCATTTGTGACGCATTTTAATATGTCATAAATACTATACATAATTCTGACAAAGTATTTGTAATTCTATATAGGTGTCACAAATAATGTTTTTAAAATTAAAACTATTATTTGTGACGCATATACAAGCGTCACAAAAAATTCTTAAAATGGAAATTATTATTTGTGATGCCTACTATGTGTCACAAATAGTAATAAATAATTAAAGTTATTGAGTATTTGTGGCGTATATGAACGTCACAAATAATCACTGTTTGTGACGCGTATAGTGCGTCACAAATAATACTCTTATTTGTGGCATGTGTATTTGGTATTCATGGTAGTTTATTTGTGACGCCGTATTTTATTATTTGTGATGCACTATTGCGTCACAAATAATTTTATTATTTGTGACGTGTTGACTGCGTCACAAAAAAATTATTTGCAACTAGGGATTTCGTGACCCCAATTGTGATGCGTTACCACGTCACAAATAAGTATTTGTGACGCATTTTAATTATTTGTGACACACTTTGCGTACCACAAAAAGTCAAATCTGTTGCAGTGATTCAAACACTAAATCTCTTGGATAGTACACCCAATCCAAAAAGCTTATCACTCGACTACAAGGGATGTGATTGGCTCACTACGTTGGTGCAAAGATAAAGTTTATCCTGAAAAGAATGTGATTCTCTAAGTAGGCCCACTTGGTTCCCATTGACCTCTTTTTGGCACTGTGCAACAAATAAAGATGGTTTTTTTTTCCTCCCTTCCTCTTCCTTTTCTTTTTATGTATTTACCGTGATTTATTGCGGGTTATTTTATTTTGACTTATCGTTTAGATTAGAATGGTTTTTTTTTTTTTGTTGTGAAGTTCTCATTTTCTACAATTTGAATGCTCGCTAACACTCTTTCAATATTCTTATCTTTTGGTGCAGACTTTAGGGTCATCAGTAGCTTTGTTGGAGTGGTAGTGAATGATGTTTTCTCTGGTTTAGAATGTTCTCTCTTCAATGTTTTCTGGTTAAATGCAATTTTTTTTTTTTTGCCATTAGAATGACAAGGATTACTTTATGCAAAGGATTATATGGTTTCATTAATCCCTTTTTTTTTGCACTGCTATGCCCGCGGGCACGGGTATGTACTAGTATATATATATATGAGTGAGGGAGAGGTAGTTGTGTGTGTAATTGAGAATATACACATAGTTAGGTCTGATAATTTAAGGGCAAATTATACTTTAGTCCATCAAACTATACACCTGTTTTTAATTGGGTCCATAAACTATTTTTTTTTTCAATTGGATCCTTGAACTTCAAAAATTCATTCAATCAGACCTAAATTCTGACACTGTTAGCTTAAATTATTAGAAATTGACATGTATGTTGCGCGTAATGCCTACCTGTCACATGTCAAGTTCAGACAAGCACGGGAGATTGTGAATGGAATTACGCGATTTTGGGTATGATTGAATGCGATTTTAGATCTTGTCGAATGTGTTTTCGAATTTGATTGAACGCGATTTCAGATCTAATTGAGTGCGATTTTTCACACTTCACAATCTCCCATATTTGTCTTAACCTAACATATGACATGTAAGCATTACGCGCAACATATGTGATAATTTCTAATAATTTAAGCTACTACTGTCACAATTTGGGTCTGATTGAATGAAGTTTTAAAGTTCAAGGACCCAATTGAAAAAAATAAGTTTATGGACCCAATTGAAAACAAGTGTATAATTTAATGGACTAAAGTGTAACTTGTCCATAATTTAGAGACAGAGTTGGTGTATTAGGGTCTCAAAGAGATTCATGAAGAAGATAAGGGCAAATAGGACATTTTGTGAAGCTTCTTGACATGAGATAGTCACTTTCTGTCTGTTAAGTGCACTTTCCGTCTATTTGGATGGAAAAGTTAACAGATTCACTTTGGTTTAAAGTTCAGGGGATAATGTGATAATTTTCAAAGTATAAGGGGGTGATTTGAATAAGAGTCAAAGAACAGGAGGATAAAATACAATTTCCCCTTTTTGTTATCAATGAGATCAATCTAGTGAGCGCTATCGAAAAAAAAGGGAAAAAAAACGAGCAGCGAGGAAAAATAAGAATAGAAAAGCAGAGAAGCAAGTGCAATACGCTTAATTGACACATGCTCATCTATTAATTATTGCATATGAGGTCAACAAATATTTTGTAGCAATAAAGCAATAAAATCACAACAAGAATCACAAAAAGGTCAGAAAAAAATGCAGTAATTTGGTATTTATACTGGGAAGTCGATCTATTTGAGAGGTTTTAACACTTAATTTTTATCTTCAAGATGGTCAAAAAAAATAAATAAATAAAACCTGTCAAACCTAGTCCACCAATGCTAGTACCAAGCATTGATATCAAAGTTACACATGATCATCAAGAAGTTGTGAACACTTCTTCTCAAGAAGCAAAACTAAAGGCATTAACGTTCACAGCCTCCAACTTTTCCGTTAATGCCTTTAGTTTTGCTTCTTGTTCCTCCACATCTTTACGAAGCATTTGACGCTCTGAACAATACTGAACATGGAGCCTGTAGAGCTTTTTATTAATGTTGTCTTCAATGTCATCGGGTGTGGCTGTGGGACGAGGACCAATCAACCTCCATTAACTGTACAATCTAAATAAGAAGGGGACCAAAAAAAAAAAAAAGGAAATTTGCGTCAAAAGAATTAACCACATATATATATAGATATATACGGAGCGCTTCTCGTAAGGATGTCCGCAACTTATTAAGTTGCGGACTTCTATTTCAGCTGTTGGATCTAGTTTTGAATTAAGGGAAATTACTATAATACCATTAATGAAAACTAGATCCAACGGCAGAAAACAGAAGTCCGCAACTTAATATGTTGCGGACGTCCACACAAGAAGCGGACTGTATATATATATTCTCAAATAATTAGACTACAAAGTGGGACACATTAAAGCTACACCGTAAATATTTCAAAAATTAGAGAGTGAGCATACCTCAGAGAGTAGGCAATGAACATGAGCAACATAGTGGCATTCGACACAGTAATAAGTGGGGTCATATAGTGATCTTCTTTCTTTCTCACAAATGTCACAGAGAAACTCATCATCTTCATTGTCTCAGATTGGGGTCTCGGTGAGAGTAAAGGGATGTCTGTGAAATCAATAACTCGCAGTTTTTGGCAATATTGAAATGCAGCAAAGAAGATGGATACTGAAATTGCATGTCGGACAAGGGAAAAAATTGGATTTGTTGGATTTTATACAAAAAGAGCACCTTGAATCATTTGCTAGTACGCTGAAGAAAAACAGCGGGTGCTCGTGACTAGGATAGTACATAATTGTGAGGGGCCTTGACAATGCACAAGTAATATCGATCCAAACGGAAATTACAATCTGAGCAGACATAGGCATAGCCTTTACCAGATTTCAAACATGCCCTGCATTCAAACTTGTTGTCGACGCAAAAGTGGAGGGACAACTGGTGTTGTGGATGGAACGGGTGAGGAATTTCATTAGGCAATTCTGCACATTCTGCACATGATTTGTGCAGCAACTGACTCCTCTTGAGGGAGCAAACAATAGAATCATCGTTGAAGGGTACCCGGCATGCGAAGCAGACAAATAGATACTTTTTTTTATTCTTACATAAAATCAAGTGATCATGGTAATGATCGGTGTCGGGCATCAAGAAAGCGTAGTTAATGTCCAGGTCAAAATTTTTACACTCAGAACAATGGAAAATGTGGCCTACGTACATGGGCTTCACTGCAGGCAGAGCATTGAACTAAATCATAAGGCGGGAGAGGATTAAGGAGTGTGAGAATGTGGTTTGGGTGAAAAGGGTGGTTTTTAATCTCTTTGAGGCAATTCAACACAAGATTTGTGGATGAAGAAGCTCAGGCATTAAAGGCAAACATAGATCGAGTCATTCTCAATGGCTCGTTTGCAGCCCGAGCAACCCAAAACTAAATCATCGCTCTCTGTGCCATAAAGAAACAAGGGATGTGGATGTAGCTCCTACATACAATTTTTAGTTGTTTTTGACATCATCAGTGCAACAATATGAAGATTGAGGTGAAACCGACACTCGGAGCACTTATAACCAGGCCTACTTTCTTCGTCTTCCTCTTCTTGCACAAGGAGGGTAAGCAGATGCTGAGGATGAAAGGGACGGCAGATTTCAAGCAACAGTTCAACGCATGATTTGTGGAATTGAAAATCGTAGCATTTCTTACAAGAATAGACAAAATCGGAGACATCCAAACGACATATCCTGCATCTGCCAAATTCATAGTTAGATTCTTGATCTAGTTAGAGGGCTAATAGATGCTTATGGCTAAAATGTTGAATCTGAAGGGCAATCTTGTGTGTGTATTCTGTGAGTGGATTGTTGGATATATATATATATATATTAATATTAGAGAACGGTGTGGGTCCCATAAAAAACAGATCCAAAGGCCAATATTTTCCAATTTTTTCATCTTTGGATCTTAGCCCTTATGACAAAACCATCTATTTACACCCTTGGATCTGCTCAATCCAATGGTCACAAAACAAGCACACACCAAATCGCACATACTATATAACTCTCCTCCCTACCACTATTCCCTCAACTTCCCCCACATAACTCCCCCACGTTTTCTCTTTTTCAAATTTTTTTTGGGTTGTTTCCTGATGAACTCCCTAACTTCTTTACCTCTCACTTAACTTAATTTGTATTTTGAATTTTAAAAATTCCACCTTCTCCATATGAACATCAGTTCATCCTCTCTCTCTCTCTCTCTCTCTCTCTCTCTCTCTTCAATCTCCCTCTTTGCCGCAATCATCCTTGCCGGACCACCATTATACTACTACACCTGCAAATATGTAATTAAAGGCTACAATTTCTTTCTTTTTTTTTTCTTTCTTTTTTTTAACGCCCTAATTAGTGGATAATAAGTGTTTGCTTTATTGGGTCTCAGTTTTCTCTCATCAAAGAGTTGAACAACGCTTGCTTTGTGTTTCTGGGTGGATTGGTTTTGGTTCTCTGGATCAAATTAAATTCTTTTTAGGTGAGAAAAAATGGTTGATATATACATATCTGCTTATCTGTATTATATTGTTTGCTTTTAAAGCTTGCTACTTTGGTTTATGAACATTCAATTGTCTGCTATGTGGACTGATTATGGAATCTAATTTTGATTCACCTTTTTTCCACAATTATTTAGTTTTCTTTTTCAGGTGGTAGAAAGCAGATATATTGAAGTGTTTGGATGATTTCTTTTAGTTGCTATTTTCTATTCTATTCGTTCTTTTGTATCCCCCACTTTGTCAAGAACATGGTATATTTTTTATAGATAAAATCTTTTTGTTATATATGTAATTTTTTAAGAAAAGTTATTGTCATTGATTTTTGTTTTTAAAACTCTTAATCCAATGGTCAAAAGGTTTAAAAGAAAATGATTTTTGCTAAAATAACGTCATCCAACGGTTCATAAAATACTAACCAACACACCTTCCATATCATATAACTCCCCTCTCTCTTATACTCTCTATCAGCCGAAATTCCCTCTCTCTTACCAAAAAAATCAATTTCATTTTAAAATACATAGCATCTGCCTTATATATGAAGTGATATCATTTATAAACAATAAGTTATAAGAAATTTCTTGGCAAGTGATAAATTATAAACAGCAAGTGATATCACTTATAAACGATTAGGAAGTGTTTATAAAAAAAAAAAAAAAAAAACTCCCACGTTTTACATTCATAAAAGATTAAATATAATACCTTTTTTACAGATCCTTTTTTTTTTTTTTTCTTTTTTCATATATACTTCATTAATCTTTTATTATTTTTTTCTGAAGTGCCCGCGGGCACGGGTACGTACTAGTATATATATATGAGGAGATGATGAGTAGTGAACAAGAAAATTACAGCAATGTTATTATATCATATAACTTTATTTAAATTTGAATTGGGGAAACGTTATTAATTAGCTCTATTTCAATGATGTATAAAATTAATTATCTAGCATGTACATTTGAGGATTATTTCACATGTTGACAGGTGAATTTGCTTTTGGGGGTTGAGTTACTTGGTTGGATCCATTTATACATATTTTTCGAGGGCAAGATTTTGTATTAGAAAGACCAAGGTGGTTCTTTTTTTTTTTTACTTAGAAAGATTGAGTTTTAATACGTGAGGTATTCTACCATGTTTGAGGGTTACAAGTTTTGTGTTTGAAATCCTCACTGCATATTATAATTCTTTGACTTGGTCTACCACAATGAGTGTCGTAATCGCATATCGGCCTAAACCATTTTTTAAAGAGCGATGCTATGGTACCCAAATTTGAATCGCAAAATTTGATTCCCATTGTATGCGATAAAACTAAGTATCTTAAAATCGCATTTAGAATTTATATTTGGGAAGCATAGCTTTACTCTTTTAAAATATTATGAATGATATTTTTAATCCATACTCTGAGTTCTGTATTGTTTATATAGATGATGTGTTAATTTACTCTTCATCTATTGAAAAACATTGGAAACACTTGGATGCATTTTGTTTAAAATAATTCAGAAAAATGGTTTAGTTGTTTCAACCAAGAAAATAAAATTGTTTCAAACCAATGTGAGATTTCTTGGTCACCACATAAACAAAGGAACCATCATTCCAATCGACAGAGCTATTGTCTTTGCAGAAAAATTTCCAGATGAGATCAAAGACAAAACCCAACTTCAAAGATTTCTTGGAAGTTTAAATTATATCTCTGAATATTATTAAAATCTTTATAGAGATTCAGCAGTCTTATATGATAGGCTGAAAAAGATTCCCCCACCATGGACTAAGGTCCATACTGAAGCGGTTCAGAGAATTAAGGCAAAAGTTAAAGTTTTACCCTGTTTATGCCTTCCGATTCCTAGTGCTTTTAAAATTGTTGAAACAGATGCTTCAGATTTGGGATATGGTGCAATTTTAAAACAAAGAGTAAATAATGTGGAACATATGGTTCATTTTACTTTAGGAGCTTGGAAACCAGCTCAGAAAAACTATTCCACCATTAAAAAAGAAATCTTGGCAATTGTTTTATGTATTACTAAATTTGAAGGTGATCTACTCAATCAAGAGTTTTTAATCAGAGTAGATTGCAGAGCTGCCAAAGATGTTCTTACAAAAGATGTTAAAAATATCGCCTCAAAACCGATCTTTGCTAGATGGCAAGGGATACTGTCTGCATTTGATTTTAAAATTGAATTTATAAAAGGAAGTGCAAATTCTCTCCCTGACTTCCTTACTCGCGAATTTCTACAGACAAATCATGAGGCCTAGCTTCAGAGGTTATACCACTGAAGGAAAAGGAGGTAATAAACACTCCAATTACCATAATTCCAGAAATAAAGGAAAAGGTAAAGTACATGGTTATATCGCCCCTGCTCCAAAAAGGATTATATCCTTTTCAGATCCAGTAGACAAAGTTAAACTTTGGTCCATACTTGTTTTAAATGACAAGGAAGAAGCAGTTAAACTGCCAAGAGATATTGATACTCATTATTTTGACATTCCCAATTAATGGTTGGTTTTATCCCAAAACAGCCAATGGAAATTCTAGTAAATATTATGAGAACATTCTTATTGAGACTGGGTCAGTAAGAATAGAACACAAGTACACAGGAGGTAAAGTTCCAGCCTTCTCTCAGATGTTTATTTCAAAAATCCTTTCCTCGTATGATTGGGGAATTGATTTAACAAAAGAAAGAAAGCTTTTAAATTCTCCCCTGGTGATTGTTAGACTTATAATTTCTATGATTACCAGAAAGCATGGGATAAAGCTTTATTGTTCCAAAATCCATTGTTTAAACACACATGGTATTTTCAGTTCGATAAAAACTTCAATTTTGATATACCTCTTTGGTTCTTCTCTTGGATTTTTAAACATAGTCTAGAACCTGAGATCCTTCCTCATGAAGTAAATTGTTGCTTCCAATTATACAAAAAGAAAAATCTTCCAGGTCGAAGTGACAGTCCCTTATTTTACTTCTTTCTTGATTTTTCTATTCCTTGGATCTTAAAATGGGATTTTGCTCTTCAAAATTCCCCTTCTCCTATTTGGACCTTATGTAGAAAATATCAAGTCTGGTGGTGGGCTAGATATAACAATCCAGACCTCACCATTGTCATGATGGAAAAACTTCTTAGCATTGATCTTCTTTCTCCCTCGAAGAAAGACTGTTCCTCCTCTTCCCTTGACATTTCTGAGATTAAATCTCAAATTAAATTAGATTTAAAATCTAAGTTCCCAGCATTAAAAGCAGTTTTATACCTATCGTTCTCCGCCACTTGAATTTGCCAGTATCCTGATTTCATAGCAAATTTTGAGAATACTGATGATTGGCAAAGTCGATTTAGTAAATCCTTTTTATTCAGAATTGGGTACCGAATCCATTTTAAAGTAGTGTTAAGAGGCTTGTAGTTTATTACAAGTCTAGGAGCACCTCTTTCAATTTCTGCATTTTTGTTAACATAAAAAGCAGAACAACTCCATGGGGATTTACTTTTTCTGATAAGGTTTTTATCTAATAAACCTTGTATTTCTTTTTTTGCAAAATTCCATCAAATCTTTACTCATTTGAATAGGATGAGCTTTGGTTGAAATCTTTTTCTCATCAGAGTCCTTTTCATATGGTAATGAGACAATATGTTTTTTCCTATGCCAAAAAGCATTTGGATGTTCAGAGCATATATTGTCTTCCAACAATTTCTGGAATTTTTCAATTTTTGTTTTTAAAACAGTTTGTGAGAGTTGTTCCTCAATTCTTTTATAATACATCTCTTCTTTAATTAAACAAATTTGTTTTTCTTTAAAAACAATTTTCTCTTTAAGAGAATGAATCTCTGTCTCAATGGGTTGGTGAATAAATTTAAAGAGAACTTCATCATCCATGAGTTTTGTTAATAAACCTTCTCTAGTGATAGTAAAAGGTCTAATCAGAGATAAGAATGGAGTACCCAGTATAATTGGTTGGTTAAGGGATTTTACCAAGATAAAAGTAGTAGAAACACATATCCCTTTGTTACAACATATGCTTTAGGAATCTTGTATTTTATATCAAGTTTAGTTCCATAAGCAGCACTAAGATTCTGGGTAGTTTTCTCAAAATATTTAAAAGGAATTAATCCTTCTTCCTTTATACAATTCATGTCTGCACCAGAATCTACAAGAGCAATGGTATAAAGGATAAAATCTTCTCATATAACAAGAGAGATTTGAACATACCATTTTTGATAAATTATTTTTTCTACGGAGAATATTCCTGTTTCTTCAAAATTTTCTGAATAGTTATCTTCTTCATTAACTATTCTTATTCATGTATTTAAAGGTCTAAGAGTTTCATTAGGAATAAAATTCTCTTGTTCAAGAGCATCAACTCTAGGCTTTAAGTCTCTGATAGAACTTTTCAATTCATTAACCTCTTCTTGTAAATCTTTAACAGAACGGGTATTACCTTTGGATTTATTGGCTTTAGAAGTTACTCTACTGACAACATCTTTGAAGTTATAAACTTCCTTATCTGCTTGAGAAATTTCTTTCTGATTCCTTGGAGTTTCTCCTTCTAAAAATTTCATATATTGCATTATTACTTTTTTCTTTTCTTCAGGATCAGTTATCTCATCAATGATTTGTAAAATCAAGCCCTCTTGAGCAGATATAGTGTTTATACTTAATCCATTTATTTGAAGAATTGTTTTATAGAAATCAATTTTCTCTCTACAATGATCAGAACACCCTTCATTTTCTATTTCTTGTTCTGATTCTTCATCAATGATTTCTTCTATAACTTCTTCAATTTCTGAATCTCCATAGACCTCTTCTAATGCTTTTTCTTCTTCTTCACTTAAAAGCATTATGGACATCAACTGATTTTTTAAAATCATCATCAAAATCTAAAGCATTTTTCTTTTGCTTTACTTTAAATTGACTTTTATAATGGCCTGGTTTTCCACATTTAAAACATATAGGGATTTTTCCTCTTCCCTTACCCTTAGGTTTCCCTTTGGGCCTTGGTTGGGGTTTTCCTTTAGGTTTGGAATACTGAGTATTTACTTTAGGTTTTGAAAACTTTCTTTTAAAATGTTTTCGAGGTTTTTTATCAGGGGTTCCCATATCATTACCCAGTTGTTTACAAAAATCTCCCAATTCTTTGTTTCCAGAATTCCTTTCCTTTTTCATTTGCTTTTTCAATTTTATATCATTACAGAGGGCTAATCCTTCAGAATTTATCTCACTGATTAGTTCTCCATAAGTATATGAATTGTAAGGAAGGAGATTATTATTTTTCTGCCTTTTCCTTATCCTAATCTTTTAAGCAAAAAGAGTAAGCAATCCTGCAATGAACCTTTCTTTCCAGAATTCTTGATTAGCATCATTTCTAAACATCAATCTGGATAAGAAAACATCTTTATACCATTTATAATGTGCTAAGGTGGGACATTTGAGAATGATTAACAAATCTATTCCCCTTTCCACAATTTGGGAGACATCTCCTAAGAAATGGAAAGTTATAGCGGTTATGAGGGAAATTATAGCATCAGGGATGGGATTCCTACTTCTATTAAGAATAGGGTTTCCATCTTCTTCTGTTTTAACAGCATTAGTTATTTCATCTCTTTGGACCTGAGTTAAAAATTGATTCCACCAACCATTTAATTGTCCTGTAAATCCAGATACTAAAAGATTTAAAAATGTGACTGCTGGATTTGGTTCATTAATTTGGACTCTTATTGCATTGGCAGCCATAGCCATATGCTGAAGGACCTTAATGACTTGGTGATCAGACATTCCATCAATATTCCATTCATAAATGGAATTTTAATTGTATTGCATAGGATTTATTGTCTGCCTTTCTTCAAATTGAATATCTATCGGAGAAGGTCTAGGATAATAATTCTGCGATCTAACCGTAGAATTAATAAACTGACTTTCTAAGGCAACAATATCCAATCCTTCTTCTTTTGAAGAAGTTCCTTTGTCATCCTCTTCCTGAGATATGACATTAACAGCAGGTTTAACCTCATCCTTAGTTCCTGATGATTCAGCTTTAACTGGATCAGGAATACTAACAGGTTTACTGACTACCGGAGTTTCTTCTGCAATTTTCCATTTAGTTTTTAGAGCATCTAGGAACTCTGAACTATTAGAGGACTGAATTAGTGGTTTTTGCCAAACTTTAGCTTTAGTCTCTTTAACCTTAGGCAAGGCCGAGGGAAGAATGGTTATTTCAATTTTATCCATTGCATGTTGATGTTTAATCTGACTAACATTTTCTTCAATTCTATTCCCTTGCTTTCCTAACGATTGAAGGTAGATATTGGCAAAATTTAATTGTTCTGTGACACCACTAATGTCTTCTTTTAAAGCATTTGTAACCATTCTAGGGGATACAGGAGATAAGTCCTTTTTTATGGGTGAGACTTTAACCTTCTCATTCATCTCTCTAGATCTAACAAAAATGTTAGCATTAGGAGGGTGAATGCTTTCATGTACTTCTCCTGAAGGACAAAGTCCCCATTGTTTTAAAATAGGATTAGTATTAACATTTACACTTTTGGCAATATGCCACTTTAACCATTTAAAATAAGGAATATGTTTTTTGATCATCTTTAGATGAGCTAAGAATTGTTCCTTAAAATAATTTTGTTCTGCTTCCGAAAACATTTTTAGACACAATTTGTTTTCCTTATTTTCTGGTTTTAAATAATCTTTATTTAAAAGATCTTTGTCTATTTCAAAATCTGTAATAACATTTACTAAAAATCCTCCAGACAGTGATTCTGAGACAGTTCCTTTCTCAGATGCTTCCATGCAAGATGGACAAGGTGATCCTTATGAAAATGAATACGCACAGTCAAATGATGATTATGGGTTTGAAACCCAATTCAATCACTAGTATTCATTAAGGACAAAATACTTTTAAAACGTATAAAGGAAATCTTATCTTTTAATAAAGATAATCTTTCTTTTATAAAGAAACGACCCTGAATGATCCACGTCCAAAGCAACTTTGAAAAAGGAGATTCCCCGATAACTTTTACTGTTTACTTTTGAAAAAGGCAAATCTTATCCTCCAAAGTCGTAAAGTGAAGATTGTGGCCAACAGCTTTTAATAAAGCTACTTTTTGACTCTCCACAGCCAGTCTGACACGTGTAAAGTTTTAGATAAGAAGGAATCTTATCTATGTCATTGCTTACTTCAGACTGCCTCTGGCTTGCCTATATATTCAGTTGATCTCCCATTTGTAAATCATCGAAAGTTGAAAGACCACAAGTCTCCATAAGTTTTAAGTTTTCCCCCTCTCTTGTAATAATCTTTCCCTTGTAATATATTTGTGAGTTGAGTGTTTTGAGTGTGGTGTGCTTATATTTTCAAGAAAGCAAAAAGCTCCTATAGCTGAAGCTTGGTGTACTACAGCTTTCTTTTTTAATGTAAGTCTGTTTTATGTCTTATAGAATTCTCTTGTTTATGCTTGTAAAAATTAAGATTATTCTTAGAAATACATATGTTCAGATTTTAAGAAATCTTGAATCCATAAATGCTATTGATGCAAATAATGCTCATGCCATAAGAACTAGGATTGACAAGTTAAACAGTGATATCCAGAATCTAAATAACCAACTGCAGATTCTTGCCTAATGTACGATAGACTCAGTTATCTTCTATTAATCAGGAATTTAACAGAATTAAAAGAAGGTTACAAAGCTGCTTTAAGTGAACCGTATGCTCTAGCTAATCATCATCCTGATACTTGTGTTCTATTCTTACTGACCCAGTCTCAATAAGAATGTTCTCATAATATTTACTAGAATTTCCATTGGCTGTTTTGGGATTAAACCAACCATTGGGAATGTCAAAATAATGAGTAGCAATATCTCTTGGCAGTTTAACTGCTTCTTCCTTGTCATTTAAAACAAGTATGGACCAAAGTTTAACTTTGTCTACTGGATCTGAAAAAGATATAATCCTTTCTGGAGCAGGGGCGATATAACCATGTACTTTACCTTTTCCTTTATTTATGGAATTATGGTAATTGGAGTGTTTATTACCTCCTTTTCCTTCAGTGGTATAACCTCTGAAGTTAGGCCTCATGATTTGTCTGCAGAAATTCGCGAGTAAGGAAGTCAGGGAGAGAATTTGCACTTCCTTTTATAAATGCAATTTTAAAATCAAATGCAGATAATATCCCTTGCCATCTAGCAAAGATCTGTTTTGAGGAATCGACTTTGCCAGGCATCAGTATTCTCAAAATTTGATATGAAATTAGGATACTGGCAAATTCAAGTGGCGGAGAACGATAAAACTAAGCATCTTAAAATCGCATTTAGAATTTATATTTGGGAAGCATAGCTTTACACTTTTAAAAAGTCAATTCGAGGGCCTATCCATAAGTTAATTTTAAAATTATACAAATCATATATACATAATCCAACTTTTATGAAAATTTGCAAGAGCCGTTTAGCCTGGGCCTCTTTGCTTGTTCCCTGAATACAATAATTAGTTAGAACTTAGAAGAAGCATAGTGGAAAGTATATGCGTATGTGACGTATGTATTTGCAAGCTTAGGAGTCTGTTCGGATAACCGAGGAAACATTCCTGTAGTATAGAGAAAAATTAGTTCTACATAGGTGTATATCAATGTTAGTGTATATATATAGCATGTTTATAGGTATATAAGATATGTGACATACATTTTGTTTTAAAATAATTCAAGAATTGATTCTTTATTAAACTAACAAAACGGTTTTTATAAACCCAATAAAATAAGACTTTGTTTGAAACTGAACTCATTTTTCACACTGAAATGTGCACTAAAAGGTAAAATAGAGAATGGTCAGTGCACCTTATCTCGTTACCTAAATTTGTTCACCTAGGAGCTCATTGGTCTATTTAAAGAAAATGTAGAATTACATTCTTGATTTCGTAGCTAAGAATTTTTTTTGTTTTTGGTTTATTTTACCTGTCTTTTGTTGAAATATTATATTGATATAATCGAAAATAAACAGAAATAGATTCTGGATTACAACTTATGAAACAAGAAAAATAGAACTTGGATAGAAACAGAAAATATAAACAAACCGAGGCCTGTGATATACACAGTTTCCTTAAAACAGATTCACCGCCTCACCGGATGTGTTTGAGGAATTCTTCCGTGTCTGTCTCCTAGGATACCGCGGCTTCTAATAGTAGTACAAGCATAGAGTACAACTGCTCCGGCGAACTTCCATGCTTCGTGCTTTCTCAAGAAACCAAGGAAGGAAATAATGACTCTTGAGTCTGGAAAGAAGAACTTTGTAATTTCGTGTGTATCTCCAAATGAAGAAGAACCTTAATTTATAGACAGAGGAGAGAGTGGATTAATATCTGTGGATTAATTCCAAATTAGTTCAGAAACTCCAAAGGTTGTAACAACAACCTTTAAGTGTTCTATAACTCTTGGACCTTTCATTTTCTATCACATGTTATGTGTGAAGAAATTTCAAAGATCTCTTTTGTAACTCTGAAATGTTCTGGGTCCAAAGGAAATATTTTGTGCCCACACCCACACCCCCGACCCCGACCCCGACCCCGACCCCGACCACGACTCGGCTCGGCGGCGCGCACACGCACGTGTGTGTGCGTGTGTGGAGTAAATCCAAAGGGCCTTAGGTCCTCCCCCTTCCACAAAAATGGGTACCCCTTGGGGCCCAAACCCAAAACATGAAGTAGCTTTATAAATACACTTGAAGCTCCTTCTAATTTCCCTATGTGGGACAAGGCAAGTTGTGAACCTTTTCCATTTCAACAACTCCTTGTAAGGGGCAACCTTTGAGCATTAATTTCTCATTCACTCATCAATGGTTTTGGACATATAAATGTCCCTACTTCATCTCCTCATGGAGGAGAACACAAATCCAAAAGGACCCCACTTAAACTCTAAGTGGGTCCCACTTTTATTTGACCCTAAAAATGGCCAAAACTCAACTTTAATCCAACAATCCCCCATATGAATGAAATTGAGCGAAACACATGTGAGACAGCGAATACCCGAGAGAGAGAGAGAGAGAGAGAGAGAGAGAGAGAGAGAGAGAGAGAGAGAGAGACAGAGACAGAGAACACTACGGATCACTCCTGCTAAAGGATAGGTAGCTTTTGGCTTTGAACCTTCCCTTGTGATAGTCTGTCAAATTTACTAGCCGATCAGTGAACGTGTAGTCTTGAACTGATTACCATTAGTGTAAACAACTGACAAACCTCATGCAGAAGTTTTCCTAAACATAGTTTAGTTCTTAAACTTGTGTTCATTTTGGTCTTGAACACTCGCCTGGTTCAGTGAATGTTTATCAAAGAATTTTACCTTTTTAAAATTCGTTTAGAAGCAGCCCTACTTCACATTCACATAGGGAACTTATTTAAAGTATCCTGCTATACTCCGCTTGGTTATACCAATGCACATAGTCATTAAAAGCTAAGCTTACCCTCACACTATGCAGGTATCACTATTGTATCATAGAAATGGGCAGAAGAACATTTCTCCTCAGTGATTCTCCTAAGGTACATGAAATTACATTGTCCCTTTGAACCTAGATCTTGGGATCTCCAGTCAACTAGGTTGGGTTTCCATTCCGGTACCTTGTAATGTCATAGGCTTTAGTCCCATTCCTCTAGATGATTTATTAACTAACTCTCGATTTAACCCTTTGGTTATATTATCCTTTGATATTACATAGTCAATCGTGACAATCCCACTTAAGAGTAGTTGTTTAATGGTATTGTGTCTACGACGAATATGTCTAGACTTACCTTTATACATATAACTTTGTGTCCTTCCAATAGCAGATTGGCTATCGCAGTGTATGCAAATAGCTGGCACATGTTTTGACCATCTAGGAATATCTTCTACAAAATGGCGAAGCCATTCAGTCTCTTCAGCTGCCTTGTCTGGCTCAATGAATTCAGATTCCATTCTCGATCTAGCAATACAAGTTTGTTTTGAAGATTTCCATGACACAGTTGCACCACCAAGCTTGAAAACATATCCACTGTAGATTTTAAATCTTTCACATCAGATATCCTGTTTGTATCATTTTATCCTTCTAATACAGCTGGATATCTCATGTAGTGCAATCCCTGATCACGTGTATATCGTAAGTACTACAGTACCCTTACTATCCCTTTCCAATGTTCAGTACTAGGATTACTAGTGTGTCTACTCAGTCTACTAATTGAATAAACAATGCCAGACCTTGTACAACTCATTAGGTACATCAAACTTCCTATCACTCGAGAATATTCTAGCTGAGAAATACTCTCACCAGTATTCTTAGAAAGGTGTAGACGTAGGTCCACATGCATCCTGGCTACACTAGTATCAGAATTGTTGAATTTCTCTAAAATCTTGTCAACATAATGTGACTGTGATAAAACATCAGCAAGTCCCATATCTTTCATGTCAAATTTAGAATTTAACATTTGCTTAGTAGATTTAATGATCTTATCATTACTACCCACTATGAGAATGCCATCAACATATAGACATAAGATGACATAGCCTTAATTCGTGTCTTTGACATAAACACATTTATCATTCTCATTGATTTTAAATCCACTAGAGATTATAGCTTTGTCAAATTTTTCATGCCATTGTTTTGGAGCTTGCTTTAAGCCATACAACGATTTGACAAGCTTCCATGCTTTATTTTCTTGCCCTGGAGCAGAAAATCCTTCAGGTTGTTCCATGTAAGTTTCTTCATTCAAATCTCCATTAAGGAAGGCAATCTTAACATCCATTTGATGCATTTCGAGATCTCACAAAGCTGCGATCGTAATAATCATACGAATGGATGTTATTCTCGTAACAGGAGAATACGTATCAAAGTAGTCTAGACCCTCCTTTTGTCTATACACTTTAATGACAAGCCTTGCCTTATACTTATCAATAGTACCATCCATCTTCATTTTCCTTTTAAAAATCCATTTGTAACCCAGCGGCTTACAACTAGGAGGAAGATCTACCAGTTCCCAAGTATGGTTTTGTAGGATAAAATCAATTTCACTCTTGATTTCTTATTTCCATAATGGACCATCTATGATCTAATAGCTTCATTATAGCTTTGAGGTTCTAACCCGTTTCCCACGTCTAGGCTCAACATCAACAATCTCTTGTCTAAGCCCAACATTTCCTTCTTGGGTTTTACTACTTTCCCCAACAGTCTCAAATTTGTATTTTTTAGAACTACATTCCTCTTTACAAGGAAATACATTCTCAAAGAACGACGCATTTCTAGACTCCGTGATCTTGTTCTTGTGTATATCTGGGTTTTCAGATTTATGTACAAGAAACCGATACGTACTATTATGTGCATAGCCAATAAATAAACAATCAACAATTTTTGGACCTATCCTTTCTTTATTAGAAGTAGGTACAAGAACCTTTGCAAGACACCCCCACGTCGACACGCTATTTCTCAAAAAAGCATGATACGATATGTTGGGGACACATTTTTTAAATATTTTTTAAAATATATTTATAGTACTAATAGTCTTTTTTTTTTTTTTATTTAAATGATATTACTAATAGTCTAATACTATGTATTAACATATATTCAGTTCCTAAGTATGGTTTTGTAGGATAAAATCAATTTCACTCTTGATTTCTTATTTCCATAATGAACCATCTATGATCTAATAGCTTCATTATAGCTTTGAGGTTCTAACCCGTTTCCCACGTCTAGGCTCAACATCAACAATCTCTTGTCTAAGCCCAACATTTCCTTCTTGGGTTTTACTACTTTCCCCAACAGTCTCAAATTTGCATTTTTTAGAACTACATTCCTCTTTACAAGGAAATACATTCTCAAAGAACGACGCATTTCTAGACTCCGTGATCTTGTTCTTGTGTATATCTGGGTTTTCAGATTTATGTACAAGAAACCGATACGTACTATTATGTGCATAGCCAATAAATAAACAATCAACAATTTTTGGACCTATCCTTTCTTTATTAGAAGTAGGTACAAGAACCTTTGCAAGACACCCCCACATTCGTAAGAATTTATAGGAAGGTTTTTGACCATTCCACTGTTCATACGGGGTTTTATCAACTTTCTTTCGAGGGACCTTATTTAAAATGTAATTTGCAGAGAGAATTGCCTCCCCCTCCCCCCCTCCCACAAGTTCTGTGGTAATTTGCAGGTACGAATTTTCCTTTTAGCAACTCCATTAGATGGAGGTGAATAAGGCGTAGTGGTTTGGTGAATAATTCCATGTGCACAATACTCACTATATGGTGCTACATATTCACCACCCCTATCACTTCTCAACACCTTAATATTTTTGCTTAGTTGATTTTCAACCTCTGTCTTGTATAGAATGAACTTATCCAAAGCTTCATCCTTACTTTTTAGCAAATACACATAACAATATTTAGTGCAATCATCAACAAAAGTAATAAAATACTTATTACCACCTCTAGATTGAACCATTTTTAAATCACATACATCAGTGTAGATTAATTCCAATGGTTTAGTGCTTCTTTCAACTGATTGAAACGAAGTCTTCGTTAATTTTGCTTCAACACAAGTTTCACATTTCTGACTTGTGTCAATATGAAAGTTTGGTATGTGGTCTAATTTAATTAATCTTCTCAAGGAATTAAAATTAACATGTCCTAGTCTACCATGTCACAAATTAGAAGACTCAAGCAAGTAAACAGAAGAGGTACTCATTTTATTAATCTTTGGTAATACAGTCGTTACATTAAGTTTGAACATCCCATTACACATATACCCCTTTCCCACATACATTCCCGCTTTGGTCAGCACCGCCTTATCTGACTCGAAGACCATTCGGAAGCCATGCTTGCTTAGGAGAGATCCATATACCAAATTCTTGTGAATTTCCGGTACATAAAGGACATTGTTGAGAGGCAGCTCCTTTCATGAAGTCATCTTCATAATTATTTTCCCTTGGCCTTCAACATCTGAGGAAGTAGAATTTTCCATATACATCTTCTCTCCACTTGTAATTGGTTCGAAAGAAGTGAACATAGCTTTGTTGGAGCATATGTGGCGACTAGCACCAGTGTCTATCCACCATTCCCTTGGGTTTGAATCCACCAAGTCCACTTCAGTGACCACATCAGACAGATTAATGTCAAAGACATACCTTGAGATAGAATCTAACTCCGTCATATTAGACTGATTATTCTTCTTGAGTTTGTTCTTTGGCAGACGACATTCAGAAGCTCGGTGTCCTGTTTTTCCACAGCTGCAGCATTTCCCTTGAAACTGGAACTTCAGTTTCTTGGAGATGCCGCCTTTTGGGCCTATTTTAGACCCTTTTCCATAAGGAAATTTCTTCTTCCCATGTGAACTTTGACCATGCTTAACCATATTCACCTTGGCCCCAAAATTCCCCAATTTTCTGTCAGCCCCTTTGTTGTCTTCTTTAATTCGAAGCCTGACGATGAGATCTTCAATCTCCATCTCCTTTCGCTTGTGCTTCAAATCGTTCTTGAAGCCCTTCCAAGCAGGGGGTAGCTTTCAATTATAGCAGCAACTTAAAAAGTTTCGCTCAAGGTCATCCCTTAAGCATGGATTTCATGCAATATGACTTGCAGCTCTTGAACTTGACTGATCACAGTCTTTGAGTCCACCATCTTATAGTCGAGGAATCTCCCCACTACAAATTTCTTTGCCCCATCCTCGGTTTTGTATTTTTTGTCTAAGGACTCCCATAGTTCCTTAACAGTGGTCTTAACACTATACACATTATATAGTGTATCGTGTCAGCTATTCAACACATAGTTCCGACTCAGAAAATTCGAGTGCTTCCAAGCATCAATAGCTAGCACAACCTCTCGATCTTGTTCGTTGTCGTTAGGAACAGGAGCATCTTCCTTCAAGAAACTCGCAAGGTTCAAGGTAGTAAGATAGAATAGCATCTTTTGCTGTCACCTCTTGAAATCCACACCATTAAATTTTTCGGGCTTCTCCCTGTGGTTCACAGGAACCGTTTGGATTGAGGGAACCTTCACAGGGATCGAACCAATCACCACGGTGTTGGAGCCAGTAGCACCGTCGGTTGCAACAGGTTCGCAACAGTGTTCACAGTCTCATTTGCCATTTTCTGAAAATATTATCAAAGGAGAAAAAGAAATTAAATCTAACATTTTTTTTCTTCCTTTTCTCTTTTCCTTTTGGTCAAAATATGTAATTCAACTCTATTACAGATTTGAAAAAAGAAGAACAATCTTATTTCCTTTTTTTTTTTCCTTTTATTTTTAACAGTGTCAGAATTTTCAAAGAATTATTAAGAAAACGAGGGACAGAATATTAAGATTCTACTCGCATAGTCCCTGTCAAAACGCAATTCTGCAAACTTTTCGTCTAATGGTATTTTTCCTGATTCTGCACCGTTTGGGCGGAAACTGAGAATTACAGTAGCAGTTTTTGTATTCCTCAAACCAAACTGTTTTTCAAAAGTAATTTTGTTTTTCCAAACCTGAATCTGTTTTTGTTTTTTTTTTAAAAAAACGAATTTGGTTTTTTAAAATATATGAATCTGTTTTAAGATTGTTGAAAAATGATATTGATAGAATCGAAAATAAACAGAAACAAATTTTGGATTACAACTTATGAAACACAAAAAAAATAGATCTTGGATAGAAACAGAAATATAAACAAACCGAGGACTGTGATATACACAGTTTCCTTAAAACAGATTCGCCGCCTCACCGGGTGTGCTTGAGGAAATCTTCCGCGTCTGTCTCCCAGGATACCGCGGCTTCTAAAAGTAGTACAAGCACAGAGTACAACTGCTCCAGCGAACTTCTATGCTTCATGCTCTCTCAGGAAACCAAGGAAGGAAAGTATGACTCTTGACTCTGGAAAGAAGAACTTTGTAATTTCGTGTGTATCTCCAAATGAAGAAGAACCTCAATTTATAGACAGAGGAGAGAGTGGATTACTATCAGTGGATTAATTCCAAATCAGTTCAGAAACTCCAAAGGTTGTAACAACAATCTTTTGGAGTTCTGTAACTCTTGGACCTTTCATTTTCGGTCACATGTTAAGTATGAAGAAATTCCAAAGATCTTTATAACTCTGGAAAGTTCTGGGGTCCAAAAAGAAATATTTTTTGCCCACACCCACACCAACCGACACCCCCCCCCGACCTGACTCGGTTCGGCGGCGTGCGCGCGCGCGTGTGTGGGCGTGTCTGGAGTAAACCCAAAGGGCCTTATGTCCCCCCCCCCCCCCCCTTCCACAAAAGTGGGTACCCCTTGGGGTCCAAACCCAAAACATGAAGTAGCTTTATAAATACACTTGAAGCTCCTTCTAATTTCCCTATGTGGGACAAGGCAAGTTGTGAACCTTTTCCATTTCAACAACTCCTTGTAAGGGGAAATGTTTGAGCATTAATTTCTCATTTACTCATCAATGATTTTGGACATGTAAATATCCCAACTTCATCTTCATATGGAGGAGAACACATATTCACAAGGACCCCAGTTAAACTCTAAGTGGATCCTACTTCTATTTGACCCTAAAAATAGCCAAAACTCAACTTTAATCCAAGACCTTTCAATATCATTTTTAATTGTTTTTTTTTTTTTTTAAATATCTCTCGCATTATTTATACATCGAGATCAATGGATGGTCTAGTAGTAAAGAGATTTGATTCTACCGTAGTTACAAGTTCGAGTCTCATGAGATGAGGATTTATAAGTTGGGAGAGCACTACATCACTTTATGTTGTGGAAAATAAAAAGAGCATTATTTAAACTTTAAAATGGAAATTTTAGTTTTGATTTTTTAAAAAGTAAAAAACTAAAATAAAAACCACAACATTACTAAGGAGACCTAAAAAAGTCACCAGAATGGCATGGTTAAATAATTTAATTTGCACTTAGTGAGATTTTAATTTCAGAATAGCAATTTTTTAGGCAAATTACACTTTAGTCCATTAAACTATACATCTATTTTTAATTGGATTCATAAACTTTTTTTTTTCAATTGGGTCCTTGAACTTAAAAAATTCATTCAATCAGACCCAAATTCTGACATTGTTAGCTTAAATTATTAAAAATTCTCACGTACGTTGCGTGTAATGCTTACCTATCACATGTTAAGATAAGACAAACACAGGAGATTGTTAATGACTAAAAAATAATACGATTTTGGATCTAGTTGAATGTGTTTTCGAATTTGATTGAACACGATTTCGGATCTAATTGAATGCAATTTTTTGCATTATTCACAATCTCCTTTGTTTGTATTAACCTAACCTGTGACAGGTAAGCATTACGTGCAACTCACGTAATTAATAATTTTTGTTATTTAAGCCAACAATATCAGAATTTGGGTCTGATTGAATGAATTTTTGAAGTTCAAGGATCCAATTAAAAAAAAAATACCTTATGAACCCAATTGAAAACAGGTGTATAATTTAATGGATTAAAGTGTAATTTGCCCCTTTTTTTGAGAGCATTTTTGCTCACCCAAAATTTGGTACACCAATGCTCACCCAAGCATCCCATTGGCCAATGCAGTGGGGCCCAGGATTAAACAATATTAAATAACATTTGTTTAATCCTGGGCCCCACTGCATTGACCAATGGGATGCTTAGGTGAGCATTGATGTACCAAATTTTGGGTGAGCAAAAGTATTTTCCCTTTTTTTTTGTCTTGAAAATTAATGTTCGACTTACCAAAGATTGTTGCGGAACAGGGTGGCAGAAGGCCCTTTTTATGTTAAGCGAAAATACTATGATACAATCTTGTACTTTTGTTGTACCATACATCCATTTGCTTGATTATAATAGACCATGATAAGTGTGACCATAATGAGGAGTGGGCTGTAATCCGATTGGTACAGTCTCTCTCTTTCTAGTGGAGAGGGAGATTGTTTGAATACTCATAGGAAATTCTAGTTATTTGTCCCTAGTTATTCTTCAATCAAAATGAGTAATTTTTGTTGGGCTTTGCTGGGACCAGTGTATGGCTTTGGAGTTGGGTTGGACTAGGGTGTTCGTGTGTGTGGAGTGTGAGTGTATCCCATCCAGATCTAGGTAAATATATATAATAATAAAAAAGTGTGATCGTAATAAGTGTCACTGTGTTGTATTTTGAACATTGCTGAGTTACTTTGCTTTCTTTTAATTAAATATTTAAATTTGATTTTTGAATTACAATATTCAGTGTTATTAAACATGAAGGAAAAATCCAGAAAAAACACTAGATAACGATAGTTTTCCTTCTTATTTTCTTTTTCACTTTCTTTCACTCACGAAATTCATGAACCAAATAGAGTCTTACAGTTTCCGTGGTGGTATATTGACAAGGGCGGAGCCAGGAATTTTTTTGAAAAAAAAAATTTGGAGTCTATTTATACATATTTGATAATAAGATATGGTGTCAAATTGCATTTATTTAAGAACAATATTATCTTTTGGGTTAATATTTATACATTTTGGTGTCTATTTATTAATAAGGTATGGTATCCAATTGAGTTTGGAACACTTAATTGGGGTGAGATAGATTATATTCAGGCTAAAATTTCATATGTTCTAAAAAATTCTCAAATTTTAGAGAGCGCTAGAGTATATTTGGGTTAAAATATCAAATGTACTATTTTTTTTTCCAAATATAGAGGGGGCTAAATTATAATTGGGCAATAATATCAGATATACTAACCAAATTTACCAGATTTTGAGGGCTGTAACACGGGGGAGCCTACTAATGGCTCAGCCCTTGTATATTAAGATCCTGTGTGTTTAGATGTAGACATGAGATTTTTGATATAGCATAAAATATACTATTACAAGTTTTTTTTATTTATTTTTTGTTAGAAAAGAATATTTTAAGTTGATTGAGTCGAAATGGTTGCAATATTAAGTTGATTCATTACGTACCACTTGGCTCGGCAAGTTGGTAACAATTTTAGAGTAGAGTACTATTTTGGGCACATTATACAGTGTTATTAGGAGAGAGATAGAGTGTGGGTGTGAGTGTTAGTGAAATTTGTTAGTGTCCCTAAAATTGTTGATTATTACAAGTTGATTCAGTAAGTACCACTTTGGATCGGCAAGTTGGATACAATATTATTACAAGTCGATTCTTTTTTTTTTTGCTGGACAAGATAAATTTATAATTGGATTCTTGACTTTTGGCTGGTGAAGCAATTGGCCAAGGGAGGATAAGGCTTGTTTAGTTCATGAAATTAGTGAGAGTAAATAGAAGAAAAAGATCAAAACAAAGTTTTTCTTTATTTACTTAATAACAAAATTCTAAACCAAATAGGAATGAAGAGAATTAAGCATTAGATATGTAAATAATAAATGATGATGTCAAATATTAGGTAAGAGATAAGAAGAAGTAGACAAGAGAATTTATATGTGGTTCGACCCTGTTAATAAAGAGACCTACGTCCACGTGTTTGTCCGAGCACGAACACTATCAAATCACCGGGGGTCTTTGGTGAACCAACAAGGGAGACGGAACTACCAAAGACCGGCCGAGTATATGCGTATATGTAAAAATAAGAATACGATCCCCTTCTGTGAGGGTGAGGGGTATCTTTTATAGTGTAAGAAACATCCTTGTACAAGGTATGTAAATTGGATTGATTATCATAAATCATGGGAGTTTCCTAATTGGATTAGGAAACAATCTACTCTTTCCATTAGTCTTCTAGTTCGTGTAGGAAACTGTCTGGAACATTCTGTGTCACCTCATGGGACGTGGCCGGGCTGTGCTCGTGGCGACTCGAGCCTGTACAGCATTTCCCGACTTGTTGGTCGAGACCCGATAATACCGGGCGTACCGCTCGGGTTACATAGGAGCGAAGCGTTTGCTTTTGCTTTCACTGGATATTTTTGTACATATCAGCTGCCCCTCATTTTCAAGGCTAATGTGGTGCTTCATCAAATGAGGGTTGGAAATTTGCATAGCTCAGCAAACTGTCCGGGAAGCAGCTCGGGAAATTGCTCTGGGTCGGACTGGTTGCGTTGGTCACTCGGGGCCTTGACCGATCGATTACCCCGGGAGCTTGGGGTTAGTACCTGCCATGTGTCAAGAAGTGGTTGATCTTGTTGGGATCCAACGAGATCGGTATAAGCGCAACCGGACAGTCATAACCTACCTGAACTGTCACGTCCTGCCATTAATGTGCACACCTTTTGAGGCACCGCTTAGGCTACCCGAGGCGCCAGCTATCAGTCCTTTAGGCGGAAAACTCTCTGGACTGCTAGATCTGAGACTATTTGGACCTCTATAAAAGCATCACTTGAGCATTTTCGTTACTTCTGCTACCCATAGGAAGAGTCGACCGAGCGGTATCAAGGAAAAATCATCCGGTCAAGGTTCCCAAGCTTTTTCCTGCACTTAGTTCTTGTAAGTCTTTATCCCTCCAGCCTTATAATTTATTGCATTTTCCTTCTCTTCTTCATTTGTTTTTATTCCCGAACGAGGCTGGAGAATAGGAACCTATTAGGACTCGTGAGGGAGTGAGATTTCTTTTTTCTTAGGTTTAGCTTCTTCCTTAGGTCAGGTGGTTCCCTTTTCTTAGTAGAGCAGTCGGCCAAGTCGGGGTGTCCTAGAACCGTTCTGTCCGAGTGTTACCTGACCGTGAAAACCTTGTATGCCTTACCGTACAGGCTCTTGGTCATTCTACCCCTGTACCTTAGATTTAGGGACCCCTACTTACGCTACCAGCTACTCCTTTGTCCTGTCGTAGGAAACTTATAAATGTGCCATTCTGATTTTAACTCATCTTCCCGGTCAGAAGATGAGCAATCAAGATCGGGGAACCCAGACACAAGCTTGGACCCTACCTCACTGACTCTGTCAGACCATCATAGTGAAGGTAGGATCCCCATTCGGGTGTCTGATGATAAGATGAGCCAGGGGCTCCAGAAAGCCCCTGTGTTGCGGGGGTCGGGTGATGATGCCTCAAATTCTGGTAGTCCCGACGTAGCCTTTTCTTGTGAGTGGACTCCCAGCAGTCTGCTTGTCTCTGACTTGGGACGGACTAGGGATAGATATGACATTCCCGGTCACTATTCCTTGGCCATATCCACCGGTGGGGCTCATCTGCACCGGTCGGTTTTTGTCACCCTCTATGAGGACGCCTTCATAGCAGGTCTTCACCTTCCTCTCCATCCACTTGCTTGGGATGTGTTGATCTACCTCGGGATTGCTCCTGGGAAACTTACCCCGAACGGGTGGAGATTTTTGATGGGGGCCATACACCTCTGGCCCTAAGTCCTCAGGTTTGAGCTCACCCTTCAGGAGTTCTTGTGGACTCACCGACCATTCCCATTACACAGGGAGGTCGGCTTCTTCTCTCTGGGAGCCTGGCAGGGGAGAAAGATAATTAAAAAATTCCCGAGCAACAACAAAGGGTGGAAGAAGAAGTTTTTTCATGTGTCCACTCTTGGGCTTTGTGAGGATGCCCCGGGAATTCAACTGAGGACCTCCTGGGCGGGTAAGTTGAGGAGTAAGCTCCAGTCTTAAGTGTTTTTCTGATTATTTTGTTATTGCTGCAGAACTAACCGATCTCTATTTTTTTTTGTTTTTTTCGTAATGGGGTCGATTGATCTACCAAGCATTCCTGACGAGTGCTAGGATAGAATTAGGGCCTTGGCTCAGGATCTCACAAACGTTGTTGACTTGTTAAACCGGACGGGAGCCTGGAAAGTCATCTACGAGGCGGCCAATCCCTTTGAAGCACCCATCTTTCCCCCGATTATCCCTGGTAAGTTCTTACCTTTCAGGTCCCTATTATTGTTTCTTCAGCCATTTTTCATTGGTTGTCCAATTACTCACTCGCTTGTTTTTCCTTTTC
This sequence comes from Hydrangea macrophylla, assembly GCA_033977485.1. Taxonomy (NCBI): domain Eukaryota; kingdom Viridiplantae; phylum Streptophyta; class Magnoliopsida; order Cornales; family Hydrangeaceae; genus Hydrangea; species Hydrangea macrophylla. The sequence continues at coordinate 106,869,711 of CM066989.1, read as the reverse complement.
TGCAGACATAGCCCCGAGGAGAGACCCTAGAGTATTGAGGGTGAGGGAGGCCGCTGCGACCGCTAGGGCTGACGAGAGGAGGAAGAGGACAGCTGCTGAGCCTACCGCCAGCGGTCAGCAGCTCAAGTAGATAAGACATGGGCCCCGCTAGGAATCGGTCGGGACGTCGGCTCCCAGAGTAGAGGTAGTGCATGACACTGCCCCCCGGGAGGGACATACCATTCACGATCCAGATGGCGTGGTCTTCAGAGATTCAAGAGAGAATCCGACTGGCTCTTCTCCCGAGTCAGGTCGAGATGCATGCGGGGATGTCCCCACAGTCGTTCCAGGGATGGCTCTACATCATCTCTTACTTTGTAATTAACTTGCCCTGTCTCCTTCTACTTTTTGTTAATTTATTCATTTGCTTTGTAAGACCGACCAATTTTTGCCTTTCCTTTTGCAGGTCGGCTGCATGGCTGCCGAGGCCGAGTCCATCCTGCCCGGGCTGCTACTAAGGCCACTCTTTCAAATGAGAGGCAGCATTGGAGGCTAAGGAAACTGCCTTAGCCGTGGAGAAGGACAAAGTGAAGGGGCTGGCTCTGAGCCTAGAAGTAGCTCAGGCGGAGCTGGAGGCTGCCCTGATGGAGCTGGGTGCCGCTTGAGAGAGTCTGGCAGCTACAAATGCTGAGAAGAAGGCCTTGGCGGAGGTGGCAACTATGCAGGAGGGGGCGAAGAGATCCCTTGACGATGACTTTGATGATGACTTTTTCCAGGGCTACGCGGACCTAAAGAGAAGGGTGGCTCTGGACCATCCTGAGTGGGACCTTATAACTTACTCGAGAGTGGGATCCGACTACTAGGACGTGGTGTCCACTGCTGTTGAGGGAGCCGCTGATTTGGAGAAGGCGCTTGCCGGGGATGTTGCCTCCATCGGAGAAGTCGGGGAGACTGAGGATGAAGTGGTCATCGTGGATGATCCTAAGTGAGGAGCCTGTATGGCCACTTCTGGACCACTTCGCCGAATTGCTCCCATGTAGTAGATTTATATTTTGTAGTTTTTCTTTGTCACGCCCCGACGTAGCATAATACAGGAAAGCATTTAATTTCCTTTATGGATTCGTAGGTCGTGACAAGTGAGTATGACCAATTGTCCCTGCAACAAATAACTTAAACAGCCTTTCTAAAGAAAGGTTACTAATAAAACATAAGCTCCAAAATAAAAACTTACTAAACTATTACATAAGTTCAAGTCTTAGGCACAAACACCCTTATTCAAAACTAACATAAATTCTATTACAATCCGAAATTAAAAAGACATAGGAAAATATAAAGCAGCCTCCTGGAAAGTCCCCTGCCTCTAACTAGCATAGTCGAAGTACCCTGGTTGCTCCTGACCTTGAAAATCTGGACATACAGTCCAGGACGCATCAACGGGTCAGCTTATGCAAGCTAGTGAGCAAAATAAACAAGTGCTCGCAATGTATATATAAGCAGATAAACAGCGGTGCAATTTAACTTTAAAAGCAATAGATTCAAGGTTCCAATTCCAACATAAGTAACGGGGGAATAAAGTAAGCCATAAAGATGCGACCGTGCATGAACAATGTAATATCTCATCTTTCTGACTCTTTTCTCACAACAAACTCGATTCAACAAAACCATTACCTCAGATACTAGGAATAATATCCGATCGATATCCAAACCGCACTCAATACTATCGCTTCGGATACCAGGAATAATATCCGATCGATATTCGAAACGAACGCCTTAGATACCAGGAATAATATCTGATCGATATCTAAGCCGTAACTCAATACCATCGCTTCGGATACTAGGAATAATATCCGATCGATATCCGAAACCAGCGCCCTATATACCAGGAATAATATCCGATCGATATCTAAGCCGTAACTCAATACCATCGCTTCGGATACCAAGGATAATATCCGATTGATATCTGAAACGAGCGCCCTAGATACCAGGAATAATATCCGATCGATATCTAAGCCGTAACTCAATACCATCGCTTCGGATACCAGGAATAATATCCGATCGATATCCGAAACGAGCGCCCTAGATACCAGGAATAATATCCGATCGATATCTAAGCCATACACAACACTGTCGCCTCCAATACCAGGAATAATATCTGATCGATATTGAGGTCGCACACCAGACCGCCACTCTTTACTCTTTTCACGCTTTCTCACACACATGCATGTTGACACAATCTCAACCCTAATATGTATGTCAATGTTCACAGTTTGTAGTAACAGTTATTAATCTCAAGCGGAATACTCGTTCAACATAAATCTCGGTCTTAAACATTCTTATAAGTTCAATTCCTAACAATGAGCCTTTAAAACAATATATTCGCCAAACAGTTCTTTAAAAACTTTCAAAACCTTTTCCAAACAGTCCCTTATAAAAAAAATATAAAAACTGTTCAAACTGCCCCAGGTCGCGCGAGCGAGGGAGAGGGTGGTCTCGCGAGCCAGTCGCGCGAGCGAAGGGGGAGAACGGATCACGCGAGCAGATGGGCAGCGGGTATCGCGCAAGCGGGTCGCGCGCGCGAAGGGGGGAATGGTTCGCGCGAGTGGGTCGCGCCCGCGAGTGGGTGTCGCGTGAGCGAGCCTCGCGCGAGCGGGTTGCGCGCGCGAGTTGTCATAGTTTCACCATCTTCTTCGTTTTTTCCCTGTTTTTGATTTCAAACTGTATTTTTACCCATTTCTGTTTTCTGTTCTAAACAGTGCATGTAATATATGGATCTCTTCAGTTTTTTTTGCGTAGATTAAGAATACGCGATCAATTTAAACAAATACGGATTGTATCTCTTAATTTTCGCGATTAAAGTTAGAGTGTCAAAACTTCAAATCACCAATACGTCTCCATACGGATAAATTGATCCGTAGGATTGAAACCGTAGCTTATTGGGACTGAGATCTTCCATAATCAATTCACGGAATTGATTTTGGTTGGGTTTTGTAAAACTCCAATTCAAAGCCTTCAATGGTGTATCTATATATATACACATATACACACTTATATACACTGAATTATACTTATATAAACATGGCGAGTGAGTTTAAATTACTCACAGAGGGCAATTATACAGAGAATTTTGAGACCGAGAATTCCGTCGTCGATTCCGTCGTTCGAATTTTACTCCGTTCTTGATTATCAATATATATAACTATGTATGTGTGTGTTGATGTTAATCCATGGAGAGATCAAAGTGAGTTGAGGGAAATTGGGAGGTTTTGAGAGAGACGTAGAGAGAATTGAGATACTGTGAGAAAATCTGAGAGTTTGAGTGATATATATACTGTAATAGTTGTGGCCTCCAAGCAACAAGTGGAAAGTGCACGGTGTGGTTGAGCTCACATGCTCCCGCACCTACGACGCAGTATAAACGCAGATTAAAACATAAAATTGGTATTTTACGGTTGATATAAAAATACAGAAAATTACTATTAGTGTAAAGAATAAAATTCTGGTTTATACAAAAATATAGATATTGTTTTTAAAACCATAGAAAGCATTTTCTATATTTATGATAATTACAATTTGACCGCTGAATAAATATTTCAAATAGAAATTAAATTGAAATAATCATTTATTAATGGAAAAGAAATACAGGGTGGGTGTTACACTCTACCCACCTTAACAGAGATTTCGCCCCGAAATCTAAGCTAACTAATCCTGAAACAACTCGGGGTATCTAGTCCTCATGTCTGACTCTAACTCCCACGATGCTTCTCCCTCGTCATGATGCCTCCACTGAACCTTAACCAAAGGCACGTCTCTTCTTCTCAGCCTCTTGATACTCTGGTCAAGAAATCTCACAGGTCTATCCTTGTAGACAACATTCTGACTCATCTCAATATCATCAAAATTAACCACATGTGAAGGATCCCGTATGTATTTCCTTAACATACTAACATGGAATACGTTATGAACACCAGACATCTTTGGTGGTAACGCGAGTCGATAAGCCACTTTCCCAACATGCTCCAATATTTCAAAAGGTCCGATAAAACGAGGTGCCAACTTCCTTCTTTTCTGACCAAAACGTACTACTCCCCGAACGGGTGAAACCTTAAGGAGTACATGATCTCCGACACCGAACTCCAAATCCTTTCGTCGCCGATCCGCATAACTCTTGTGTCTACTCTGTGCAGTTTTCGTTCTTTCCTTGACCAGTGAAATCTTCTCATTGGTCTCTCTCACCAACTCTGGTCCTAACAATTCTGTGTCTCCCACTTCTGCCCAACACAACGGAGATCGACATGGCCGTTCGTACAAGGCTTCAAACGGTGCCATCCCAATACTCGAGTGATAACTGTTGTTATACGCAAATTCGACCAACGGCAAGTGCGTCTCCCAAGACTCTTCAAAATCGATTGCCATCCCAATCTTCTCATTGGAAAGGCTGCTATAATTGCCCCCCAAGCAATGTACTTCTTTCCAAACCAGTAATGACAAGGCCCCTTGAGGTCACTTTCTGCATACTGTTAATGTTTGTACTTGTGTATTTTTGCATGTATTTGCTTGCGATTGCCCGTGTCCGACCAGCTGTTAGTCTTATCACAACCTTGTCTTAGTAAAATGTTTAAAACTATGACTGGTAGGGAACACTCGGTCTTTAGGGGATCTGTAAAACCTTGATTTTAGGTCTGTATGTCTCGTCCGGGAAAGTATAGGAGTTTAAATCATGTAAGCTCCCGTTCGGCGAACTTTGAGCACTATAAGAACTTAGGAATGTTTAAGGGTTTACACTTAGTTAATTCCAAGTCTTGCAAATGCCCGGTGTGACTTCCTATTTAGTTCATTATACCCTCCTGCCCCCAAGCTTTTGTTAAGGCGGGTGTTGATAGAGGTGATGACTATAGGTAGGTGACCTAAAATGTTGGTAGCTTTAGGGTCTTTTTGAGTTTACTATTATCAGCCACCTAGGGGGAGTTGCCCCCATCGTAGGTTATGGACCTAAGCAGAACTGGTGCCACGGGTGTGATCCCGAGGTCTTTTGGTGGCTCGAGTGTGTTCCAGAGGTCTATTTTTTTTTTGTTTTGAGATACCGGTAGGAAACATTGTTTGCAATAAAAAAATTCTTTATTCCATCTGAAAAACTGCTATGATTGCTCGGAGAGAGCTACAACTTGTTTAAAGAAAACATAAAAGTCCCTAACCAATACTGATCCTCATTTTACTGAAAGTATTTCCTTAAATGCTCCACATTCCAAGGGTGTGACAGGTCCTGTCCTTCTAGCATCTGCAACCAGTAGGTTCCCGGTCAGTTGACCCAGGTAACCCTATATGGCCCTTCCCAGTTTAGTCCCAACTTCCCATGGCTCGGGATTTTGGTAGACTAATTTTTTGCCTTAAGCACGAGATCTCCCACTTGGAAACTGTGGTGCTTTACCTTACCATTGAAGTACTGTGAGACTCTCTGCTTATATGCTGCCACTTTTAGGTATGCCCGATCCCTTTTTTCTTCTATCAAGTTGAGCTCCCCTCTGAGGGCTTCCTTGTTGCCTTGCTCACTATAGTTTGCCACTCGGTGAGTTGGTAGTCCGAGCTCTATGGCGACTACTGCCTCAAAGCCATAGGTGAGTGAGAACATTGTCTCACCTGTTGCAGCTCGGGGAGTAGCACGATAGGCCCATAGAAGGGTCAGTAGCTCCTCTGCCTAGAGTCCCTTGGCTTTTTCAAGCCTGGTTTTAATGGACTGTAGAATCGTTCGATTTGTTACCTCGACTTGTCCATTGACTTGAGGATCCTCTGGAGAAGAGTAGTGATTTGATATCCCATAGCTCGAGCAAAATTGCCTAAACATCGGTGTGTCAAACTGTCTTCCATTGTCACTAACTAGTACCCGGGGCATGCCGAACCTGCTGAGGATGTTTTTCTCAACAAAACATTTCATTTTCTTCTCGATTATTGTTGCCAAGGGCTCGGCTTCTGCCCACTTGGTAAAGTAGTCCACCGTAATGACGGCAAACATGACCTGACACTTTGCTATGGGAAGCATCCCGACTATGTCGATGCCACATTCAGCAAATGACCAGGGGCTGAGTATTAGAGTTTGGGGCTCTGCCGGGCGGTTGATCATGTTTGCATACCTCTAGCACTTGTCATACTACTTGACATAATTTTAGGAATCCTAAGTCGTTGTAGGCCAATAGTATCCTTACAACAGAGCCCTACGAAAGAGTGTCCGACCTCCAATGTGGCTTCCATACACTCCTTCATAGATTTCGTACAAGATTTCCTGGACCTGGGTTGGGTGGATGCATCGGAGGTAGGGGACGAAAAATCCCCTCTTGTAAAATACTCTGTCGATGAGGTGGTACCTGGCCGCTCGATATTTTACCCGTCGGGCTTCATCCTTCCCGGCCGGTAGACTTCCGGTTATAAGAAACATCGTGATAGGATCCATCTAGCTGGGCCCTAAATCAACCGAGTCAACCTCCATACCTTCTGAGTTGGATACACTGGGTTCAACTAAGTATTCTACCGTTATCCCGGGTAGGTCCGACACAAAGGAAACTGATCAGCCCATGTGTTTTCTTCCCGTAGGATTTGCGTGATAGAGAACCCTTTGAGTTTGCTAGCAACTGCCCTGATAAGGGCCAGGTAGGCCACCATGTTATCTTCCTGAGCTTTATACTTCTGCCGCACTTGATTGACAACTAGTTGGGAGTCACTGTACACTTGGACTTGCTGTGCACCCATTGAGGTAGCCAACTACAGCCCGACCAATAGGGCCTCATACTCGGCTTCATTATTGGAAGCCTGGAACCCAAACCTTAGGGCATACTCCAGCTGGATACCGTCGGGTGTGGTTAGGATGATATCTGCCCCGATGCCCTACTTGTTGGAGGACCCATCCACATAGAGTATCCAAGGCTGGGTGTCAGGCTGTAGCTCGGGTGGTAACTCAGGCAGATTGAACTCCTCGATCGGATCTTCCGAATAGGTGTACTCTACAAAAAAATCTGCTATTGCGTGTCCCTTGATTGCTATTCGAGGTCAGTAAACTACCTCAAACTCTTCTAAATCTACTGTCCACTTCATTAGTCTCCTGGACATTTTAGGCCGGCACAGAATTCTGTGCAGAGGCTGATTCCTGAGGATCACTATGACATGGGCTTAGAAATACGGGCAGAGCCAAGGTGATGAGTGCAAAGGCAAGTTTCTTTATGATGGGGTGTATCGTCTTTCTGCGCCTTTGAGAGCCCAGCTTGTGTAGTAGACCGGGTACTCTATCCTGTGCTCCTCTCTGATCAGTACCGAGCTTACCGCTGAAGGTGATACCACCAAGTAATGAAACAACTCTTCCTTTGGTGCAGGCGTTGAGAGCAAAGGAGGCGACATCAGATACTTCTTGAGTTCCCGAAACACCTTCTCATACTCTTCTGACCACTCAAAGGCTTTATGGAGGATCTTGAAGATTGGTAGACACCAGTCAGTCACTCGGGATACGAATCTATTCAATGCTACTACCCGCTATGCCAGACATTGAACCTCCTTGGTTGATCTAGGTGACCACATGTTGATGATTGATTGGATCTTTTTCGGGGGTTTGCTTCAATTCCCCGCCTGCTGACCAGATGGTCCAAGAACTTTCCAGACAAGACTCCGAATGTGCACTTAGCCGGGTTCAACCTTATCTAGAATTTTCTTAAGATGCTTAAGGCCCCGACAAAATGCTCGAGATGGTCGGACTCTTTTTGGCTCTTGACCCGGAGTTCATCAACGTACACCTCCATTGTCTTCCCGATCAAATCTCTGAATATATGGTTGACCAAGCGCTAATAAGTTGCCCCGGCATTCTTAAGGCCGAAGGGCATCACCTTGTAGTAGTATGTTCTTTGGTCAGTGATGAAAGAAGTCTTCTCTTCGTCATCCGGATACATGCAGATCTGATTATACCCTGAGTAGGCATCCATGAAGGAGAAGAATGAGTGGCCGACCACTGAGTGTACACGGGAGGTCTTTCCTAGGTAGTGGATAGTAATCCTTGGGAAAGGCCTTGTTTAGATCGGTAAAGTTCACACACAACCTCCAAATTTTGTTGTTTTTCTTGGCCAGAACAACGTATACCAATCAGTCGGGATAGTGAACTTTGCGGACTGATTGTGCTTTGAAAAGTCTTCTGACGTCCTCACGTACTGCTTCGTGTCTTTCAGGGGCCATTCCCTCATCTTTTGTTTAACTGGACGAAAGCTCGGTTCAACGTTGAGTCTATGGGACATGACTCGGGGATCAATTCCATGCATGTCCTCATGGCTCCAAGCGAAGATGTCTTGGCTCTCTCTCAGGAACTGGTCTAGGTTTTCTCTAAGATCTGGTTCTAGAAGAGTGCCGATGCTAATAGAGTGATCGAGAAACTATGGGTCTAATACCACTTGACTGAGTTCTTCAACTGGACTGACTCCTTCAAATGGACTGAATCCATCCCTAGCATCCCTTGTGTCCATCTCCTAAATGTTTAGTGCTTCTTAAATCGCATCTTTGTGCTAGGAACTGACATAATAGCTCCGGGCGGTGGCCTAATCTCCCTCAAACTTCTTGGTCCCTGAGGGGTCAGGAACTTGACGATCAGGTTGTACGTTGACACAACTACTCTGGCCCTGTTGAGTTTTGGTCTCTCAAGGATGACATTGTAAGTGGACGGGGCCTCTACCACAACAAAATTTGTGAGCACGAAGGTCTGCTGTGGGTAGGTCCCCATTAGAACTGGCAACTCGATCATCCCGAGCGGTTGTGTGCTGGATCCATTGAACCCCACCAAGGGAGTGGCCACTGGTCGCAGCCGGTCCCTTGATATCTCGAACTGATCAAAGGCTGAGGCAAACAGTATGTCGAAGGAGCTACTTGTGTCCACAAGCACCCTCTTCACCATGTAATTGGCTATAGAGAGCATTCCACTAGTGGATCGTCATGGGGGTAGTGCAGGTCCTGGACATCGTTGGACGAGAATGTCAGGATATTGGTAGGTGGGGAGTTGGCTGGTTAGACTTGTAGGACATTCACTCGGGATACCTGAGGATGCCTTTTCCTAGCCGACTATGAGTCCCCTCCGCCTGATGTTCCTCCGGAGTCCATGTTGATATGGCGAGGGGTTGTTGTTGCTCAAGAGCCTGGGTATCTTGCTGCGATCGTCTGTCTATGGTGACAAACTCGGCTAGATAACCCTGCTCAATGAGCTTCTTAATAGAGATTTTGAGCTTGAAGCAGTCCTTGATATCATGGCCGTGGTCTTTGTGGTAGTGGTAAAATTTGTCCCGATTCCTCTTCTCGAGTGGGCTCTTTAACTTGGTGGGCTTCTTGAGGAGCTTTTGAGCCCTAGTAGCTACCATGACTTCTTGGATGGGTTAGGAAGAGGCGCGAAGGCGATTAGGGTCTGATCCCGATCACCACGTTGCTGATCCTATTTTTGTTTTTTTCCTAAGCTCTTTTCAGAGGTCTCCCATCTTCGTTTAACTTTTGGGGAATCTTTGTCTGCGAAGCTCGAACATTTGGAGTTCAAGAACTCCTCGGTGTCAATGTATTTCCCGACCCTCTCCAAGAGTTTAACCAAGGTTGCCGCCCGTTGTCGGTGGAACGACGTGGTGACCATGGTGTTATGAACCCCAGAGCAGAAGGGTGTGATTGCGACCATCTTATTCAGATCATGAATCTGAAGATTTTGCTAGTTAAATCGGTTGACATAATCCTTCAGGGACTCTCCCTTTTGCTGCTTGACATTTAGTAGCTGGATGTCTGGCTGCGGTCTACTAAGCATACCCACGAACTGGCTGACGAAAAGCCTGCTGAGTTCCTTGAAGTCACCAACAGTTCAGGGCTTAAGCGAGTGAAACCACTGTGCAGCTGGCCCTTTGAGAGTGCTAGAATAGACCAGGCAGAGCAGTTCATCAGCGTTCGTCGCCAGTGCCATCTGAGCCTTGTAGGTCCAGATATGGTTGACTGGACTTCCTGACCTGTCATAAGAGTCGAGATGAGGCTACTTGAATTTGTGTGGAATAGCAAATCCTGTGACTCGGTCGGTGAACGGTAACTCAGTCTCTGTATTGATATAATTGCGACTTGGTTTTCGGCATAATTTTTCGATCTATTTTTCCAAGTCATTGATGCGGGCTTCTACTTCCCCTCGATCGGTTTCTCGTCCGGTATCAGTATGGTAAGTCCGGTCGGAGGAAGAGGCTTCTTCGTTGAAGTGCGCTATCCTCAGGAATAGGACTCGACTTTGACTTCGGTTAATTGTGTGCCTAAGGTCGCTTCGGATCCTGGCCGGGCGGTCCTGTGTTTAGTCCCGGGTCAATCGTTCTTGTCCCTCTCCTCTGGTCGTGCGCCTATCAATGAGGATTTCTCTGGCATCCCCTGTGCGATTCTGGTTGGCTCGGGTAGGTTGCTGGGTTCATATGGGACCCGACTATGCTCACCGTTCTCGGACTATCCCACAGCTTGGGGGGGTGCTGGTGCAGTTTGGGCACGCCGTCGGGTCCGTATAGGGACTTGACCACACTCGTCGTTCTCGAGTTATTCCGTAGTCTGCGGGGGTTTATTCTATTGGGCTAGTAGTGCCTCGATTTGTAGCTGAGCTTGACACTGACCATCTAGAAGTTGAGCAAGGGTCGCAATGATCCACTCGGGAGTCATGGGAGCCACCGGTGGTAGGACCGGTGAATCCACCTGATCCGTTGGTTAAGCAGTCTTCTTATTCCTCTTTAAAAGCATGACTATCAGCTAAGAGGTTTGTTTTGGAGGAAAAACTATCATCCTTCCCATAGACGGTGCCAAATTGATGATGTCAAATATTGGGTAAGAGATTAGAAGAAGTAGACAAGAGAATTTGTTTATGGTTTGGCCCCATTAATGAAGAGAACTACGTCGACGTATGTGCCAGAGCACGTACACTATCAAATCACCGGGGGTCTTTGGTGAACCAACAAGGGAGACGGAGCTACCAGAGACTGGCCGGGTATATGCGTATATGTAAAAATAAGAATTCGTTCCCCTTCTATGAGGGTGAGGGGTCTCTTTCATAGTGTAAGAAACCTCCTCGTATAAGGTAAGTAAATTGATAAGGTAATACAATCTGATTGGGATTGATTAGCACAAATCATGGGAGTTTCCTAACTAGATTAGGAAACAATCTGCTATTTCCATTAGTCTTCTAGCTCGTGTACGAAACAGACTGGAACATTCTGGATCACGTCAGGGGACGTGGCCGGGCTGTGCCCGTGGCGAGCCGAGCTCGTATAGCATTTCCTGACTTATTGGTCGGGACCCGATAATTCCGGGCGTACTGCTCGGGTTAAGTAGGAGCAGAGCCTATGCTTTCATTGGATATTTTTGTACATATCAATAAATTTTCAATTTTCTCCATCATCGTCGCCAGTGCCATTGCCATTTTTCTGTAATCATTGTTCGAGATCACTGTACCTAGTTGAAGTCAAATTTTATCATCAATTTTGTCAACTACATTCTCCCATACTTCAGTTGGTCATAAAATTCTGCATAATCTTGTTTGGCGGTCTACTTTTGCTTTAGAATGATTGACTTTATAAGCGATTGAAGTTGAAGTCATTGACAATTTTGATTCGTTAGGATAGGCTTTGATGAATTGTTTGAGCAAACATGATTAGAAACATTGACATCAACATGTACGTACTAATGTGAAATTTTGCAAAATTGTTTTTCTAAAACTTCACAAAACAATTTTACTTTTTGTTTTTCGCTTAATTTTTAGTATGTTAATCGATTCCAAGAGGTGTACTATATACGTGGATATATGATGTGTTGTGCCCAAGCTCACAGAATCAATCACATAGTAAATACACACAAAATAGATAAGGATAAAAGAAAATCAACACACAAGATTTCCATGTGGTTCACCCTACCGGGCTAATCTACCACCACGAAGAATGACTCCTTTATTGATTGATTGAAGAATACAAACCCTCCCTCACAGTAAATGCTTCACCCCACACACGCTTTCTAACTCTTTTATAAGTTTTCTCTCTAATTTAAGTTCACATCATATCATCCTATATATATGTTCGATTCGGGGGTATGAATGGGAGCTTATGTAAGCTCAAGGGGATTGTTAAGATCACAATGGACCGGCTCAATGCTCAAGGAAAGGCTTGAAACATTAAGTTTCAAGATTCTAGCAGAGGGGTTTTCGACCGATCGATAGGGTCCCTTCGACCGGTCGACTGGGTCAACGGCTATAAGGAGTTTTAAACAAATTCTAGCAGAGGGGCATTCGACTTGTCGACCGGCCCCGTTCGACCGGTTGATCAGACATAGTTTGTGAAGAGTTGCCACTTTTCATGTAGAAATTCGAATTTGTTTGAACTTCATCTGTTCTAATGGCTGATAAATGTGTATATACTATTTTATACATAGTGTATAGGTGTTGGGACACAACCATTTGTGTAGAGAGATATCTCTTATCCAATAGACACCTCTATATATACAATATAGTTAGTTAGTTTTTATATACTTTTCGCAGATTTTTATCTTCTCTTCTTCATCTATTCTAGAGTCATTGAAAGCAACTTATATACATAAAATTCTACTGAATAATTGAAGTTGAGTTGTACTTCAATTGTTAGATCATAGTATCCTCAAGAACAAGGAGTCGTAGTCCACAAAACAATGGTGTAAACTTGTTTTTGGACTACATATTCATACGTGCTTTGATCTTAAGTTTAGTCACTATTTATTTGAAGTTTCATATCCATTAGATTCCAACATTCGAAAAACAAGTTTAAAGTTGGAATAATGGCCGGAGAATCTACTTCTACTACAACTATTGTGAAGATTACAAGACCGAGGATGCCGGTACAAAGAAGTTCATTGTGGACAGATTTTTAGTTTTTAAATTGGTGGACTCAATTCTGGTGGTCAAGCAATTGGAAGAGATTCAAGTGATCATCAATCAAATCATCTTAGAGGGTATGGCAATTAGTGAACCATTTCAAGTGGCGTCCATAATTGAGAAGTTACTGCCTTTATGGAAAGAATTCAAAAGCTATCTCAAGCACAAGCGTAAGGAACTTTTAATGGAGGATTTGGTGGTCTGTTTGAGAATTGAAGAAGATAATCATAAGGGAGATAAGAAGGGGTAGCAAGGTACTTCGGAACTAAAAGCTAATCTCGTTGAAGGTGAGTTCTTAAAACCCCATCTAAGTCTAAGAATAAGGGATACAATGGGTCGAAGGACCAAGATCCCAAGAAAATAAAAGGGAATTGTTGGGTATGTGGAATACTCGGACATCGTGCTGGTGAATGTCATCATAAGAAAGGACCAAATGGGAACAAGAAGCCTAGCTAAGCTAACATGATGGACATCAACGATCCTGCGGCGAGATTCATGGAGTCTTGTGTTGTAACCAACTCAAAAGGTTCGTGGATGGATACCGGGGCTAGCAAGCACATTTGTGGGGATAGAAACGTGTTTTCTACCTACACAAAGTCGAATGGTAGTGAGAGGCTTTATATGGGAAATGCCGTGGCTACGACTGTTGAAGGCAAAGGCACTGTGGTTATAAAGTTCACTTTCGGAAAGAAAATGACTCTTTTGATGTATTGCACATTCCCAAAATTCGTAAGAATTTGGTTTCGGCTCCTATGCTTAGTAAGAAAGGATTCAAGCTTGTCTTCGAATTTGATAAGTTTATATTAACTAAAGGAGGAATGAATGTAGGATTGGGCTACCTTAATGAAGGGTATTACCTAAATTTGAAATTGACAAGTCACATAAATATAAAACATATGTCGAATCAAAGTTTGATAGAAAGCCATTTAAATCCATAGATTGAAAGAGTGAATTACTAGACTTAATTAGAGGTGTCAATCGGCCCGGGCGGGGCCGGGCTCGGTCAAAGAGGGCCCAACCGGGCTTTTGGGTAGGGTTGGGCCGCGCTTCACCTAATACGGGGCCGGGCTTGGAAGGGGAGGGGGGATGTCAGCCCCGAACCGGTGGCCCTTGCCTACTAGGGCCGGGCTTAGGACCGGGCCTGGCTTCGGACTTGGGGCGGGCTTAGTCATTTTTAGTGTAAAAATGTCGGGCTTTTGGGCGGGGCCGTGGAGGGGAGTGGGGGTGTCCGCCCCGGACCGGACATGGTGGCTCAAGCCTACCAGTCCAGGCCTACAACCGGGTCGGGCTGGGCTTTTAGCCTGAAAAAATTGGACCAAGCTCAGGCCGGGCAGGGCCAACCCAACCCGTTTGACACCTCTAGACTAAAACCCAACAAAGAGGTGGAAGGCCGGTGAAAACCGAAAGATACCAGCTCCCGGAGGCCCTGACCGGCCCTCTTGGATTGAGCGCCAAAAGAGATTCTCCGAGAACCCTACATCATCCCCCGAGGAAAGAAACCGATAGATACCAGCTCCCGAAGGCCCTGACCGGCCCTCTTGGATTGAGCGCCAAAAGAGATTCTCCGAGAACCCGACATCATCCCCCGAGGACAGAAACCGATAGATACCAGCTCCCGGAGGCCCTGACCGGCCCTCTTGGATTGAGTGCCAAAAGAGATTCTCCGAGAACCCTACATCATCCCCCGAGGACAGAAACCGATAGATACCAGCTCTTTGTTGGGTTTTGAAACTTGTTTGATTTTGATCAAAGAAAGAGAAAAAGGGTCTGTTGAAAACAGATACAGAGTCGCCACTTGGTCTTTAAGGAACCAAGAAACCTAATTTTGACTCACCCAAATGGATAAAGGGCACCGGCCCTTCATAACCAAAGAACTTGGTTCGGGGTTTTGGTACGAGAGAGGAAGGAGCCTTTGTCGCGACTAAAACACCCTCAACTCGCCCCGTCTTTCGACGGACCTCAATTAGCATCCAAATAATCATCTTATACTATGTTTGGTTCGACAAATAATACTATGATAGTATATTACATCACATAAGAAAATTTGAAATGGAAGATCTAAAGATAAGATATCATTCATAAGATCTAAGCCAAATATCACACAATGCAAAGTGAAAGATCACACAAATAAACCTAAGAAAAATCGTCTAATCATGTATCAAATAATCAAGACTTCCTAATCTAAAGGGGGACATGAATTGTTATTGAAACAAATAAACAAAGAAATCAAAATATGCTTAGCAAGCTAGTATGATGCATGTTAATATTTAAGAAAAGAAGACCTCTCAATCCCCGGGATCGATGAGAAAGGATGATTAGATCGGGGGAAGCATGAACGTGTGATCAAGTTCATTCCTTATAATCTTCTTAGATTAGGAGTTACAAAAGCCCCAAATCTTGCATGGATGCAAGGTATGTATCTAGAATGTGCCAAGGTTGTAGTGTGCTTTGTGTTCATGGGTTCCTAGAATGACTTAGAAGTCTCAAATGTGTATGAATGGATAGGTGAAATCAACATGGGATATATACAAATGTAGTATGAACTACTTCCTAAGATGTGAACTAATTTGGAATGCATATAAGCATCCAAACAAAGAATGAAAGTTAAAATGTGCTTGCTGTGAATAGTGGACAGAACAGTGATCAGATCTTTGGGAAATTGAAAAGAGGGGTTAGGAATGTTTTTAATGCATGATATTTTATGGAGATGTTCCTTATTGTGTCTATAACAAAACCCAAAAAGCCAATCCTTAATAACTATTACAGATTGAGAGAAATCATATAAACAACGAAGGTCATTCAGAAACAGAATCCGTACTGTCGACTGAAATGTTAGAAAATCTTAGAAAATGGAAAAGAATGATCTAGAGGCCCGTTTTATACAGAAAGTTCCCTAAGACATTGAAGTTCAAGGTAAAAATAAGTTAGGACTACCCTTTTTGGAAACATTTTCTGTAAAACAAGTTGAAGTAGACCAAGCTGCTGTGACTGTAAAAACAGAATATCTAGAGAGAATATTTGGGCAAGAATGGACCATTTTCAAGTGCTTCCAAGTCAAGCCAAAAATCATGGATGTTCTATAATGAGTTAGAAAAACTTTCCAAGTGGTCTTGCATTCATACATTGAGTATTGAACTCAAAATAATTCCTTGAGTTTAAATGACTCACTGTTTTGAGGGTTTTGAGAAAAACAAGATTTATTTTTTGAAATCAAAATGAGGGGTTTAAGAGGGGGGTTTTGAAATGGGGTATTTTTAAAGAATACTTCCAGAACTTGGATGAATATTCTAACCACTTGGAATATCAATTCCTAACTCATTTCAAGAACTTCCCAAGTATTTGCAAAATATGGTTTTATTTGGAAACCAAACTCAAGAATCTATGAGAGTATGATACATGAGAGGATAGATGATACATGATATGATATAGCATGCTAAAAGTGGTAAAGAACATGTGCATGGGATATGGGTTCATCTAGATACAAGAGAGTGTTGCATCAAATTGTGAAAGTCAAAAAGTGAAATGCTGTGAATAGTGGACAGACTGTATGCATCACTTTATAACATTATAATGGGAGGTCAAACGTGCCTAGAAAAATGTGGAACAAATCAGAGATTATCCTTATTGTGTCTAGAAAATAACCCAAAAAGCCAAACATCAATAGATATCACAGATTAAAATAAATAAATCAGAATGTACACATGACTCAGAAATAAAAGCTGCACTGTTGACTGATTTTGTATGATTTTTAATAAAACAAAGAAATGGTTTATGATGACCCATTATATATCAAAAGTTTTCTAAGGCATCCATGTTTCATAAACAAAATAGAAAAAATATATGTACAGTGACGAAAAAATCCAGAATAAGTGCAAGAAGTCAGGTAAACATTCTGTGAGAACAGAGGCAGATTATGAATATGAACTTCTCACATCCAAAACAAATACTTTTACATCTCTATAATTGATGGGAAACATTGGAGACAAACTATGATGTTTTAGGAAGATTTTTCAAGTGGTTTCATCATCATAACTCAAGTATTTAATTCAAAACAAATCTTTGAATCTGAACAGCTCACTGTTTTGGATCATTCTTGAAGAAAATGGATTTGGGTTTTGAAATAGAGTTTGAGTTCTTGATTGGGGTTTTGAAATAGATGTTCAAAGCATGAACTTAAACTCTTGAGATGACCATGTGACCACTTAGAACCTCATTCAACCTTGAATCATCAAAGAACTCCCAATATTATTGGAGAGATTCATTTTTATTTTGAACATAACTTCAAGAATACCTTGAAGGTATTGAAGTTATGATCATCATCTATCAAACATGTTTTTGAGGTCAAGAGCTACTATCCATAAGGATTCACTCACCTCAAACTTCATGTCATCATTTAGATGATGATGAACTAGTAAGTAAATAAAGAAAAGTAAAAAAGAAATGAGGTAAGAAGAGATGAACATTGTATAAACAAGCAAGTAAATAATGATCAATAGATGATATTCATGATGTATTGAACTTGTAGCTTGGTGTTTCACTCATATGTGGTGACATTTGGACATGGAAGTAGCTTCCTATCTCATGAATACTCAAGAATGGTGGTGAAAGAAATATTTGGATGATGGAAGTTTTGATAGCAAACTCAAAGAAAACTCACTTTGATGGAGAAAATAGAAGAAGAAGACTACTTCTTCTCTTTCTCTCTCTATATTTCTCTAGAGTTTCTTCCTAAGCTCTCTCTAAGCTTCTATGTCTCTCCTCAAAATGAAAGTAAATGGCTTCTTTTATAGGCAAAGGAGGGGTGGTAAATGGAGTTATAAAAAGTTTAAAATGGTCTCCCATTGGTCCAAAATAAGCTGGGAACCAAAACTACGTCGTTTTGATTTCTAATATATCAAATTGGGACCACAAAACAAATTACAAAAATACACTGCTCTGGAGGGGAGTTCCGTGGTGGCAGTGGGCCAGTGCCGCGGCTGCACTGCTCCTCCTTCGTCCAGATAATGCTGTTTAGGCCCCCTGAAGTTCCGGTATTCGCGAAAAGGCCCTATTTCGTCCGAAATTCACAGAAAATACGTACGAACTCCAAATTGAGGTTGTGATATACCGTTGGAAAGGTAATGGAGTCTACTTTACATAAAAAATAGTTCGGGGATAGGTCACTTTGAAAAGTTTTACGGTATTCGCGATAAAAGCCGATTTGATCGCCTTTTTCGGCTTTAGAAATAAATTCGTTTTAAATCCAGGAATTATGTGCGATATACCGTTGGAAAGCTATTGACCTCTAGTATCCATGAAAAATATTTGAAAATTATTTCGGTTCCCCGATTCCAAGGTCAAATCTTGGTCAAACTGGTCAAACTTGGGATTCCCGGGAAGTTCTGGGAACCTCCGGGAGCTCCCAGGAGCCGACGTTTTCGCTCGATTCTCTTTTAAAACTCATTTTAATACTTTTCTCATAATTTAGAATGATTCCAGTGAATTTGGACGATTTCGGTCAAACTTGGTCAAACTTTGGTCAAACCTGGTCAAACCTTGGTCAAACCGGTCAACGGGGACTTTCGGAGAACTTCCGGGACTTCCGGGGGTCTCTGGGAGCTGACGATTTCATCCGATTTTACTTAAAAATTCATTTTAATATTTTTTTCTTACGACGTAGCATGTTTCCTGAACTTTTGGTCCAAATCTGGGAGTTTTTGTGTTTTCAGGGGCGTTTTGGTCATTCTGAGCATTTTAAGAAATAGAGTTAACTTCCAGGAGTCCTTTTGAGTCTTTTTAGATCATTGTGAACCACTAAGCTATGGGTCTCCTAAATCTGATAGCCGACAAAATGGGTTGTCTACAGTTTGCCCCTCTTTGGCATGAACTTGCGAGGCAACGCATGTCGCAAGCGAGTGCCAAAGCTTTGAAGAGACAGGACTTTTTGGAGGCTATAGATTTAGGATAAAAAGAATTGCAAAAGATACAATGATGCTGAGGCTAGTGCTGGTCGTGCTCTGTGTGAGCTGCCTACGTATCCCAAGGGGAATCAGACCAGGACGTAATTCAGGGCACAAAGGAACCAATCACACATGCACATACACAACAATCAGGCGGATGCTATGCTATGAGGATGATATGCAATGCATGGATGTGATATGAATTATGTCATGAGTCCTATCATGTCTAGTGTTATGATCCTAGTATGAGCAGGTGTTGTGGGGTGTGTGCCACCCTGAGTGGGCCGGTGTTGTGCTAGCGTTTGTGACTGTGAGGTGGTGGATGACTCGGATAAGGACATAAAGGTTTAGAAGACTCTGGGTTTAGGGGCAAACTTCTGGAATTTGGGAAGTGTGCTTTGCGAGAGAATGTAGTCAGATGTGGGGTCCCTGAGGATGACAACTAAGGATAACCCATAGGCGAAGGAGTTCATGATAACCGAAAGTTTTATAATAACCAAAGTGAGGAGGCCCATGATAAGTGGGGCAGCACACGATAATTGACAGGTGAGATAACCGAAGTGAAGAGGCTCACGATAAGTGAGGAAACTCATAATGACTGACAGGTGAGAAAGCTCATGATAATCAGTAGACACGGATCCTTGAATTGGGAATAAACAGTGCTTGCCCTGGGAATCGGGGTGAATTGACTGCGGGTGATGTTTTGGCCGATCCTTATGATGACAAGTCCGGAGAATCGGTTCGGACTTCTGTTATCTTCTGCTGGGGATGGTAGGGGACTCTCTGAGAATCTCTCTTCAATTCTTGACCTAGAACCAGGATCCATCTCTGAATCTCTCGTGGTTGGTCTGATTTTGTAATGCTCAATCCAAAAAGAGCCGGTTAGGGCCTTTGGGAGCTGATGGACTCTTTAAGAATCTCTCTTCAATTCTTGACCTAGAACCAGGATCCATCTCTGAATCTCTCGTGGTTGATCAGATCTCGCAATGCTCAATCCAAAAGAGCCAATCAGGGCCTCCGGGAGCTGGTATCTATCGATTTCTGTCCTCGGGGGATGATGTAGGGTTCTCGGAGAATCTCTTTTGGCGCTCAATCCAAGAGGGTCGGTCAGGGCCTCCGGGAGCTGATATCTATCGGTTTCTATCCTCGGTGGATGATGTAGGGTTCTCGGAGAATCTCTTTTGGCGCTCAATCCAAGAGGGCCGGTCAGGGCCTCCGGGTGCTGGTATCTATCGGTTTCTGTCCTCGGGGGATGATGTAGGGTTCTCGGAGAATCTCTTTTGGCGCTCAATCCAAGAGGGCCGGTCAGGGCCTCCGGGAGCTGGTATCTATCGATTTCTGTCCTCGGGGGATGATGTAGGGTTCTCGGAGAATCTCTTTTGGCGTTCAATCCAAGAGGGCAGGTCAGGGCCTCCGGGAGCTGGTATCTATCGGTTTCTGTCCTCGGGGGATGATGTAGGGTTCTCGGAGAATCTCTTTTGGCGCTCAATCCAAGAGGGCCGGTCAGGGCCTCCGGGAGCTGGTATCTATCGGTTTCTGTCCTCGGGGGATGATGTAGGGTTCTCGGAGAATCTCTTTTGGCGCTCAATTCAAGAGGGCCGGTCAGGGCCTCCGGGAGCTGGTATCTATCGGTTTCTGTCCTCGGGGGATGATGTAGGGTTCTCGAAGAATCTCTTTTGGCGCTCAATCCAAGAGGGCCGGTCAGGGCCTCCGGGAGCTGGTATCTATCGGTTTCTGTCCTCGGGGGATGATGTAGGGTTCTCGGAGAATCTCTTTTGGCGCTCAATCCAAGAGGGCCGGTCAGGGCCTCCGAGAGCTGGTATCTATCGGTTTCTGTCCTCGGGGGATGATGTAGGGTTCTCGGAGAATCTCTTTTGGCGCTCAATCCAAGAGGGCCGGTCAGGGCCTCCAGGAGCTGGTATCTATCGGTTTCTGTCCTCGGGGGATGATGTAGGGTTCTCGGAGAATCTCTTTTGGCGCTCAATCCAAGAGGGCCGGTCAGGGCCTCCGGGAGCTGGTATTTATCGATTTCTATCCTCGGGGGATGATGTAGGGTTCTCGGAGAATCTCTTTTGGCGCTCAATCCAAGAGGGCCAGTCAGGGCCTTCGGGAGCTGGTATCTATCGGTTTCTGTCCTCGGGGGATGATGTAGGGTTCTCGGAGAATCTCTTTTGGCGCTCAATCCAAGAGGGCCGGTCAGGGCCTCCGGGAGCTGGTATCTATCGGTTTCTGTCCTCGGGGGATGATGTAGGGTTCTCGGAGAATCTCTTTTGGCGCTCAATCCAAGAGGGCCGGTCAGGGCCTCCGGGAGCTGGTATCTATCGGTTTCTGTCCTCGGGGGATGATGTAGGATTCTCGGAGAATCTCTTTTGGCGCTCAATCCAAGAGGGCCGGTCAGGGCCTCCGGGAGCTGGTAGGATAATGTACTCTGCTAGGAAGAAGGAAATACACGTCCTTTAAATGGGAGTCAAGGTATCATTCTATTTGTGACAAAGATGATTTGCGGTGGTTTGACACTGATGGAGGGTGATAATCAATAGCAACTTATGGACTTATGTTGCTAGGAGAAAGGAAGATCATCAACAGCCACTCATGGACTTATGTTGCATGAAGAAATATGAAAGATCAACAGCCACTCATGGACTTATGTTGCTAGGAGAAAGGAAGATCATCAACAGCCACTCATGGACTTATGTTGCATGAAGAAAGATGAAGGATCAACAGCCACTCATGGACTTATGTTGCTAAGAGAAAAGAAGATCATCAACAGCCACTCATGGACTTATGTTGCATGAAGAAAGATGAAAGATCAATAGCCACTCATGGACTTATGTTGCTAGGAGAAAAAAGAACATCAACAGCCACTCAAGGACTTATGTTGCATGAAGAAAGATGATAGATCAACAGCCACTCATGGACTTATGTTGCTAGGAGAAAAGAAGATCATCAACAGCCACTCATGGACTTATGTTGCATGAAGAAAGATAAAAGATCAACAGCCACTCATGGACTTATGTTGCATGAAGAAGATGGTTAACTTTTGACGGTTTGGAAGGGGATGAAATTCTCCCTAAGTTTGGACGCTTCTCATGCTGACGCCTTGTCTGGTGCAGTAATGATGTTTGGTACTCCTGCTTGTATTGCCCTTGGAATGCTCTTTATAACTTGATTTGAAAAATTCATTATTCGTCACTATTGACTTATACATTTGAGACTACGACCGACTCTTTTCCTGAAAAAGACTATGACAGACTCAAAACTGACAGATACTGACACGCGAGGGTGACACATTTGAAACAAGCTCGACTTGCCAAAACTTGACGTGCTTTCATCATAAATGATGTACCATTTCTCTTATGTGTTTACTTCTCACCTTGACGTGGCATCACTTTGATGGTGAATCTTATTTTTGAAAATTCCTCCCTACTGATCTAATCAATTTTTTTGCTTCTCCCAAGATGTGCTTTAAATTAATGCTTTAGCTTATAGAATAAAAGATGCTCCATTTCCATCTGTTCAAGACAATGTTTGTGACTTGAAGGCTTACCATTGGTGTATAGGGATCGGGTGGCAAACGAAGTTTGTCCCTAGTTTGAAGGGCATGAAGTGGGATCGGTAGGCAAACGAGGTAAGTGACCGAAGTTTGCCCCTAGTTTGGAGGAAGGTTCATTCGAGGTTTTGGACAAACGAGGTAGGTGACCGAAGTTTGCCCCTTGTGTGAAGGGTAGATAGTAAAAGTCAGGCAAATGAGGCGGGTAGCCGAAGTTTGCCCCTAGTGTGGAAGGTGATTTTCTGGTTTGAGGCATGGACCGTGACTTTAATCTCTCAAATGCTCATAACTATTGTCTAGGCACCAGTGAGGTGACCTAGCAAGCTCTTTTCTCTCTTTTGTTATTGCTCACCTTGGATTTAACTCTAATTTTTGTCTAGGCATCCTTTCGGATTTTTGACCTAGCGAGCCATCCTTTTTTTTTTAAAGTCTGCCTACGTACCCCCAAGTGGGAATCAGGTCGAGCGTAGTTCAAGGCAAGGTCTTGAAAGAAATCGGTTTGATTATGATGGTGTTGACCGAACCGATGTGGTTGCCTACGTATCCCCGAGTGGGAATCAGGTCGAGCGTAGTTCAAGGCAAGGTCTTAAAAGAAATCAGTTTGATTATGATGGTGTCGACCGAACCGATGTGGTTGCCTACGTATTCCCGAGTGGGAATTAGGTCGAGCGTAGTTCAAGGCAAGGTCTTGAAAGAAATCGGTTTGAGGTATGAGGGTTTTTCAAACCAATCGTCAAAGAAGTTCAAACTTGAGCCACTTATGGTAGCTTTGAATAAAGGATTTAGTTTCAATCTCCCTTTCTTTTCTTTTTCTTTTTCTTTTTCTTTTTGTTTTGTTTTGAGGATTGATCCTTTTCACTTTCGCCTAGCCAGTCAATTTTGCTTTTTAATGTAGTCGATTCTTGTGAGATCTTTCAATTGCAATCTCAGAATTCCAGAATGTGCATGTCAGCTCTCGGAATTTATTTGTGGTCATTCCGTGCCTTTTGAATTGTGATCTTGGCACGTTCTTAAGATGTATCTTGAAGCGTATGATTCTCTCATTTGTTTCATTAAAAAATTTCTCTAACATTTTGACTGGCTAGGGTCAGATTTTGGAAATCAACACCTTTTTCAGCTCTAACTTTTGCCTAGGTGCCCTTTCGGATTTTCAACCTAGCGAGCTCTTTTTTGTTCTTTTTCTTTGTTTTTTTTTAAAGTGGAGATGAAACTCACTTGAAATGTTTGGCTACCATCAAGGACCAAGTCCGCACAGGTTCGCATGGCTATCAATTGGGTTGGGCCCAAGGCTTTGAAATGATAGGAATGGTGGAAAGGGTGTTGGGCAAGCCCCAAATCAATCTCAAGTATGTCTTTTCAAAATTTGAGCAAAAGCATCTTTTAAATTCTTAAAGTAAGACTATTCAATTCTCGGCTCTTCATCGGTGTCGGCGCAAAATTGACTTTGACCTTTCAGGATATTTTTTGTTTGAGTAAAAAAAAAATTACCTTTTTTTTTAGCACAGTGATATCAATGGTAATTTGAAAAGTGACACTTCAGTTCAGCGATTCATGCATCGATGACTAGGCACATCAGATTAGGCAAAATGAGACTTTATTCCATCAGTAGAGGAGGATTACAGACTTATTAACAACTTGATGACAGACAGACTCGACCATAAGACTAGACAAAACATACAACAGACTCGACTAGACTCGACCTGGTCTCAAATGGAATGTAACAGTGACTCACTTATTCCTTTTTTTTTTTTTTTTTTCTTTCTAAAGAGCATCTTCATTTGGTTTTCTAGCAAGAGTCCCAAACACCATCACTTCACCGGCACAGGTTCAACATTCATGGGCCTCAACGAAGAAGATCATTCGAATAGGTAAGCCAGGGGCTTAGGTGACACGGGGTTGAATGGGTGGTGGCTCAATGATATTTTGGCCGATGAGGTCCTGGATATCATGGCGGAGGCGTATGCACTGGTCAGTGTCATGGCCTGGGCCTTGGTAGTAGGCACATCGTTTGGACAGGTCACAGTTAGGTGGTGGGGGATCGCCACGAGGCTGAAGCAGTTGGAGGTGTCCCTTTTTTAGCAGACGGCCTAAGGCTATGGAGGGGGAGATATCTAGTTTGGCAAAGGTACGGGGTTGCTTTTTCTGGTAAGGGCAACTAGTGGTTTGGTTGGAGGATTGGTATGGCCGATGAGGGTATGCCATGGGTTGGCTGCGCACGGCGTTGACATCCGGGGAGTGTCGGGAGTATTTAGGCCTCTTGGACTGGTGTTGGGGTTCATCATTCTTGAACTTTTCTTCTATGATGGCATCCTCCATTCTGGTCCCCATTTCAAGCAGTTCTTTGCTAATGCTCCGTGCCATCTTCTCAAATCGACTCACCCTTAAACTCAACTGCTCAACAGTGGTTTGTAGCTTGTTCACTTTCTCCTCCAGAGCTTTGTAGGCCATTGGTGGATCGATGATGGTCTGTGCTAGCCTGTGATCACGATAATGAATTTGGGGTGGTACAACAGTGTCCTTACCCGGGGCTATGATTTTCTACAAATAGAAGTAAAAGTCCAAATTAGCAGTGGCGCGAAACACTTCTTATGGACTCATATCAGGAAGAGATGATCAGAGTTTTGAAGGATTTAACGATGCAAATCGAGGACGGTTACAGTAAGTATACGACTTCTGTACAACGATTGAGATGGGTGGGGATGATGATACGTATGCATTTGATGTGTAGAGACTGACACATGTGAGACTGACAAGACGTGCGTGCAAGCGAACTGACATGAATTGTGTATGCACATGAGACAAGCATGCGGATGCAGGCCCTAATCTATATGATGCCCCTACTTCTAACAGATAGCAGTAAAACAAATAAGGTCCTAGCCATACAGAGTGTGCTAACCTTACTTTCCAGTATGATCACCAAGGGATAACAGGGATTTTTAGGATACTTCGGGAATTTTGGACAGAGTTTCTGGGAGAAACAGGGATTTGGAAGATTCGGAGAAATTTCCAGAAGTTATGGGAGTTTCTAGGAGAAACAGGGATTTCTGGTTGATTTAGACTGAGCTTCTAGGAGAAATTGGGAAATCATAATTTCTAGGAGAAATTGGTACATCTAGGCATTTTTGGGAAGTTTGGATGGAGTTGCTGGAATTTTTGGAAAATCTTGGAGATTTGGATAGAGCTTATGGGAAAACATGAAAATTTGGGTAAGTTGGACAGAGTTTCTGGGAGAAACAAGTATACCGGAGTTTCTGGGAGAAATTGAGATTTCTGGGTAATCTGGAGATTTGGACAGAGTTTCTGGGAGAAACAAGTACCTTGGGTATTTCTGGGAAATTTGGATTTATGGGAAGCTTGGGTAGAGTTTTAGGAGAAACATGGATTTTCTAGGATTTTGGGTATAACAAGGATACCTGGGGAGTTCGAATAGGAATTCTGGGAGAAGCAGGAAGATTTGGGTAATTCGGACAGGGTATCTGGGGGGTTTCTGGAAGAAACTGAGATTTCTGGGTAATTTGGGGGAAAATAGGGATTTCTAGGAAATCTAGGTGATTCGGACAGAGTTTCTAGGAAAACAGGGATATCCTGATGAGTTGGACAGAGTTTCTGGAAGAAATAGGGATATATGACGGGAACAGGTGATGATGGTGATCATATTGTCTAGCAAGTTTTCATACTCCTATGTCTTAGGGCCGATAAACAAGGTTTGCAGTGTATATCTTCGTGAGCATAGAGCAGACATCCTTGTCATGGTGCCTAGGCAGGTCAACTCAATGTGATCACATGTGAGTGATTACCTTGGGGATCATAAGAAAGAGGTTCTGTTCTATGCCACATAAGCGTCTACACCGCTCAGGTTATCCCATCAGGGCATACAGCAGTTATATCACATTGTCCTATCTGAAAAGATAAATGAACAGTCCTATGAAAGGTTCTACAGGAATCTATATGCAAAGGCTGGGTTTAGTCAAAGAGGGTCCGTTGACGAGAGTTCCAATATACCGTCAGAGAGACAGTACGGAGGTTTTTACTCTTTTTGATATACCTTGGAAGGTACAGTATCAACGGTGACTTGTGCCCTGGCACAGCAAGACCTGAACAATGTCAGCGCCGCGTTTCAGACACAGTCGAAGGGGAAATGTAGAAGTGCAATGCGGTGAACAAGACACAGTAGAAAGATGATTTTAAGGATGCTTCTTATGAGTCAAACCTCTGTATTATTTCGTTTTAAAAAATAAAAATCCCCAGTGGAGTCGCCAGATTATGGACACCGGGCTTCCACCTCTTTGTTGGGTTTTGAAACTTGTTTGATTTTGATCAAAGAAAGAGAAAAAGGGTCTGTTGAAAACAGATACAGAGGCTGTTTGTCATTGCTTATTTGCCCATTTTAAGCAGTTCTGGTGGCCCAAACTGCTTATTGATCTGTTTGTTTCAGCAAAATTATAAGCAGATTTGGTCCAAAAAGCAGTTTGACAATAAGCAGGTGGGGGGGGTGCTTTTTAAGATTATCTCTATATTTGACCAATTCACAGCATATTAACCAAACACCCAAACCATAATAAGCAGTTCTACTTTAAGCAGTTCTACTAACCACGATCAAGATCGCATAAGCATAAGCACAGACAAACAGGCTCACAGAGTCGCCACTTGGTCTTTAAGGAACCAAGAAACCTAATTTTGACTCACCCAAATGGATAAAGGGCACCGGCCCTTCATAACCAAAGAACTTGGTTCGGGGTTTTGGTACGAGAGAGGAAAGAGCCTTTGTCGCGACTAAAACACCCTCAACTCGCCCCGTCTTTCGACGAGCCTCAATTAGCATCCAAATAATCATCTTATACTATGTTTGGTTCGACAAATAATACTATGATAGTATATTACATCACATAAGAAAATTTAAAATGGAAGATCTAAAGATAAGATATCATTCATAAGATCTAAGCCAAATATCACACAATGCAAAGTGAAAGATCACACAAATAAACCTAGGAAAAATCGTCTAATCATGTATCAAATAATCAAGACTTCCTAATCTAAAGGGGGACATGAATTGTTATTGAAACAAATAAACAAAGAAATCAAAATATTCTTAGCAAGCTAGTATGATGTATGTTAATCATTAAGAAAAGAAGACCTCTCAATCCCCGAGATCGATGAGAAAGGATGATTAGATCGGGGGAAGCATGAACGTGTGATCAAGTTCATTCCTTATAATCTTCTTAGATTAGGAGTTACAAAAGCCCCAAATCTTGCATGGATGCAAGGTATGTATCTAGAATGTGCCAAGGTTGTAGTGTGCTTTGTGTTCATGGGTTCCTAGAATGACTTAGAAGTCTCAAATGTGTATGAATGGATGGGTGAAATCAACATGGGATATATACAAATGTAGTATGAACTACTTCCTAAGATGTGAACTAATTTGGAATGCATATAAGCATCCAAACAAAGAATGAAAGTTAAAATGTGCTTGCTGTGAATAGTGGACAGAACAGTGACCAGATCTTTGGGAAATTGAAAAGAGGGGTTAGGAATGTTTTTAATGCATGATATTTTATGGAGATGTTCCTTATTGTGTCTAGAACACAACCCAAAAATCCAATCCTTAATAACTATTACATATTGAGAGAAATCATATAAACAACGAAGGTCATTCAGAAACAGAGTCCGTACTGTCGACTGAAATGTTAGAAAATCTTAGAAAATGGAAACAAATGATCTAGAGGCCCATTTTATACACAAAGTTCCCTAAGACATTGAAGTTCAAGGTAAAAATAAGTTAGGACTACTCGTTTTGGAAAGGTTTTCTGTAAAACAAGTTGAAAGTAGAACAAGCTGCTGTGACTGTAAAAACAGAATATCTAGAGAGAATATTTGGGCAAGAATGGACCATTTTCAAGTGTTTCCAAGTCAAGCCAAAAATCATGGATGTTCTATAATGAGTTAGAAAGACTTTCCAAGTGGTCTTGCATTCATACATTGAGTATTGAACTCAAAATAATTCCTTGAGTTTAAATGACTCACTGTTTTGAGGGTTTTGAGAAAAATAAGATTTATTTCTTGAAATCAAAATAAGGGGTTTAAGAGGGGGGTTTTGAAATGGGGTATTTTTAAAGAATACTTCCAGAACTTGGATGAATATTCTAACCACTTGGAATATCAATTCCTAACTCATTTCAAGAACTTCCCAAGTATTTGCAAAATATGGTTTTATTTGGAAACCAAACTCAAGAATCTATGAGAGTATGATACATGAGAGGATAGATGATACATGATATGATATAGCATGCTAAAAGTGGTAAAGAACATGTGCATGGGATATGGGTTCATCTGGATACAAGAGAGTGTTGCATCAAAGTGTCAAAGTCAAAAAGTGAAATGCTGTGAATAGTGGACAGACTGTATGCATCACTTTATAACATTATAATGGGAGGTCAAACGTGCCTAGAAAAATGTGGAACAAATCAGAGATTATCCTTATTGTGTCTAGAAAATAACCCAAAAAGAAAAACATCAATAGATATCACAGATTAAAAGAAATAAATCAGAATGTACACATGACTCAGAAATAAAAGCTGCACTGTTGACTGATTTTGTATGATTTTTAATAAATCAAAGCAATGGTTTATGATGACCCATTATATAACAAAAGTTTTCTAAGACACCCATGTTTCATAAAAAAAATAGAAAAGATATATGTACAGTGACGAAAAAATCCAGAATAAGTGCAAGAAGTCCGGTAAACATTCTGTGAGAACAGAGGCAGATTATGAATATGAACTTCTCACATCCAAAATAAATACTTTTACATCTCTATAATTGATGGGAAAAATTGGAGACAAACTATGATGTTTTAGGAAGATTTTTCAAGTGGTTTCATCATCATAACTCAAGTATTTAATTCAAAACAAATCTTTGAATCTGAACAGCTCACTGTTTTGGATCATTCTTGAAGAAAATGGATTTGGGTTTTGAAATAGAGTTTGAGTTCTTGATTGGGGTTTTGATATAGATGTTCAAAGCATGAACTTAAACTCTTGAGATGACCATGTGACCACTTAGAACCTCATCCAACCTTGAATCATCAAAGAACTCCCAATATTATTGGAGAGATTCATTTTTATTTTGAACATAACTTCAAGAATACCTTGAAGGTATTGAAGTTATGATCATCATCTATCAAACATGTTTTTGAGGTCAAGAGCTACTATCCATAAGGATTCACTCACCTCAAACTTCATGTCATCATTTAGATGATGATGAACTAGTAAGTAAATAAAGAAAAGTCAAAAAGAAATGAGGTAAGAAGAGATGAACATTGTATAAACAAGCAAGTAAATAATGATCAATAGATGATATTCATGATGTATTGAACTTGTAGCTTGGTGTTTCACTCATATGTGGTGACATTTGGACATGGAAGTAGCTTCCTATCTCATGAATACTCAAGAATGGTGGTGAAAGAAATATTTGGATGATGGAAGTTTTGATAGCAAACTCAAAGAAAACTCACTTTGATGGAGAAAATAGAAGAAGAAGACTACTTCTTCTCTTTCTCTCTCTATATTTCTCTAGAGTTTCTTCCTAAGCTCTCTCTAAGCTTCTATGTCTCTCCTCAAAATGGAAGTAAATGGCTTCTTTTATAGGCAAAGGAGGGGTGGTAAATAGAGTTATAAAAAGTTTAAAATGGTCTCCCATTGGTCCAAAATAAGCTGGGAACCAAAACTACGTCGTTTTGATTTCTAATATATCAAATTGGGACCACAAAATAAATTACAAAAATACACTGCTCTGGAGGGGAGTGCCGCGGCGGCACTGGGCCACTGTCGCGGCGGCACTGCTCCTCCTTTGTCCAGATAATGCTGTTTAGGCCCCCTGAAGTTCCGGTATTCGCGAAAAGGCCCTATTTCGTCCGAAATTCACAGAAAATACGTACGAACTCCAAATTGAGGTTGTGATATACCGTTGGAAAGGTAATGAAGTCTACTTTACATAAAAAATAGTTCGGGGATAGGTCACTTTGAAAAGTTTTACGGTATTCGCGATAAAAACCAATTTGATCGCCTTTTTCGGCTTTAGAAATAAATTCGTTTTAAATCCAGGAATTATGTGCCATATACCGTTGGAAAGCTGTTGACCTCTAGTATCCATGAAAAATATTTGAAAATTATTTCGGTGCCCCGATTCCAAGGTCAAATCTTGGTCAAACTGGTCAAACTTGGGATTCCCGGGAAGTTCTGGGAACCTCCGGGAGCTCCCAGGAGCCGACGTTTTCGCTCGATTCTCTTTTAAAACTCATTTTAATACTTTTCTCATAATTTAGAATGATTCTAGTGAATTTGGACGATTTCGGTCAAACTTGGTCAAACTTTGGTCAAACCTGGTCAAACCTGGTCAAACCTTGGTCAAACCGGTCAACGGGGACTTTCGGAGAACTTCCGGGACTTCCGGGGGTCTCTGGGAGCTGACAATTTCATCCGATTTTACTTAAAAACTCATTTTATCATTTTTTTCTTACGACGTAGCATGTTTCCAGAACTTTTGGTCCAAATCTGGGAGTTTTTGTGCTTTCAGGGGCGTTTTGGTCATTCTGAGCATTTTGAGAAATAGAGTTAACTTCCAGGAGTCCTTTTGAGTCTTTTTCGATCATTGTGAACCACTAAGCTATGGGTCTCCTAAATCTGATAGCCGACAAAATGGGGTGTCTACACATACACCACAACAAAGTGGTGTAGCCGAGGGGAAAAATAGAACCCTCAAGGAAATGGCAAATGCTATGCTAAATAGCTCGGGTGTGCCACACAACTTGTGGGGGGATGTCATTCTTACGGCGAATGTCATTCTTAATAGAATTTCACATAAGAAGACTAACAAGGCTCCTTATGAAGTTGGGAAGGTAGATTACCCTTATATAAAAAGCTCAAAGTGTGAGGTGTCTAGCTAAGGTACAAGTTTCGCTTCCTAAACAAACGAAACTCGGACCTAAGACCGTAGATTGTGTATTTATCGTTATGCTATAATAGTGTTGCATATCATTTCCTTGTGGTTGGGTCGAGAATGTAGATATTCGTGTCATATATTCATGGAATTGGTAGATGTTGAGTTCTTCGAAAACGTTTTTCGTTTTAGGGAAGGAAGACAAAATTCAGCACCTAAAAGAAGTATTAAAGAGATTTCTTCAAGTTCTAAGAACGATGAATAAATCGAAGTTGCTTTTAGAAAGAGCCAAAGAGCTAGGAAAGCTACTTCTTTTGGATTGGATTTTGTGACACTAGTTACCATAAAAACCTTTAACGAGGCTATGAGTAAACCCGAAGTGCCTTATTGGCAAGAAGCGGTAAATAGTAAGGTGGACTCCATTATGCAAAACCATACGTGAGAGTTGGTTGACTTACCTCGAGGTAGTAAACCAATTGGTTACAAATGGATTTTTAAGAAGAAACTCAAAATCGATGGTACTATAGATAAGTACAAAGCTAGACTAGTTGCAAAAGGCTATAGACAAAAGAGGGAATAGATTTCTTTGATACTTATTCCCCAGTTACTAGGATTACTTCCATTAGGATTGTAATCGCTATAGCCGCCCTCTATAATCTAGAATTAAATCAAATGGATGTGAAGACCGCGTTCCTCAATGGAGATCTAGATGAGGAGATCTATATGGAACAACGGGAAGGGTTTGTTGTAAAGGGACAAGAACATAAAATGTGTTGACTCGTTAAGTCTCTTTATGGTTTGAAACAAGCTCCAAAGCAATGGCATGAGAAATTCGACCATACCATGATCGTAAATGGTTTTAAAATCAATGAATACCATAAATGTGTGTATATCAAGGAGTTTGAAGACTCGTGTATTATTATATGCTTGTATGTTGATGACTTACTTATTATGGGAATGATTAAGAAAGTAATCAATGAAACCAAGAAAATGTTAAGCTCAAGCTTTGACATGAAGGACATAGGTAAAGCCGATGTTATTCTTGGTATACAAGTAAGACTTCCGAAGGATATCTTCTCACACAATCACATTATGTTGAGAAAATATTAAAGAAGTTTGGGTAATTGGATAGCAAATTGGCAATAACTCAGTTTGATGCCAATTGTAAGCTGAGGAAGAATATGGGTGAAAGCATATCTCAACTTAAATATTCGTAAGTAATTGGGATTTGATGTACATTATGAATTGTACACGTCCGGATATTGCATATTTGGTGTAAAGGCTTGCTAGATGCACTAGCGATCCAGGAAGAGATCATTGGGTCTCTCTTGTAAGATCATTAAGATATCTAAAGCATACCATGAGCTATGGTTTGCACCACACACGATACCCACCCGTAGTAGAAGTATATTCTGATGCAAATTGAATTTTGGATAGCCAAGAGACTAAGTCCACAAGTGGATATATATTTACTTTAGATGGAGCTGTGATTTCTTGGAAATCAACTAAGCAAATGTGTATAGCATGTTCGACGATGGAATCGGAGTTCATAGCCTTAGATAAGGTAGGGCGAGGAAGCCAAATGGCTTCGAAACTTCCTAGAAGATATTCCATTATGGCCGAAACCAGTAACGGCCATAGTTATGCATTGTGACTGCAATGCGGCATCTTCCGTAGCTAAGAATGTTGTGTATAATGGCAAGTCAAGACACATAAGAAGGAGACATAATACAATCAAGCAGCTACTCTCTTGTGGTGTAATCACGATTGACTATGTCAAATCAATTGAAAACATTGCGGATCCTCTTACAAAAGGATTGCCTAGAGATCAAGTTCAGTATATGACGAAAGGAATGGGCCTAAATCCGATATTTTGAACAACTTGGCAGAAACCTAACCTAGCTAACTAGAGATCCCAAGATCTAGGTTCAATAGGCAAACTAGTTGGGAAAGTTCATGGTGTAAACACACATTTAATATGGCTTCATTTATGTATATTGTTCAAGTGTGCAATAAAATTTGTTGACGTTATGTACTTACATTTAATGATACTGATGAGTAAACATTAGTACTCTTAATTGCTATCATCTATATGAGAATGGAAGTGGGGTCACTTCTATGAGAACTTCAAAGGCTTGGTTCACTAAGAGTTCTCATGAATAAGGATCTTGTTCAGGACCAAATTGAACACAACCGAATGAATTAATATGTATAAGGATATGTGGTGTGTGTTATCTAGTGTTGGTTTACACTAAAAGGTTGAACAGCTCAATACTTAATGTACACTACATCACTGAGTAAATCTAGTAGATATTCACTAAGGAAAAGTTCAAGTCCAAAAGACACTCTCCTAATGCATCGCAAGTCCGTGAATTGCTCTCGTAGTTTTATTGTATTTCATTTTTTGATTAGTTAGCCATAATCATTCACATGTGGGGGATTGTTAGATTCGGGGTATGAATGGGAGCTTATGTAACCTCAAGGGGATCGTTAGGATTGCTATAGACCGGCTCAATGCTCAAGGAGAGGCTTGGAACATTAAGTTTCAAGATTCTAGCAGAGGGGTTTTTGACCGGTCGACAAGGTCCCTTTGACCGGTCGACCAGGTCAACGGCTATAAGAAGTTTTACATAAATTCTGGCAGAGGGGCATAGACCGACCCCATTTGACGAGTCGACCAAACCCAGTTTGTGAAGAGTTGCAACTTTTCATGTAGAAATTCAAATTTGTTTGAACTTGTATACTGTTATATATGTAGTGTATAGGTGTTGGGACACAACCATATGTGTAGAGAGACTGTTATATAAAATATAGTTAGTTTTGATATACTTTTCACTTCTTCTTCATCTATTTTAGAGTCATTGAGAGCAACTTATATACATACAATTTTGCAGAACAATTGAAGTTGAGTTGTACTTCAGTTGTTAGATCGTAGTATCCTCAAGAACAAGGCATCGTAGTCCACAATACAATGGTGTGTGGGACGTAAACTTGTTTTTCGGATAACGTATTCATACGTTCTTCGATCTTAAGTTTTGTCACTGTTTATTTGAAGTTTCATATTCATTAGAATCCAACAATATATTGCTTAAGTAAACCTAGTAGAAAAAGATTTACCCATATAGAAATATATACTTCTTCAATAAGAAAACATTTCCCTACAAGTAATTCTATATAATTCGGAGACTATTCATCTATGAAAATTAACCAAAAGTGCTCTCATATCTAATCAGGAAAGCTTTGAGTTCAACAATTTTCACCTTGGAATAAATTTCTTAAAGTTTCACCTTCTTGAGCAGCAATCCACAGCTTCACCATCTTTAGCATTTACAGGTTGTAGAGTCTTCAATCTCGCACATTGTCATTCTCCACACAATATTCCCAAGTTCACATCACCCATGAACTTGGATATTCCATCTCCATTGTTAGAATAATAAGAGAGAGGGAGAGAATGAGACAATACAAGATTGAGTGTTATATTGATTGGCATATTTAATCATACATAATGCATCTTTATATAGGCTAGTGAGGAGACCTAGAGAGGGAAATAGAGAAGTATAATGTGTAGTACGACTAGTAGTACAGAATGAATCTAGACATAGTGTATGGTAAGGTGCTACAATGGATGAACCTAAATTAATATTCTACATATATTCTAACAGCTCCCCCTCAAACTCAAGGTGGAAAATGGAAACAATTTGAGTTTGAAAATTGAATCATGATGTTGTCTTGGAGGTATAGCCTTTGTGAAGGATAGTGGAGTGAGTCAGATGGTGTGGTTGATGGTCCAATTGTAGAGGGTGCTTGAGGGAGTGGTGGGCAGAGGTTCGGTGCTGGCTAGAAGGTGGTAGACGAAGGTCCGATGAAGGAAGAGGCCTACTTGTTTGAGATACGGTCGATCACAGGTCTGATGGAGGCCGGGTTGATGAGGTTGAGATCTGGCCGATCATGAGGACCGATAGCAAGCCCGGGTAGATGAGGTAGAGATCCGGTTGATCGGGACGTCCAATAGAGAGGCCGGTTGATGAGAGTTGAGATCCTGTCTATCGGGAGGCCAGTTGGTGAGGTAGAGATCCTGCCGATCGGGAGGTCTGATAGAGGCCGGTTGGTAGAGGTAATGATGATGATGTGGTGGATGAGTAAGACCAAACAGTGGGCTAGGCTTGGTAGAAGGTGTTTAGTTCGGTGGGATGGTGCAGATTGTTGTTGATGGAGTGTGTTTGGCTCGGAATGGTAATGGAACAGTGAAGGGCTTGTTTGGTTGGTTTGATTACAAATGAGGGAAAGCGAAAGGTATGATGTTCATTTGAACGAAGTTCGACAGGTGACATGATCATCACCCATCGGTGGCAGCAGGATACGATAGAGTTGTAGCCAAGATCCAGGAGTGTATAACTCTAATACCATGTTAGAATAAAAAGAGAGAGGGAGAGAATGAGATAATACAAGATTGAGTATTGTATTGATTGGTATATTTAATCATACATAATGCATCTTTATATAGGCTAGTGAAGAGCCTAGAGTGGGAAAGAGAGAAGTACAATGTGTAGTAATTTATAGTATGACTAATAGTAAAGAATGAACCTAGACATAGTGTGTGGTAAGGTGCAACAATGGATGAACCTAGATTAATATTCTACTAATATTCTAACAACCATCATCAAACTTTGCACCAACATCACCAAATCGGAAAGACATGAGCTCGGCCTTACTACTTGGAGTTTCACTTCACCTTTTGTAGAGGATGTTGATGCCACCGAAGTTACAAGGGCCATTCTGTCTAACTCTTCACCGGCTACACCATTCTTGTAGGCTTAGCGACTTTACCAATAATACCTGCTTTTCCCAAAAGGACATACAGATTCCCAACCTCGTTACCCATCAACATAACCCGATGTCGTCTCTTCAACTTCATCAATCCGTGATGTGCTACAAACGAGCAACCCTTTGAGTTCAACATACCCAAAGAGATCACGTTCATCTTCAAACTAGGAACATGGCAAACACCGGTCGAAACCCATGTTAATCCGTTGATCGTCTTGATTCTAACCATTCCTATCCCCTTTACTTCGCTTGACGATCCGTTTCCCATAAAGACTTCTCTCTCCATCGGTTGATAAGTGGATAACCACTCTCTATGAGAACACATATGCGAGGAATAAGCCAAATCAAGCACCCACTCCATACTTTTATTTTCATAGCTTATGATTAACAAAAGATCTTCCGTGACCCAATCTTCATCCCTTGCCGTTGTAGCTACCCCATCTTTTTTAGGACCATCACGTTCTTCTTCATTCTTCTTCCTATTGTGACAATAATTGGCTATTTGACCCTTTTCTCCATAGTAGTAACAGTTTAAGTCTCTCAATGGTCACCTAGCTCATCCACCTCTACCATCTCCTTGGTTCTTCTTCCCATATGGTTTTCCATTCCCATAACTCACCAATGCTTAAGAATCATCCGAAAATTTTACATCTTCCATCTCCAACTTCTCACTCGAGTATAAAGCCTTCTTCACCTACTCCAATGTGACTGAATCTCTCTCATAAGGCAAAGTGCTGAAAAGATGTTTATAGGTTGATTTTATCGAAGTCAACATAACTATGGCTTTGTCTTCATCCTCAAGTTTAACACCAACATTGGATAAATCATATAGCAATTTATTGAACTCACCGTTATGGGATTAAAGAACCATCCCTTATTTTCTATTAAAAGAATAAAGCTCCTGCTTCAACATGAGACGATTGGTGAAATTTTTTCCCATGTAGAGATCCTGAAGCTTCTTCTATAACTTACTTTCCGAGGCTTCTCCCATCACATCAGACACAACATCACGGCTCAAATCAAACAGATGGTGCTTATGCTTTTGAGTTCATCCACTCCCAATTCTTGTCAGTCATCCATATGGCCATCCTCCCCGTTCAACGCTTCTACAATGTTTTGTTGAACCAAAACATCTTTCATCCGTACTTTCCACATGCTGAAATTCTTCTTTCCATCAAACTTCTCTATCACCAATCATGTTCCACAACTGTCACTATTTGAAGCCATGTATGGGTTAGCTCTGAGTACCACTTGTTGTACCCATGCCCAAGAAATCAATCAAATAGCAAACACACACACACACACACACACACACACACACACACACACACACAAATAGAAATGGAGCAAAAGAATATCAACATACAAGATTTCTATGTGGTTCACCCCATAGGGCTAATCCACCACCATGAAGAACGATTCCTTTATTGATTGATTAAAGAATACAAACCCTCCCTCAATGTATATGTTTCACCCCCACACACACTTTCTAACTCTTTTATGAGTTTTTTTTCTCTCTCTTGAATTCTTTCTCTAATTTAAGTTCTCATCATCTCTCAATACATCATATCATATTATATATTGTTTTATCCTAGTAGAAGAAAATTTACCCACATTACTTCTTCACTAAAAAAACATTTCCCTAAAAGTAATTGTATATAATTAGGAGACTATTCATCTACAAAAACTTGCCCAAAAGTGCTATCCTATTCCAATCAGAAAATCTTGTCAGAATCAAGATATAAAAAGTATTCTTTACTTTTCTAAAGATTTGTAGTGTGGAAGTAAAGGTCGAACCCACAGAGATTGATTACTACAGCTCTTAATTTTAAAACCTAAGTCTAATTAACTAAGAAAAACGGATTTGAATTGGATTTTAATTAATCTAAGAACAATAAAAGTAAATCTAAACTAGGAAAGCAATTAAAGTTGTTTTAAATAATGTTTAAGGGAACCTAGGATTGCAAATCCACCACTAGCTTCATAATAAGAATATTTATGGATTACTTTAGCTTATTACGTTGGATGAATATGGGGAATTGTAGCTACAAGCCCGATTCCTCCGACAAGAAGATAATCATGGTTCAAGCACCAACATAATCCATCTTCGGGTAGCACGAATTATCTCACACTAAACTAGGGTTGTGATCTAATCCGTCTAACCTAGGCATGGACTATTCGGATACTTGATAGCACGAATCAATAAAGCACCATCACATGTAAATAATCTAAACAAGCACAGCAAGAATAGATCGTTGAGCACATCACAGTCAAAATAGATCTAAGACAAGAATAAATTCTGAAAGCAATGATTTAATCACTAAAAGTACGATTTATTTATGAAAATCCTCTAAACATGTGACTGTCATCCATACATAATAAAACTAAAATAAAAACATAAATAAAACCCTATTACTCATCTAGGGCTTCATTGAAACCCTAGATCTATGATCTAGCCGTCCATGGAAGTGATAGATGGCAAGTAGTTGATGGAGGAGGCCATGGAAACCCTTGGTCTTCTTCTTCTTCTCCTTGCTTCCCTCCCTTCAATGGCTGGAAGTATGGTTGTAGGATGTGTATATAATAATTGCCAACCCTTTAATTGAAGTAAAAATAGAGTATATATAGATTTACAACAAGTTTTGGAAGCCTTTACAACTCGAAACGGACTGAAACTGATGTAATTTACAATCTGGACGTCATTCTGCAGTTTCGTTTGCACAGGAGTCTTCAGTACACTGAAATACGCAACTTTGATTTTTCCACATATCGAGCGAGCGGGTCGCGCGAGCGCGACAATTGGACCTTCGCGCGCGCGGATCGCGCGAGCGATTCTGGGGATCTCGTGCGAGCGGATCGCGCGAGCGATTCTCGGATTTCGCGGGCGCGGGGCGCGCGCGCGACTTGGCTTTTTCAGCTTCTTCAACTATGCTTTTTCACCCTGTTTAGCCTAGTTTAGTTGATTTCTTCCAAAACCTGTCAGAAACTAGAAAACGTAGTAAAAAAAATACAAAAACAGGATAAAAAGGTACTAACAAATGCTCGTTAAGGCGTAAAAAGAGGATTTGTTCTCTCCCGATCACACCCCCAAACCTACATTTTGCTAGTCCTCGAGCAAAACTAAAATAAAAACTACTAATAAAAATCTATTCCATTTTCGTATGGATCACGATTGCATTTAGCATATGCAACAAGCCTTTTAAACCCCTAGGTGTCCCTAGTCGGACGAGTGAAGTCTCGTGAGGGTTCTCGTCAACAAGTTACCAACAACCATCTTTATTAACTTAGAAATTTAAAAAGTTTTATTAAAAACGAAAAACATAATATTCAATACTCCTTATTATACAACAAAGATTTGAAATAGGATAACGAACATAAAGAAATAGAATCAAACGTCTACATACATCATGAAGAACAATCTCAAGCACATGCATCGTATAAATCAATAGAGTTTCTCATAAAATTTCACGTGTGTGATGAGGTAGTCAAGTGAACACGCGCTTGTCATGAACTTGGAATATAACCCGGATAACCGTCTAACTATGTCTCGACTACGAATCTCACAATGAATTACACTCTAAAATAAAACACTCAGAAACAGGTGTAATTTTTCTAAAATATGTGAGTAAAAGAAATATGTTTTCAAAACGAGAAATGCTCACATATGACTCGAAAAAGACGCATGACACGAAAGAATAGTAGTCTCATGGATAAGATGCCAACAATCAAGAAAAAATAATCATTACCATGTTTTAATCCCCCTCCCATCGTTTACATATCAAAACCATGTTTCCTAGGATCAATTAGGACTTTTCAAAGGTTGTAATGTGACTCAGGCAATGAAAAATGATAGAACGGATTAATTAGGTAGTTTTCAGAATGGCATTGTAAGGCATGTTCGATTTCTTTCATTCTTCTTCTACAAACTTTCATCTTTTCTTTCTCTTCATTCCTTTCCATTCATTTTTCTTCTTTTCTTTCTTTTTTTTTTCTCTTTTTTTTTTCAACTTTCTTCTTCTTTATTTTTTTTCTTTTCTTTATTCTTTTCCTCCTTGTTTCTTTTGATGAATATTCAATAAATAACAAGGCAACCACCCCAAACATCATCTTATTTACTTCTTCTTCTCAATCACACATTGCCTTAACACCACTAAAAGTTGATCAATCTTTCAGGGGTGAACTCCAAGTTGGCCAAATTGGAGCAAAAACAAGGATAATGGTAATTACAGAAAGAAATGGCATTTTAACAGCTCAAAGGGCGAACTAAGGAAATTTATAATTTATCGATCGGTGGTAAACAAAGAAGGGCCTAAAATCACTTCCTATGGTTATATGGTTCTTCAACATGTACGACGGAAGATTATTTAGCATGGTAACAAAGATTTTACTTGACTATCAACCAAAACAAGAATAATGAGACTAAACAACAAGTAGATGCGCTATTTCAATGAAATTCGACAAACCCAATGTACTTGTAACCCTCTACAAAGAAAAGATAGGCTCAAAAGCTCACCGGGTTTAGTCTCCACCTTGTGTTATCTAGAAATCCGAATTATATTATAGTTCACATCAAACATGTATTCAAGTGACTACGTGCAGTGCATAGGTTAGTGTGCAAATTTATGATATAAAACTACGATTCAAACGATATATAACCTAAAACATTTCAACATGACTTCAGTAAATATTTAACCACATATTCTCATGTTTGCCATTCTATAAGAATTCAAAGTTATTGAACAAGAAGTATCAAATTGATATTGCAAAAACGTTAGTACTATCGTTTATTTAAACACACTTTTTGAAAAATTTTAAAATTTTGCATAAACTAATGTGCATGTGTGATTGCATACCCCCAAACCTAAACCTTTCATTGTCCCCAATGAAACAATAAAATAAAAGAAATGAGAGTACGTAAGAAAGGAACGATAATACCTCGATCTCGACAATGACAAACAGGTGAACACAATGGAATATGTCAAAAAATTTCAAATGTTACCTGTGACTACTAGATAAACGAAAAGAACTAACAAAAGAATATTAAAAGTAAATGAAACAGAAATATAAAATAGAAATTGAAAAACTAATGTAAACTAAACTGAACTATCAAATGGAAAAGAAATAAAATGAAAAAGTATACATGTAATAATAAGGAAAACAACGAACACGAATTAAACTAAACCAAATAAACACAAACAGAAAAGAAACACAAATAAAATAGGCAGGGGGAAAGATATAGGAAACGAAAGGGAAAAACAGGAAAATGGGAGAATCGCGCGAGCGGTCCGCGCGAGCGGCCGTCGCGAGCGCGAATTCCCCTTTTTTTTTTTACTCTGAAAATCGCGCCAGCAGGACCCATCGCGCCCGCGAGCTACCTCGCGCCCGCGAGATCAGGCGCGAGAAGAACCTGAGGCATCATAAAAAGAAAACGAAAGAAAAACCACTAAGGGGAAAACTCGCGCTAGCGGGCCGCGCGAGCGACGTCTCGCGCGAGCGGGCCGCGCGCGCGAGAATGGTTTTCTCCATTTTTTAACTAAAATTATGTATATATTACTAAAGTAAATTAATTCCAACCCCCAAACCTATCCAGAATGCTCACAAACTGACCAAAACGACTCAAAAACATCCAAAAATCAAAGGAACGGACGACATAAAGCTTGGGTTGCCTCCCAAGAAGCGCTATCTTTTACGTCTTTAGCTAGACCGTTCTAGCTCAAGATTCAAGGAGGCTGAAAAGCAGAATTTGTGCCCAATAGGATATCAGGAAGAGCTCGGTGGTAAGTAGAAATCACGTCGCTTTGAATTAATTCGATTGATGGTTTGTCATTATGTTCGAATCGATTTCTTACCTCCCGAGTAGATTCCGCATTAGGGTCCGAAGTATTAGGATTCATCCACTCATCATCCTCTATATTATTCCCCGCACTTATATTTATTACGTTCTTAGGCTCAATATTCCGTGTAACCTCACCACCCTCCACACCTAGATAATCATCGTCTTTGGGAGGTTGATCAATAGCATTAAAAACATTTAATTTTAATTTTATATTCCCAAATGACACTTTCATTACCCCCGTCCGACAGTTAACACGTGCGTTAGCAGTTGCTAAGAATGGACGGCCTAAGATGACAGGAGTATGTTTCCTAGCATCTAGCACCGGTTCGGTGTCAAGGACCATAAAATCTACAGGATAGAAACATTGATCAACTTTTACTAGCACGTCGTCGATGATTCCTCTAGGTATTTTGACAGAACGATCCGCTAATTGAATAGTAGCGGCCGTAGGTTTAAGTTCACCTAGACCTAATTGTTTATAGACATGATAGGGTAAAAGGTTAACACTCGCTCCTAAGTCAAGGAGAGCCCGATGAATGATAGTATCACCTATGACACATGAAATCGTAGGCGTACCTGGATCTTTATATTTTGGAGGAGCGTGTTGGAATATAGAGCTTACTTTTTCCGTGAGAAAGACCTTTTTAGGAGTATGACTTCGTATTTTGCGCTTTTGAGTACAAAGGTCTTTTAAACATTTAGCATAAGCAGAAATTTGTTTAATAGCGTCGAGGAAAGGAATATTAATTTTAACTTGTTTGAACACCTCGAGTATATCTTCCATTTTTGACCCTTTCTTAGAAAAATGTGACGGTCCCTCAACGTTTGGTGGATATGGCATTCTTGGAATATAGTTTGTTGGGGCCGGTCCTTTATCTTTTTGAATTCTACTCGTTCCCTCACCCTCCTTATTCAAATTTAAGTTAATTTTCCCATCTTTCTCACTCTCATTTGGAATCTCAACAACTTCTTCATCTCGAATAGTCGTCCTAGTCAAAACAGCGTTCACACTCTCACTCGTACTACCCACTGCGTATTGCCCCTTAGGTTGCTGAGTAGGTTGACTCGTCGACTTACTCTCAGTTAAACGGTTTAATGTAGTAACTACTTGTCCCATTTGGGACTCTAGCTTTGCGATAGACTGAGTATGCGAGTGCACTAACTGAATTACCGACCCAAAATTTTCAAGTGAGGCCAGCACCTTTTCCTCAAATGCATTATTGCGTGGAGGTGGAGGAGGTGGTTGGTATTGACCTTGTTGGTATTGGGGTCGGTACGTATTAGGAAAATTAGTCGACCTAGGATTATAATTATTTTGTGGGAATTGTTGCATAGAATTAACGTGTTGTTCAACAAATTCCGGATATTGAGATGCAGAAGGACATGCAAAGATATTATGGGACGGTT
Organism: Hydrangea macrophylla; assembly: GCA_033977485.1. Lineage (NCBI taxonomy): Eukaryota > Viridiplantae > Streptophyta > Magnoliopsida > Cornales > Hydrangeaceae > Hydrangea > Hydrangea macrophylla. The sequence continues at coordinate 106,826,344 of CM066989.1, read as the reverse complement.
CAGAACATAATGCACATACTTCTAAAGAGGATGGATTAGACGGTTTGTTCATTTGCATAAGTCGGTCAAGTTTTCTATTTAATTATTGTATTTGAATTGATTGACTTGACTCAACTGTCACCTCTCGCTTAGGTTGAAGGTATCCCTCAGAACGTACCGACACAGCCTGATGCATCGAATTCTCGCTTAACGTTTCAAATATTTTCCAGGCCTCGTTGGCGCTTTTGTGTAGGAAAGTTCCCGCACAAACGGCATCGACGGTATTCCTAACAGAGGGAATAAGCCCCTCGTAGAAGACTTGAACCAATTGCCACTTGGGAACCTGATGGTGTGGGCACGAACGTAATAATTCTTTAAATTTTTCCCACGTGTCATAAAGAGTTTCCCCATCTTGCATCACAAAATTAGTTATATCTTTTCTTATCTAATTTGTACGCATAATAGGGAAAAACTTTTGTAAAAAGGCGGTGTGTAAGGCTTCCCATGTTTTTATTGTGTTTGGCTCCAAAGATTGAAGCCAATATTTAGCTTTGTCTCTTAAAGAGAATGGGAAGAGCCGCAATTTTAATTCATCATTATTTAGGTTTTGTATTTTCAAAGTAGAGCATATACCCTGAAAATCCCCTAAGTGTTGGTAAGGGTCTTCATTTAGACGGCCATGGAAGGAAGGTAGTAGCGAGATCGTAGACGACTTTATCTCAAAGTGAGATGCCGTCGCCTCCGGTAATTCGATACCGGCTTGTGGCGTGTAAGTAGTAGGAATAAAATAATTTATAAGTGGAGGTGGTGGCGGTATATTAAGATTGTTCATATTCGCACCATCATTTTGATTGTTATTGTTATTTCCACCGTCATCCATTTTAATCGGTTCAATTTGAAAAGTTCGAGTTTTCCTTAACCGTTCACGGGTACTCTGAATTTCGGCCTCAAACAACGACGATGGAATCGGAGTTGATTCGTCGTCTTGCAACCTAGCTCTAGAAGCTTGGGTTGTGGACTTACTAGTTCTTAAGGTATGTTCAAGTTCAAGATCGAAAGATTTTAAATCTGGTTTATTTGAACGTGTACCCAACATAAACTAAAACAAAAGAAAAGAAACTAAAAACAAACACTAACTAAACAAAATAAACAAATAACAATCACGCAAATAAGATAACAAGCACTCAACTACTATGATGCATGCAAATTATCCTGTAATGCAATGACCGCGTCAAGCCCAGCGCCCCGGGTTTCCTAGCTAATGTAGTGCAATTAACCCTAAACTAATGCAAATAGTGCGTCACAGCGCCCTGACTTACAGTGGTTTAAAGCAAAGTTAAAGCGCGCAATTTACTTAATTCTTATTTATTTTATTTCGCGTAAGCTCCTTTGATGTAATGAGCTACTCCACTCGGAAACGTTGACTACAAAATAAAAGAATAAGTTAGTAACTAAAAACAAAACGGAAAATAAGAAAAATAAAAACTAACCTAATATTTACAAATTAACTAAACTAAGATTATAAAACTAAAAGTAGTAATGCAATCCCCGGCAACGGCGCCAAAAATTGATCTTGTCAGAATCAAGATATAAAAAGTATTCTTTACTTTTCTAAAGATTTGTAGTGTGGAAGTAAAGGTCGAACCCACAGAGATTGATTACTACAGCTCTTAATTTTAAAACCTAAGTCTAATTAACTAAGAAAAACGGATTTGAATTGGATTTAATTAATCTAAGAACAATAAAAGTAAATCTAAACTAGGAAAGCAATTAAAGTTGTTTTAAATAATGTTTAAGGGAACCTAGGATTGCAAATCCACCACTAGCTTCATAATAAGAATATTTATGGATTACTTTAGCTTATTACGTTGGATGAATATGGGGAATTGTAGCTACAAGCCCAATTCCTCCGACAAGAAGATAATCATGGTTCAAGCACCAACATAATCCATCTTCGGGTAGCATGAATTATCTCACACTAAACTAGGGTTGTGATCTAATCCGTCTAACCTAGGCATGGACTATTCGGATACTTGATAGCACGAATCAATAAAGCACCATCACATGTAAACAATCTAAACAAGCACAGCAAGAATAGATCGTTGAGCACATCACAGTCAAAATAGATCTAAGACAAGAATAAATTCTGAAAGCAATGATTTAATCACTAGAAGTACGATTTATTTATGAAAATCCTCTAAACATGTGACTGTCATCCATACATAATAAAACTAAAATAAAAACATAAATAAAACCCTATTACTCATCTAGGGCTTCATTGAAACCCTAGATCTATGATCTAGCCGTCCATGGAAGTGATAGATGGCAAGTAGTTGATGGAGGAGGCCATGGAAACCCTTGGTCTTCTTCTTCTTCTCCTTGCTTCCCTCCCTTCAATGGCTGGAAGTATGGTTGTAGAATGTGTATATAATAATTGCCAACCCTTTAATTGAAGTAAAAATAAAGTATATATAGATTTACAACAAGTTTTGGAAGCCTTTACAACTCGAAACGGACTGAAACTGATGTAATTTACAATCTGGACGTCATTCTGCAGTTTCGTTTGCACAGGAGTCTTCAGTACACTGAAATACGCAACTTTGATTTTTCCACATATCGCGCGAGCGCGACAATTGGACCTTCGCGCGAGCGGATCGCGCGAGCGATTCTGGGGATCTCGCGCGAGCGATTCTCGGATTTCGCGGGCGCGGGGCGCGCACGCGACTTGTCTTTTTCAGCTTCTTCAACTATGCTTTTTCACCCTGTTTAGCCTGGTTTAGTTGATTTCTTCCAAAACCTGTCAGAAACTAGAAAACGTAGTAAAAAAATACAAAAACAGGATAAAAAGGTACTAACAAATGCTCGTTAAGGCGTAAAAAGAGGATTTGTTCTCTCCCGATCACTTGTCTCACACCCAAAAATCGTGGGGTGGCATCAACCTCTTCTACAAAAGGTGAAGGTAACATTCCCAGTAGGAAGACCGAGCTCATATCTCTCTTATCTTGTGATGATGGTGCAGCCGTTGATGATGGTGATGAAGTTCCCAAGTTCAAGGGTGATTTGAACTTGGGAATATCGTCCGGATAGATGATGGTGAAACAGAGAACGATGAGGTGGAGAGATTGATGACCCTATAACTCATAGATGCTGAAGCTGGTGAAGCTGTGGAGTGTAGGTACAGACGGTGACAATTTGAGAAATTAAGTTCAAAGTGAATAGTGTTGAGAATTGAAAAAATTTCTCAAGACTGGATTGCCACTATAGCAAACGAGCGAGCCCTCGGACGAGGCTGCTATGGTTTGAAAACTGCAATGTCCACCCCCCTCAGAGCACCATGCGAACAAGCCAGTCGAGCGAGCTCGGGATTTCTGTGCCCGAATCAGCATTCCAAAATTGATTAGAAGAGCACAATGGGATTGTTTCCAAAGGGAAAAGCTTCCTATTTAATTTGTATATGAACACTTGTAAGGGAATTGAAGAAGACTTACCATATGGGTAATCTACTTCTTTTAGGATTAGGCAATTGTAGTCTATATAAACAGTAGCATATGGTGAGAATTGTGTGTATGGAGAGAACTTGAATCAAGGGAGAGAACTTGAATCAAGGGAGAGAATTCAAGAGAAAACTCGATTAATAGTTACTGTACAGGGTTTATATTTTCAACCAATAAAGGGAAGTCGTTCTTCGTGGTGGTGGATTAGCGTGGTGGGGTGAAACACATAGAATTATGTGTGCTGATATTCTTTTTGTTTCCTTTCTCTTTTCGTACGTGTTACTATTTGACTGATTCGTGGGCTTGGGCACAATAACACTCACACTTTTTCTTTGATGTAATACTAAAAGTTTGAAATTCAAAATGGACAATGATATATAAAGTTGAAATTTTTCACCAAAGTAACAAAAAGTTATGTAAGAATGCCTCATTTGGCAGACCGGATAAAACTGTCGGATTAGTAATCCTATCAGATAAGCTGTTATGCTGTCATGTGTTTTGAACATGCTAGATAAAACTATCGGATTAGTTGTTTTGCCCTAATCCTGTGTTTGGTGATTGCACCGGGATATAAGTGCCGGATAATAGCTAAATTGTTGCTTTTTAACACAAAAAATAATAATAAATTAAAAGTGATCTGAAAAAAAAAAAAAAAGGGAAAAAAAGTGCTGATTTTTCTTTTTTTTTTAAAAAAAAAATAAGAGTTCTGAAAAAAAGGAAAAAAAAAAAAGAAAAAGAAAGAAACTGGGGAAAAAAATGGGATATGAAAAGGAAAAAAAAAAAAAGAAGCAAATCTGGGGAAAAAAGATATGAAAAAAAAAGAAAATTTAAAAAGAAGAAAAAAAAATAAAGGCAAATCTGGAAAAAAAAAATTTAATGAAAAGAAATAAAAATAATTTTTAAGAGTTATCCCAAACTCTCTTATCCCAGTACCATAAAAAGCATTTTTGGGACTACTCAGGCTTAGTTTCGCCCCCATTTCGGTGTTTCTCCTTTTTTAAAGCACATTTTCATGTTAATTCATTTGGTAACAGTTTATGAGCTTTCGAAAAATTGAACTAAGGGCTTTTTGGTGGGGAGCTTTTAAAAGCTCTAGAATGGAGCTTTTAAAAGCTCAAGGTTGTTTTTTAGTTTCATGATGTCTTTTTGAACAGTAGTGTGTTACTTGTATAAATTATCAAACAACTTACTAATAAATTTCATAAACTCCTTTTAAAAAGCCACGTGGGGGCCAAACTAAGCCTTAATCATATCCTATAGCACTACCAAACATATGATTGAATAAAAGTTAGCCAATCCCAAACTTTTATCCAGCCTCCAAACATTGCCTTAGGACGAAAGAGAGGAGAATAAAATACAATTTTGCATATTGCTTGAGTAGAAATGGTTACAATATTACAAATTAAATCAATATGTACCCAGTGACTCGAGAAGTTGCTAACAAAATTACATATTGCAATTTGTGTACAATATCACAAGTTGTATCTAGACTAGGTTCCACGAGTTGTTGGCGATGTTATGTCCTTGACAAGAAGTCCGGGTCAGGCGGAAGCGAGGATAAGGTTTCGTATTCTCCATAGATTTACTGAGAGAAATTAAAAAAGACAAATGCTAAGAAAAACATAAGAGAAAATAAGTTTGTGGTTCTTATTTTGTCCCTAGGTTTTCCTCATGTGATGTTTTTTTTTTTTTATTCTCTTACTAAATGAAGGATAACAGCACTGATCTGTATTTAATTTAGAGTACTGGCCACTGGTTTTTTTTTTTTTTTTTTTCTCTTTATAAAATGCATTTTAGTACCTTGTAATTATAATAAAATTTCAAAATTTCAGGCTCCATAGCACTTTGTAAATGTGTGTCAGTTAAAGACAATTTGTTAACAGCGTTCAAGCCAAAAAAAAATTAAACCTTTGGTGTAAATAAGTAGTACTCAAACGTGTTTAGCCTTTATCTTTTTTTAGGCTTGTGTCATCATTTTTTATATTTATGATAATAACAATTGTAATTAAATGTCACGAGTTTCTAAGTTGAAGACTTTGATTATTGTAATTAATAATACATGACCCAACTCAAAGTTTAGGTGCGTATTTCTAATTTTTTTTCATTAATACAACAAAAACTTGTAAAGTGAACAGTGGATCTATGACGTACTGCGTACTTGGTCTGCAAAATTATGTAGGGTTGTGTGAGAATTATCAAAATAGGATCTTATTCGGTCTAATTCTATTTTTTTATTTGGTTTTTGTAAGAATCAAGTGTAGGTTGGTTTGACAGAGAACTTGTTGTAAGAAATTTATTTGATTGGGCACAAACTCATGGAGTATTTAAGAAAAAGAAATAGACACTCAATCAAACTAAATTCTCACAAAAACAACATAAAATATAGACTTGAACTACCAAGTCCTATTTTAAACTTTCTCTAACATGCCCACAAGAGAGAACTTGTTCCGGATTAAAACTCATCACCACCATAAAGTAGCACAAGTTGCACTTGTAAATACCAGATGACTTGACCCATATGTTTTTCCCAAGTATTATCTCCATCATCAAATTTTTTCGATCCATGTTTACACCCTAATTTGAGGTTTTCCAGGACACGCGTGTGCCACGCGATCTGATGATATCACCATGAGGTCAGCTGGCTAAGTGACTAAGGATAAGTCCCGAAAACAGAGTTGAGACTGATCCCAGTATGTATAAAAGGACAAGGCATCAGACAACAGGATCAATGGTCTCATGCCCGAGGACAACGCGGTAATAGTTCATAGCAAAGAATACCTCGGGCTCATCCAAGTAGATCGAAAAACTGAGATCATGATATGGATATGTAGTCGAGACATCGGTCTGTATCGATCATACAGACCGATGGTCATCCATGGGGACTCCATAAGATTAAGACCGAGGTATGCAAGCCAATGAATGACAACTGCCAAGCAACTCAGAACAATAAACATTGGGCAATGATGACGACATCGATGAGGTCTATGCTAGACAGTTGAACATGGATGAAGATGTGAACGTGGGTTTTACCAAGTCAAAATAAGGAGGTGGTTTTGGCCACTGAAATTGCAACGTGGCAGAAGAATGGAGATCATGGGATGCAAAAGTGGGGGAGTTAATTGTTCATACCTAGAAACTAGGAGCCACAACCCCACTATCATGGGTGGTTTTCAACTTTGTCTATAAATAGAGGGAAATGGGCAACTTTTTAATTTCCCTAACACACATGCCTCCTTTGCCCAGGCAGATTTGTTTATTCTTCCTCAAGCATTACGGTTTTTGTTCTCGAGTGATTGTCAGTGTCCATTATCTTCCTGAGTGATTGTAATTGTTGTTCAGTTTGATCAATGAAGATGATGTTCTTTGAGGTAATTTAAGTTTACTGTTCATTTGTTTCTTTCCACTGTCATTTATATTTTGCTTACATGCATCAGAGTAGAGTAAAGACCCATTGTTATTATAACCACTTTGATAATAACTGCTTGAATCAAAAGTTAGATTAGTTTTATACAATACCTTTGAGTCCAATTGGACTGGCACGCCCAAGCTCACCACCGCAGAATTTTATAGTGAACAATCCACTACGCATTTTTATTTAGAAATGAAAACATGCAACAATAAATGATAAGATGTAAAGTGCTTGTAGGAAAATTTGACCAAATCCTTTTTGTTAGCAAAGAAATAGAGTTATTGTGTTTATGTAGAGGGATTGAAAATAGCTAGAGTAGAAAAGAGTTTTTTTTTTGTTATGTAAATTCGACATTCGCTTAGTTAATTAACGTCAATCTGCCCCCAAAAGAAAGCAGTTTCCTCTTCCAACTAGCTAGCCTGGAATTAAACTTTGGCTAAATTATATTTTGGTACCCTAAAGTTTGGGTCAAGTTTTACTTTGGGCCCTCTAGTTTCAATTGTAACTCTTTGGTCCCTGTAGTTTTGATTGGCTATTGTTATTTTGCTTCAAGCGTGCCAAGGGCTTTGTATGGAAGACTCAAACGTGTATACCAAACTTATCCCTATAATTGCGGTGTACAAAAATAGTGATCTGGCGATTGTGTTAAGTAAATAGGGAATTACCCTTACTAGAAATCCTCAAACAGTACTGAAGCGTACAAGCTTGAAAGTGGTGAAAATAATATAAAACAAGGCTTTGAAAGTGAAAATATATTGCATTAAAGGAAATTACAAGAAACAAAAAATAACTTAAGAAAGTAGTGCAAAGTATAGTGGAGAAACTAAGAGAAATAAAGCTTAAGAAAGCAAAATAAGAACAGTGTAAGAACACTAAATAAAATGCTACTAGATGCTAAGTTGAATGCATTTTGAAGAGTTGTTTGTGAGTTGATTTGTTTGGACTGCTGGAGGGAATTAACTGTTGACCCTTGATGTGTATATATAGGGGATCAGAAGAGATAATGTTGGTCCAATGGCTGCTTTACTTCCATGTTAAGTCTTCTTTGGCTTTGCTAATGCATTGGATTTCACAAGTTGTATTAGAACTTGCAATTATTCCTGGACCCACCACATACCAAGAGATGCATGCATATTAAGCGCGATGATATGGCCGAATGGTACTACCAATATTTTGCTTGCTGGATCAAAACAATTTATAAAACAAAAAGCCTTAGTCATGATGGCCATGGGTCACACATGAATGATTGTTGTTTGTGGAAAAATAAATGATGCAATTCATTTTGATAACACATGGGCCCACCACATGTGATAACTATTCACAATATATGCCCATGGCCTAAAAGGCAAGACCACCAACCCGATGTGGTATATTATATCTTGATGATGTGACCGATGGCTTTTGATGCCATGCCCGATGACTTTTGATGCCATGTACGAAGGCTTTGTGATGCATATTTGCTACTTTCACATTTTTAAATACTCATGTGTTTGAATTTTTAACATTTGGTTTGGATGGTAAGTGTCCTTTTAGTCCGAATGTTCACATTCATTTGGCTATGTCTAGCATTTTGGACCAAACCCCCCAAACAATCGGTCATGTAACAAAATACATATTTTGGGTGCAAACAAGTTTTGATTCAACTATTTAAATGTGCCCACTAGTAATAACTTATGCATCTACGATAGCCAATTGGCAATGCTTTTGAAACTACAACAATTTGTTTTTTTTTTTTTTTTAAGAATACTGGCTATTGTTTTGTTGGGATTGTGGAGCCTAATTATTCTATCCGGAAGTGTTTCTTAAAGTATTTCCAATCAAAAGAGGAAGAATCTGGGCAAAGCATCCGCACGAGCAGATAGCGGTGCGACGAAGGTGCAAGGAAAAGTCCTGAACATAATGAAAAGTCAGTACATTGGGGATCCACACGAGCGGGCGCCATGTGAGCAAACTGCGCGCGCGGGATTGGGGATCAGCCGAGATTTGTTCATATTTGTATTAGGAAACTGTTTAGGGTTAGGAAACTTCATAGGCTTATATATTCTTTGTATTTTTAGTGTTGTAGTTGCATGAGTGTTATATGAGAAATCATTTGTGAGAACCCCTCTTGTAATCCTAAAAGCAATACAACTCTGTAAGGTGTGGACGTAGGCATAGTTGGCCGAACCACGTACAAATCTGGTGTTCTTGTGTGCTTGGTTGTTTTCATTGTTGTTTCTTTTGCTTGTTCACAACTCACACAATCCTTGAGAAGGGATTTAATTGTTTACGCAAGTAGTCAATTTTCCAACAACTGGTATCAGATCTTCTTGTTCAAGTGGGAGAGTGATGGCTGCAGAAGAAGGAAAAATCATGATTGATAAGCTCGATGGCACGGACTTTGGATTCTTGAAGATACAGATAGAGGAGTACCTTTATCAAATGAAGCTTTATCTACCTTTCTTCGATGTGAAGCCATATTCGATGAAAGAGGAGGACTGTATAAACCTTCAGAATTTATATAAACCTTTAGATTTAAAGTTTACTAATCTAACAGAGGTTAGGTCGATTTTGTTGGAAAAACAGGTTTAAATGGAAAGTTTAAACGCGCAGCGGAAAAATCAAGTTATGAAACTTTATTGGCATGCCCGGATCTACTACTCGTCAATTCTACAGATGCGCACAAGAGGGGACACGAGTTATACCTTAATGTCTTGAACCCAATTCTGATCTTCAACTTCCAGCAGCCTCCACTAGATGATCTTCACCCTTATGACTCCTGCGGATGCTTGCCAGAAAGACTAGGGTTGGTGGGAACCCTAATGGAGAGGATAGAGAAGGTTTTGGGACTCCAAAACAGTTTCTGCAGCTTCTGACGTTCAAAACGACGAACAACCTTTTCCAGAACGCAGCTGCCCTATTTATAGATTCCCAGAACCGACCTAGACTTCGAGCGATCGAAGTGCCTTCGATCGATCGAACATTCGATCGATCGAACCATCTTCGATCGATCGAACCTGCAGACTTCAATGGATCGAGATATCTTCGATCGATCGAACCTGTCTGGACATCATCCTCAAGCATCTTTCCAAGCATCCTGGCGGAGCTAAGAGTGGGACCTCCTAGGCTCTTTATTGTTGGCTCAGACCAGTTTATTAATTACCATGACCAAACTCTTTGATCAGCAAACTAACCAACTGGTCAGTTAACGTTTACTCCACTATAAAACGATAACTGAACTCCAACGCAAAAGAACATATCCGAAGCAATAACTAGACTTGTATGTTGTACTAATGTCCCTCTACCGTCAGCATTCGTAATCATATTCAGGTAATCGGATAACTGTTACTGTCAACCTGAATCATGATTACTTCTTGTATTCCTTGAGTCCCATTCACTACTCATGATTACCAAACATGTTGATAACTCTTATCAACAAGACTGCAGTACTCAGTAATCGACATGGTGACATTCTCAAGGGAATGCTTACTCTGAAACAGAGGGTAGATTCTATCTTGACAATATATGTTCACAACCCTATGAATATGACATACCCAAGATACCCAGGTGTTGATCTTTTATAGACCTCACTGATTGGTAAGTCAAAGCAGCCATATCCACAGTCTGTGTTCATAATCGTCTCAAGATTGAGAACACATACCTTATACAAGTTATGAGTTCCTATTGACTGTTGACAGCATTGAGCGTCAATAGGAAACTCAGGTCCGTCAATGCACTATAAGCACTAGCATATTAACCAAGAGTCACACTCTAGTGATTGAGATTTATCACTCCATCCAATGGTAGTTAATGATGCTACAGTGTATACCTGATAAGATATCCAGTCTCATCATCCACTGTGACAAGCTTTAAGTATCAAAGAATAGTAATTCGTATCTCATTGTATGTATCTCATACACACACGAAATACTTACTATGATACTTATGGATTAAACAATCATCTGATGAAAGAAACATACATAATGAAATGTAAAGCTGATATCCATATATTAAAAAGTCAATGTCTAATACATAAAGTAATGGTTTGAGGGCACAAACCCAACAAACTCCCACTTGCACTCATAACCATTCAGAACTACATCTGAGACCTAGACTATCTAGATGACGATCAAAAAGTCTGAGTCAGTGTATCCTACTGGAATTAACTCACTACCACCGTACATAAGCATGTAATCTTTAGTTCTTCTCAAGTACTTAAGAATGTGCTTAACGGCTGTCCAGTGCTCTGGACCCGGATTCGACTGATGTCTGCTAACCATGCCAACGGCAAAGCAGATATCTGGTCTAGTGCATAACATCGCATACATGAGACTTCCCACTGCAGAAGCATAGGGAACTCCTGTCATGCGATTCCTCTCCTCCTGTGTCTTTGGACACTGGTCCTTGGAGAACGCTAAACCATGCCTGAAAGGTAACAAACCTTTCTTCGAATTATCCTTTGAAAACCTAGTTAGCACCTTATCGATATAACCAGCTTGAGATAATCCCATTATCTTTTGCTTGCGATCCCGAAAGAGCTTTATCCCAAGAATATAGCTCGCCTCTCCTAGATCCTTCATATCGAAAGTACTAGCTAGCCAAACCTTGACCGTTGACAATGCCGCTACATCATTTCCAATGAGTAGAATGTCGTCAACGTAAAGCACAAGAAAAGCCACCACTTTTCCTTCACTCTTCTTGTATACACAAGGTTCATCCAGATTCTGTATGAAACCAAACGATTTGACCGCTTGGTCAAATTGGATGTTCCAACTTCTGGATGCCTGCTTAAGTCCATAAATGGACTTTTGCAACTTGCATACCAAGTTACCTTTCCGACCAGCTATGAACCCTTCTGGTTGTTGCATATAGATGTCCTCCTCAAGATTGCCATTCAAGAATGCAGTCTTGACGTCCATCTGCCAGATCTCAAAATCTAGGCATGCAGCAACGGATAAGAGTATTCTGATGGACTTGATCATGGCCACCGGCGAGAAGGTTTCCTCATAGTCAATGCCCTCCCTCTGAGTATAACCTTTCGCAACAAGCCTTGCCTTAAAGGTCTCAACCTTTCCATCAGATCCTCTTTTCCTCTTGTAGACCCATTTACAGCCAATGGGTTTAATATTGGCTGGAAGTTCTACAAGATCCCAGACCTGATTAGAATCCATAGATTCCAATTCAGCCTTCATAGCTTTAACCCAATGAGCTGAATCAACATCAGCCATTGCCTCTTCGTATGTGGTAGGATCAGATTCAGATTCTATGGAGACAGCTTCAAAAACTTCTCCTAAGAACATGTATCTATCAGGCTGGCTGATAATCCTTCCACTACGACGAGGTACTGGTGCGGAAATAGGTGAAGAAGTGGTGTTTTCCTGATTTACATCGTTATTAACTACGGGTTGGACTGAGGGCTCTCCTTCTATCTCTCTAAGATCTATCCTTCCCTTAGGTTTATGGTTCATGATATAATCATCCTCCAAGAAAATAGCATTCGTACTGACGAACACCTTCTGTTCTCTTGGATCATAAAAATACCATCCATAAGTACCCTTTGGATACCCTACAAAGTAACATACTTCCGATCTAAAATCCAACTTGCTCATCTTTCCTTTGAGCACATGTGCCGGACGTCCATATCTGGAGATGTTGCAAAGAAGGCTTGCGCCCAATCCACATCTCTCGTGGTGTCCTGGGAACAGATTTGCTTGGTACTAGATTTAGTATGTATGCAGCGGTTTCCAAAGCATAACCCCAAAGGAATAATGGCAACTCTGAATAACTCATCATCGACCTAGTCATGTCTAAAAGAGTCCGATTCCTTCTCTCCGCTACACCGTTCTGCTGAGGCGTACTAGGTGCAGTCAACTATGACAGAATCCCATTCTGTACGAGGTGATCAATAAATTCATTAGAGAGATACTCGCCACCTCGATCAGATCGAATGGCCTTGATATGTGTGCCCAATTGCTTCTCCACTTCAGCCCTAAACTCTTTGAACTTTTCAAAGGCTTCAGACTTGTGCTGCATTAGGTACACATATCCATACCTGGAGTGGTCATCGGTAAATGTTATGAAATACTCATAACCACCCCTTGCTCTAATATTTATTGGTCCACACACATCAGTATGAACTAATTCCAACAATGCATTGGTTCTATTGCCCTTTGCAGGAAAGGGCCTTTTGGTCATCTTACCCTCCAAACAAGACTCGCAGACTTCCATTGGTTCGAGAACCAAATCGCCTAAGACCCCTTCTTTGACTAGTCTGCCAATCCTATTCAGATTGATATGGCCAAGCCTCATATGCCAAAGCCTTGTTGGATTAGTGGAAGGTTCCTTTCTTTTAGATGGTAAAGTTACCACTGAGTTATTAAGTTCCAAACCAGAATCTTTAGAAATATTGGGAGTAATCACATACAAACCATTTGATTTAACACCAGAACATATAAAAGAACTATTTCTTTTAATCACAACTTCAGTTCCAAAATTAAAAGAATAACCATTATTCGATAAATTAGAAACTGAAATTAAATTACGTCTCATTGAAGGGACGTAAAGTACATCTGATAAAATCAAAACTTTATTGTCTAGAAATTCTAAAACTACGACTCCTATAGCAACCGCAGAAACGGTTGCGCTAGAACCTAGAGTAAGTACGATTTCCCCATCACTGCACTTCCTGGTTGATCTTAACCCCTGCAATGAATTACAGATATGGTTAGTCGCACCAGAATCAATGCACCAAGTGTTTGAAGTATCCGTTATAAAACTTACTTCAATCACATGTGATTCAATCATACCTTGAACTCTTGTAGCTAAGAATTCTGGACAGTTCCTCTTCCAGTGGCCCTTCTCACCGCATTGGAAACACTTTCCTTTGCCTTGGCCACCCACCTCCTTTGCCTTTACCTTTTCCCTTAGATTTTGCAATCTTAGGGACCGGTCCAACATTTGAACCTCCAGTGCTAGCCTTCTTCTTCCCTTTCTTTCCTTTCGGCACAGATCGGGAAAAGGAAGCGCTTTTCTCAACGTTTAAAACGCTGCCCCCAGGTTTGATCACCCCTTCTGCTGCCAGTAAAGAACTCATTAATTCGCTCATTGAAAAATCCATTTGATTCATATTATAGTTAAGTTTGAATTGAGCGAATGATGGCGACAGCGAGTTGAGGATCATATCAACTTGGGTCTGTGCATCGATGTTGGCTCCCAAGGTCTCCAGTTCGTTTAAATAACCAATCATTTTTAAAACATGTTCTTTGACTGGAGTACCTTCCGACATCTTTGCACTCATTATCTTCTGCATGGCTACCTGTCTGGCAGGCCTGCCATGCTCCCCAAACATCTTTTTCAGGGATGTGATAATGTCACTGGCAGAATCGTTCGATTGGAATTGGTGTTGTAACACACCAGCCATTGAGGCCAGAATGTAACAACGGGCCATTCCATTCGACTTCTTCCATTTATCGAACTCGCGTCTAGCAGCAGCCGAAGCATTTGCAGCGGGTTCTTCGGGGCATGGGGTGGTGAGGACATATATGTGATCCTCCGCAGTTAATACGATGTCAAGGTTTCGTTTCCATTCAGTGTAGTTGTTTCCAGTTAACTTGTTTTGAGTGAGTATGGTGGCAAGTGGACTAAATGCAGATCCATACATTATGATTACTGAAAATCAAACAAACAAAATAAATATGGATATCAGAATTTGACAGTTTGAAATAAAAGAATCCTTTTAAAACTCTTATTTTAAAACAAAGTCGCCGGAATATTGAAACGAAAGAATAAAGCCTCCGTGTGGTGGTCAATGTTCAATCTTTCGATTAATCATGACTTGTCCGCTATGCAACTCTTGCAAAACAAGTTATGACTCCCGAACCTTTTTGATCTCTAAGTTTCTGAATAATGCCCCGTGTGGGATCCCTTATCCATAGCTTAGCTAGTGTATACCATTAACTAAGATCCAATCACAACCGTCTCAAGTAGCGCCTCCGTGTGGTGGTCACCCTCTAACACGTCTGATTGATCCTATCCATAGGAAGTTCACATCTAGTAACCAATGAGCAGTGTACCCTCCGTATGGAATGATCACCCCTGGCGAGGTGACACAGAATACACTACTCATCTTTCAATGAACCGTTAATGGAAGATCGTGGGTGTTATTTGATAAGACCCTCTCCCACTAGATTTAGTAAAAAAGGATTTTGCTTTTTGAGAAAATCTGTTTCTACACACTTCCCATAAACATCTAATGTTTACTAATGTGTTGAAAACGGTTTTTGAATTTTATTTTAGAAAACTTGTTTTGCGTGCATGCAACAATGTATTATACGCCAATCACAAACAAAGCACATAAAATAAAAAACTAAAATGAAATAAAAGACATCTAAACGATGCCTCTATCTCCCATGGCTCTATCTCCATAGAACCTGCTTTTGGTTTGATCGCCTCCAGCTCCATCTTCATGGACAACGACTCCTTGCTCCATCTTCATGGATATTCTAATTCTATTACATTGAACCTATGCCTCTTTTGAAGCTTACAATTTATCTAGAAATAGAAATAGCAACAACAAAATAAAAGGCTAGGGAAACCGGTGCGACTTTCCTTTTCGTAGGATTGAAGTCGCAGCGCCCTTTACATATGCCTTAAAACCAAACCAAACTTAAAACAACACACCAATCTAAAACATTCAAACACAAAATTAAATGCTCTTGGCGACATGGGAGATAGCGACTAACTTTTGCTGCAAAAGGTTAGTTGAACACACATCCACGCATATATATAACAAAATATAACTATTGGAACCCTTAATTGATTCACACAGTATATAAACTCTTTACATACTGAATTAGAACTCAAAACAGCATCTAACTTCTCTGTCATAGTTCGATCGATCGAAGACCGTTCGATCGCTCGAACCTTCGATCGATTGAACACTGTTCAATCGCTTGAACATTCTATTTCACAGAATGATTAAAAATTTTGCAGAATACGTTAAAATTAAACTTTTAATTTCAAAATACTTTTAAAACTGTGAAACAAAGATCCTGACAAAGAGTCTGTCTCGATCGATCGAACTCTGTTCGATCGCTCGAACAACAGAAGGTTTCGATCGATCGAAACCTGTTCGATCGCTCGAGTACAGAGCGTTCGATCGATCGAGACTACTTCGATCGATCGAACCCATCTTGCATCCAATGCAATCACAGATTTGTATACTGCTGCGATAACACTGCAGAAACAGATCTGTGACGATGCAGTTTCGAAAGCAGTTCTAAAATCAACATGCAAATCAAAATAGTGTTCCAAAAAACGCATCTATGGATCCAAACGAGCGTGGCTCGGATACCAATTGTTGGAAAACAGGTTTAAATGGAAAGTTAAACGCGCAGCGGAAAAATCAAGTTATGAAACTTTATTGGCATGCCCGGATCTACTACTCGTCAATTCTACAGATGCGCACAAGAGGGGACACGAGTTATACCTTAATGTCTTGAACGCAATTCTGATCTTCAACTTCCAGCAGCCTCCACTAGATGATCTTCACCCTTATGACTCCTGCGGATGCTTGCCAGAAAGACTAGGGTTGGTGGGAACCCTAATGGAGAGGATAGAGAAGGTTTTGGGACTCCAAAACAGTTTCTGCAGCTTCTGACGTTCAAAACGACGAACAACCTTTTCCAGAACGCAGCTGCCCTATTTATAGATTCCCAGAACCGACCTAGACTTCGAGCGATCGAAGTGCCTTCGATCGATCGAACCATCTTCGATCGATCGAACCTGCAGACTTCAATGGATCGAGATATCTTCGATCGATCGAACCTGTCCGGACATCATCCTCAAGCATCTTTCCAAGCATCCTGGCGGAGCTAAGAGTGGGACCTCCTAGGCTCTTTATTGTTGGCTCAGACCAGTTTATTAATTACCATGACCAAACTCTTTGATCAGCAAACTAACCAACTGGTCAATTAACGTTTACTCCACTATAAAACGATAACTGAACTCCAACGCAAAAGAACATATCCGAAGCGATAACTAGACTTGTATGTTGTGCTAATGTCCCTCTACCGTCAGCATTCGTAATCATATTCAGGTAGTCGGATAACTGTTACTGTCAACCTGAATCATGATTACTTCTTGTATTCCTTGAGTCCCATTCACTACTCATGATTACCAAACATGTTGATAACTCTTATCAACAAGACTGCAGTACTCAGTAATCGACATGGTGACATTCTCAAGGGAATGCTTACTCTGAAACAGAGGGTAGATTCTATCTTGACAATATATGTTCACAACCCTATGAATATGACATACCCAAGATACCCAGGTGTTGATCTTTTATAGACCTCACTGATTGGTAAGTCAAAGCAGCCATATCCACAGTCTGTGTTCATAATCGTCTCAAGATTGAGAACACATACCTTATACAAGTTATGAGTTCCTATTGACTGTTGACAGCATTGAGCGTCAATAGGAAACTCAGGTCCGTCAATGCACTATAAGCACTAGCATATTAACCAAGAGTCACACTCTAGTGATTGAGATTTATCACTCCATCCAATGGTAGTTAATGATGCTACAGTGTATACCTAATGAGATATCCAGTCTCATCATCCACTGTGACAAGCTTTAAGTATCAAAGAATAGTAATTCGTATCTCATTGTATGTATCTCATACACACACGAAATACTTACTATGATACTTATGGATTAAACAATCATCTCATGAAAGAAACATACATAATGAAATGTAAAGCTGATATCCATATATTTAAAAGTCAATGTCTAATACATAAAGTAATGGTTTGAGGGCACAAACCCAACAGATTTGACGTTGGCTTTTTTTTTGTTTTTTTGTTTTTTTCATTTCATACCTAGCTATAGGAGAGGTTAAAGTAGTTCTTGTGATCATAAAAGAGAATGCTGTATTTTTACCTTATCTCAAGAGAGGTCATAATAATTATAGTACCATTTATCTACTTTAGCATGCCATCGTGGGACGAAGAGACAAATACCATCCTATGGGGCATGTCTAGAAAAGTAGTCAAGTTAGGTGGATTGACATTAGTAGGCGGGGAAAAATCTTCAATGACATACCATGTTTTGTGACTCATTAGTTGGCCAACGACAATTGTATACGTATTGAATGTTATGGGTACATTATATATTTAGGGGTATAGCATTAATTTCTGAGGGATTAAGAGTGTTAGATTCGGTGTGGTTGAACCTATCTGGGTATGTAATACCCTGTATTTTCGGATGCATGGTTATATAAATAAGACCTTGTATGCTTGTGTGAGCCCATGGTGAAGAATCATTTTCAATCGATCGAACTCATCTCGATCGATCGAACTTGTGCTTTCTCGAGCGATCGAACATACTTCGATCGATCGAAACTCTGCCGACCTGATTCTGTGTCGTGTATCCTTTCAATCGATCGAACCCTGACTGACCTGTTCTCAATCAATCGAACTCACTTCAATCGATCGAACGTTGTATTTTCAGTATACATATTCTGCCACCTGCCTCTCTTGCCTCCCTATATATATGTATGTTTTGGGTGTTTGTGGTGTTTAGTAGTTTAGAGTTAGAGAGAGAGAGAGCTTGTGTGTGTATGTGTGATCCATACATATATATATAACCTTGTATGTGTGTTTTATATATATATACTTAGAGAGAAGGACAAGAGAAGGAGAACAAGAAGAGGAGCAAAAGAAGAGGAGAATAGAGACAGAGAGGAAAAGAGGAGAGAAAGAGAAGAAGGAGAGAGAGAACGAGCTCACCATAGCCGACACCGCCACCGCGGAGCTTCGAACGCCACCACCGGACCACCGGAGAGAAGTGAGTTCATTAAAACAATCGAAGAATGATTCTAGGATGATTATATGCAGTTTAGACCATTTATATTGTGACCCCGAAACCTTTGTTCGTCGCTACCCAGTTTCTGGGTTAAAGATGATGTTCGAGCGATCGAACCATTCTCGATCGATCGAACTTGCCGTTTCCTCAATCGATCGATCGAACTTAGTTGACTTCAATCGATCGAGAGGACCTCAATCGATCGAAGCTTACATAAAATGATTTATTCCTGTTGATTATAATATGAACTGTTTAGTTTATTAAATGTTGATCTATGCTTTCATTATGCGATATTGTTAATTTAAGAGATAGTGCAACACTGTTATGAGATGAACTATTTAACTGTTACATGATGATATTGCTGAACTGAATAATAGAATGGAACACGACAGCATGTTAATAATCAGTAACGATAGAAATGATGAATACAGAGCATGTGATATTTCTTGTATCTAGTGCATGAGCATTGCAAAACATGTGGTCAGCATGCACGGGATAGTGTTATGAAGAGATAAGAGAATCTAATGAGAAATGGGATAGTGTTATGACGAGATGAGAGAATATGATGAGAATCGGGAACTGTGCATTAGTATGGAAAGGGGATATGTGACTTATGTGGAATATGAGATATATGTACTTTGGATCCGTTGGATCAACGGCTGATGAAACGGGTGGACGTGGGATGGTTAGAATTCCTAGTGCGCCTCTCACTGTTGAAGACATCCAGTGATGCGTATGCATTGTTGAAGACGTCCAGTGTACCGTTGAAGACGTCCGGCTAGTGCTCTAATGTATTCTCAACTGTGTAGACGACCAGTGAGGGTATACGCATCGTTGAAGACGTCCGATGTGCCGTTCTATCGTTTATAGTTAGGTGGTACCGTATAGACGACCGGTAATCCTATTAATGGATTGTGGGACCTATTACCTAGTCGGGTGATTCCGATTGGCATTATTGTATCGACGAATGGATATCAGATTGGTATGATAGGATCGACGTATGGATACAGAGATGGATAGAGATATGAATATGAGTATGGATATGATGAGATAATGGTTCAGTCGTGGATTCAGCATCCCGACATAAAGGTAGATACATGGGTGGCTGCACGGTTACATGCCTGGATTTAGTGAATACGTGATGAGATATTATACCATGACGTTTATCCTTGTCATTACTTAATATGTTTCCTGCTATCGTTGAATTCATGCATAGTTTAATGAGACCTCTGCTATGTCCGTGAGAGACGACATTGATAAGAGATTAATTGCATTTTAAGATGCTGAACAATTATGGGTGAGGAGTGTGTTTGATGTACTCACTTAGCTTTGTATTCAAAGCTGATGGCGGTTGTGCCCATGACATTCCAATGTCTAGAGCTTCGCAGGACTTGATGACAGAAGACTGATGCTTTGCCGGACTTGGAGCTGAAGGCTTAAAGACGAAGACGTTCTGCTTTGTAATAGTTAGTTTTTATCTGTTGTACTGCTGTTATTATTGTTATAGGCTTCAGACTCTAAGCCAGCTGTTGTAATAGATTTAGTAGACTTTTATAATTCGTACTTGGGCATATGTTGCTTCCAAACCTTTTATATTTCCGCTGTAGCCTCTGATTATGTTGATAAGTTATGTTCTATGAATAGCATCCTCCCTATCTTTGTGTTTATTTTGTTTGAGTAGATGACAATACAATTATTCACCCATCATTCCCTATGGACCCAAAAAGGAAATTTACTTTTCCCTATTTATACTGCTCCAGGACGTGACATGATTTTTGGTATCAGAGCCTAGGTTTTAGTTGTTAACCGTTTGTCTTTTGTGATTAGAATCCGAGTTCTAAGTTAATCTCGGTAGAATGAGGATTAGCTGAGATGAGATAGAACTGGTGATAGTCGAGTTCACGGAGAACAAAGCATTGAAAGTTAGTTAAGGGTACAGAGATCATAAGTGTAGAGCTGTTGAATTTTAGACACTGACGAATTTCTGAGCGATCTCGGAACAGTCAGTATATACTAGAAATAGAAAGAGGTTAAGGATAAGATTATCCTGTTACCTTGAGCCACATGTTAGTGAGTGGTCTCACATGTTAGTTGAGCAGTACTCGTAGTTCGTAACCTGAGATTAGAAATAGAATGTTTAAGATTTGACGTTACATGTTGAGGTTATAGTTTCGTCTTGAGCATAGATACATTTAAGAATACCTGGTAGGTAGACTGCCATCTGTGGTTAATATTATTGTTTATGTGAGGTATTCGTATTGCTTGGTGTGATCGTATTATATAGTGGTACTATTTGTTACCGCATGTTCTTGCTTGAGCTGTAAGATAGTACGATTGACCGAGTACTTTTCATTTGTAGGTAGAGACACTGAACCCTTCCAGCACTCGTTATGGTTAGGACGACTCGGGGAAACCTGGACCAGCTGAATGGAGTACCTGATGTAGTACCTCCTAAGATAGATCCAACAGGAATGGTTGGAGTTTTCATCCGTCGCATGGAACAAGTTATCAATCATGCACATCATGTCATCGGCAATGGAGCACCAGTACGACAAGCGAGAGTCAAGTTTCTAAAGGAATTTAGTGCTCTTCAACCAGGAACCTTTACCGGATTAACGGGAGCATGGCAAGCTGAGCAATGGATTCGCCAGATAGAATTGATATTTGAGGTACTTGGATGTATTGACATTGAGAAAAGACATTTGGCAATATTTCAACTGACGTTCTTAGTAGCAGATTGGTAGGACACAGTAAAAGCTACGATAGGCAAAGAAGCTATAGGAAGGATGACTTGGGAATCATTCAAGACTCGATTTCTAGAAAAGTACTTTCTAGAATCTGAGAAGAACAAAAGGGAAATGGAGTTCATCCAATTAATTTAAGGTAGTTTTACAGTGCCCGAACATACAACTCAATTCGAGAGGCTATCACGATTTGCACCGCATATGATCGATACACCAAGAAGGAAGATCAATAGATATCATCAAGGACTAGTTCCGCATATTCATTATATGACTATAGGACATTTAAACCAATCTTTCGAAGCTTTGGTTGAAATGGCAACGAAACTGGAAGACGACACTCAGATTAGTGAAGGACAACACTTTGATCAAGCATTTCCAGAGAACGATCAGTTTTTCATAATGGATCAGAGAGGAAGAGACAGTCAGGTTGTGTTGGCAGCCAACCAAGTTCAATAAGGAAACACAGAGAAAAATTACATAGGCAACCGCCAGAAGCGTAAGAGATTAGGAAACGACAAGAAAGAATCAGAACCAATGGTGACTCCAACACAGCATAGAGAACGAGATATCTGCTACAATTGTGGAGTACCTGGACACTATTCCCAAGAATGCAAAACATCAAGGAAATATAATAGACAAGGAATAAAATTCTTTAACTGTATTAAAGTTGGTCATGTCCGTAAGTTTTGTCCAGAACTAGAGATGTAAAACAATGTTCCATTGCAACAAGTACCAAGAGGACAAACCTGTCAAACAAATAATTGGTCTCAACATTTGACAAGAACAATAGACAGAAGGCACAACCCTCATCACCTACATTTTGTATTACATATGATCCCGACATTTTCGGAAGTTTTGCATCTGTTTGATTGATTGTAAGAGGATTAGCCTACACCATAAATTGTAGATATACAAACAATTCATTTGGCACAAATCAATAATCGTCTATGACAGTAGTTTTCCAAGAATGGATATGACATCATTTGCATCCCTGTATAACACCAATCGCATCCCCATATGACATCTTTTGTATCCCTACCTGACATCAATTGCATCCCCATATGACATCTTTTGCATCCTTATATGACGTCAATTGCCTCCCTATCGAAAGACTACGCCAACTGTTGGTAAGTTGGACAGAGATTAGAGATGAGGAATCTCAATTTTCTTGAGACGCTGTCTTGACAAGAGATGACGAACTAGAAGATTACGAGTATACGAGAAGAGATACGAGTAACGCAGAGACGACACTAGAACTTCAAAAAAGTATTACAGAAGAATGTTTTCAACACCAATTGTCTGTTGCTTTCATCTAGTCGAGATGTTATACAATAGATCAACTCACGATATCAGTATATAGCCCCGCCTAACCTATGTAATTAGTACGTGGAAATAAAACAAGTATTCAACGGATGGTACAACCTCGAGAGATGATTATATTAATAATACGTGGGAATTTGGAGACACGTGAGGAAGTTCAAATAAGCAACTACAATGTTAGAGTCATAATGCTTCCAAGTCAGCATACTAAAGGATGATGGTGACAACATATATTGGAGCTAACAAGGATGTCGTATACAACAAGAGACCGACTAAGGACGCTAACAATCATAACAAGAAGTCCAGAGGGAGGAGACAACCAACTGATGACGTAGTGAAGACTTCGTCAGTACAATATGAAGCATCTTCGGGGACGAGAGTAGACGGTAACACTTCTTTACAACTTAGATAAGATTAAAACCCTTATACCATAGAGTTTGATCTGAGGAATGAACCTTTGTATTTGGGGACTAGCCGTTTTAGATTTCGTAAGATGATTTGATTATGCTACCTAGAACCTTTTCCCGAAGTTCGACAAACGAATTTTCATATAGCTAACCCGAGGATTGATAGTTGTTATCCTAGTACTCATAGATCGTTGATAACTTTGCATCGCGTGTTTAGAACTTAACCCATTGGGTACTGATGTAATCGTTTATGTAAAATGAGAACTTGGGCATTTAGAGTCTGTATTGCGAGATGGTTTTCTTTTTATTTTAGGGGCTGCTGCTTCAGATTTCGAGGACGAAATCTTTTGATAGGTGGTGGATAATGTAATACCCTATATTTTCGGATGCATGGTTATATAAATAAGACCCTGTATGCTTGTGTGAGCCCTTGGTGAAAAATCTTTTTCAATCGATCGAACTCATCTTGATTGATCAAACTTGTGCTTTCTCGAGCGATCGAAACTCTGCCGACCTGATTCAGTGTCGTGTACCCTTTCTCGAGCGATTGAAGTCCTTTCAATCGATTGAACTCCTTTCAATCGATTGAACCCTGACCGACCTGTTCTCAATCGATCGAACTCACTTCGATCGATCGAACATTGTATTTCAGTATACATATTCTGCCACCTGCCTCTCTTGCCTCCTTATGTATATGTATGTTTTGGGTTTTTTGGTGTTTGGAAGTTTAGAGTTAGAGAGAGAGAGCTTGTGTGTGTATGTGTGATCCATACACACACATATATATAACCTTGTATGTGTGTTATATAATATATATACTTTGAGAGAAGGACAAGAGAAGGAGAACAAGAAGAGGATCAGAAGAAGAGGAGAACAGAGACAGAGAGGAGAAGAGGAGAGAAAGATACGAAAGGAGAGAGAGAATGAACTCACCATAGCCTCCGCCGCCACCGCGGAGCTTCGAACGCCACCACCGGACCACTGGAGAGAAGTGAGTTCATTACCTCACTCGAAGAATGATTCTAGGATGATTATATGCAGTTTAGAACGTTTATATCATGACCCCAAAACCTTTGTTCATCGCTGCCCAGTTTCTAGGTTGAAGATGATGTTCGAGCGATCGAACCATTCTCGATCGATCAAAATTGCCGTTTCCTCAATCGATCGAACAAAATTCGATCGATCGAACTTAGTTGACTTCAATTGATCGAAGCTTACAGAAGATGATTTATTCCTGTTGATTATAATATGAACTGTTTAGTTGATTAAATGTTGATCCATGCTTTCATTATGTGATATTGTTAATTTAAGAGATAGTGCAACACTGTTATGAGATGAACTGTTTAACTGTTACATGATGATATTGCTGAACTGAATAATAGAATGGAACACGATAGCATGTTAATAATCAGTAACGATAGAAATGATGAATACAGAGCATGTGATATTTCTTGTATCTAGTGCATGAGCATTGCACAACATGTGATCAACATGCATGGGATGGTGTTATGAAGAGATAAGAGAATCTGATGAGAAATGGGATAGTGTTATGATGAGATGAGAGATTATGATGAGAATTAGGAACTGTGCATCAGTATGGAAAGGGGATATGTGACTTATGTGGAATATGAGATATATGTACTTTGAATCCGTTGGATCAACGGCTGATGAGCCGGGTGGACGTGGGATGGTTAGAGTTCCTAGTGCGCCTCTCACTGTTGAAGACGTCCAGTGATGCGTATGCACTGTTGAAGACGTCCAGTGTACCGTTGAAGACATCCGGCTAGTGCTCTAATGTATTCTCAGCTGTGTAGACGACCAGTGAGGGTATACGCATCATTGAAGACGTCCGATGTGCCGTTCTATCCTTTACAGATAGGTGGTACCATGTAGACGACCGGTAATTCTATCAAGGGATTGTGGGACCTATTGCCAAGTCAGGTGATTCCGATTGGCATTATTGTATCGACGAATGGATCTCAGATTGGTATGATGGGATTGACGTGTGGATACAGAGATGGATAGAGATATGAATATGAGTAAGGATATGATGAGATAAAGGTTCAGTCGTGGATTCAGCGTCCCGACATAAAGGTAGATGCATGGGTGGCTACACGGTTACATGCTTGGATTTAGTGAATACGTGATGAGATATTATACCATGATGTTTATCCTTGTCATTACTTAATATGTTTCCTGCTATCGTTGAATTCATGCATAGTTTAATGAGACCTCTGCTATGTCCATAAGAGATGGCATTGATAAGAGATTAATTGCATTTTTAGATGCTGAACAGTTACGGGTGAGGAGTGTGTTTGATGTACTCACTCAGCTTTGTATTCAAAGCTGATGGCAGTTGTGCCCATGACATTCCAATGTCTAGAGCTTCGTAGGACTTGATGACAGAAGACTAATGCTTCGCCGGACTTGGAGCTAAAGGCTTAAAGACGAAGACTTTCTGCTTTGTAATAGTTAGTTTTTATCTGTTGTACTGCTGTTATTATTGTTATAGGCTTCAGACTCTAAGCCAGCTGTTGTAATAGATTTGGTAGACTTTTATAATTGGTACTTGGCCATATGTTGCTTCCAAACCTTTTATATTTCCGCTGTAGTCTCTGATTATGTTAATAAGTTATGTTCTATGAATAGCATCCTCCCTATCTTTGTGTTTATTTGGTTTGAGTAGATGACAATGCGGTTATTCACCCGTCATTCCCTATGGACCCAAAAAGGAAATTTACTTTTTCCTATTTTTGTTGCTCCGTGGCGTGACAGGGTAAATGTAAGAGAAGCTTTTGAGTGATGCCTTTTGCTAGTTATGTGATTGATTTAGCATCTCAGCTCCTGTCACTGTATGTTTCTTTTCATGAGGTCGCACGTTCTATTTCCCATATGAGGAAATGATGAAAGTTGGAATCTGAGAGATTTTGTTTAGCACAAGCCCTATATGGGTGAGTGGGAGATGTTAGCATTTGTGGGTTATGGGTCACCCACATATGTTATGGACCGGGTCCAACGGGCTTTGATTAGGCCCCATGAATCCTAAGTGGATTAGACTTGGGGAGCTAGGGCATGTATATATGTCTGTGCATATATATATGTATATAACATTGTAATACCCTGTATTTTGATATATAAATAAGATCTGGTATTCATTTCTATATGCTTGTATAACCCTTATCTTCCCTTTGGTAAATTTTGTTTCCCAATCGATTGCCACCTTTTAGAACCGATCGATTGTCATGTTTCCCAATCGATTGCTATTCTGCCGACCTGATTTCATTACGTGGAAATATACCAATCGATTTTTATCTTTTGCAATTGATTGCCTTCAAATATCTGTAACCAATCGATTGGCATAAGCAGAGACAAGTTTTCTTCTTTGCCTCGTGGTTTGACATGTGGCATTCTCAAATTCTATATATATGGGTTCATCTCAGGCCTTGGATCTGTT
The DNA here is from genome assembly GCA_033977485.1 of Hydrangea macrophylla. NCBI lineage: Eukaryota > Viridiplantae > Streptophyta > Magnoliopsida > Cornales > Hydrangeaceae > Hydrangea > Hydrangea macrophylla. The sequence goes on along the minus strand of CM066989.1, from coordinate 106,799,693 downwards.
TGGTTTATTTTGGTTGAGAGAGAGAGATTGTATGTCATATATATACACACAAACACATATACATACATATATACACCCATACAAACACACACACACACACACACACACACACTGCCCTTGGCAGCAGAGAGAAGAGAAGAGAAGAAGGAAGCAGAGAGAAGAACAAGGAAGAAAGGAGAAGAGACAAAGAAGAGAGAGTTGGACAGAGAAGAGAGAGAGAGAGAGAGAGAGAGAGAGAGAGAGAGAGAGAGGAACCTTGAAGTTTTCAAGCACACACCAACCAAATACACCCTGGGTGAGTCCTAACTTACTCGATCCCTTTATTTAATATTTTTACAAGTTATTATGAGGGTTTTATGTATTAAATACGTCCATACAACGTTTATATATGTTGTTTTATACTCTGATGGATAAGACGAAGTGCCAATCAATTGGCATGATTTCCAATCGATTGCCATCAGTCTGGTACCAATCGATTGGATAGATTCTGAATCGATTAGCATAATTTATAACCCAATGGATTACTAAAGTTAGCAATCGATTGACATTGTTTTAGATCCAATCGATTGCCAGTTTCTTCAATTGATTGTTATGACTTGTATCCCAATCAATTGGACCATTGTCCCAATCGATTGGCATTGGCAGAACATGGATTCCTTTGCCTATGTATTATATAAGAGGTTCAATTATTTAACTGTCGATTCGAACTTCCATTATGCGACTATGGGTTAGGAAGGGATAATGTGACACCCAAGAATAATGGGTATTTGATAAACGAAAGAATATGACGACATGGGTGACCTGTTGATTCTTGTATGAGTTTGATATCCGTTTCTTTTAATCAGAGTAGTCAGTCCACATTGGAAATTGTCATATGTCGATGTTAGAATGGTACTTAGGTAGGTTTGGTAAGTTCTGGAAAAGGTATGTGGATGGACGTTTGGTTATGATATACTCTTAAAAGCGGTGAGCTGGACTAAGTAGTCCTAAGATAGACTAGATGATCTATGATATGCTCTAAAAAGCTATGAGCTGTGTAATATGCTCTTAAAAGTGGTGAGATGGGATCACTAGTAGATGACGTTGAGTGGTGGCAATAGATTGATATGACTTATTGGAACGTTGTGTCCCTGTAATGCGGTAAGCTGTGCATATGTTCTTAAAAGATGGGGACGAATTGATGTAGAGTCCATAACCTGCGGTAAGCTATGAATATGCTCTTAAAAGCGGTGGACGGAATAAGGGTGTATCCCTAGAGTTAAACGATTAAGTCTATTCATTCAGTCAATGTATGTTGAAGTATCGGTCTTTGAGTAACAAGACGACAAGGGTTGGTTAACGACGTTGAGTAAAGGAGAAAGATATTATTATAGTAGAATTTAACTCGTGTCTTCATAAACTCGTTGTTTCTTCAGATAACTGGTACCTTGTTAGTTTATATTCACTCAGCTCTCAGTAAGCTGACAGCCTTTATGCTTGGACTTTCCCCGTCCAGACTATCCTGTACCTTATTTTGCAGGTGACGAAGTCTACGACGACGGGTACTATCCGGGAAGCGAATATGCAGAGAATGGCCCCAATAATGATGCTTATGCCAGGGAGGATTACTACGCTAATGTTTACGCCAGCTGACGATCTAGAGATAGATATTAGTTTATTATTCTTGTTTAGACTGCTTTGTTATATTTGGTACTTGGGCATATGTTGCTTCCAAACCTTATATACTTCCGTTGTAGCTCTATGGTTGTAATAACTCTGATGTTGGTAATATACTAGGTTTCCTTTATATTACTATGGGTTGTTCTTTCTATTAACCAGAACTGCATGGTATAGATAATTAGTGACATTCACCAGTCAATCCCTATGGACCCAAAAAGGAAATTTGTTTTTCTCTATTTTTGCTGCTCCGGGGCATGACATGATTTTGGGTATCAGAGCTCTAGGTTGTGATACTTTCATTCACTAACGATTCCACACCATTTGGTCCTAGTATTTTAAGATTTCCTGAGATGAGATGTGAGTTTAAGATGACGATAGATAGTTTTCTTTGCAAATTAGCATAGATCCGAATTTCCACCTGTTTGTGGATGATTCTTTTTGGTGGACATGTCATTTATGGCGACACTGTGGAGCCAGCCATACCAGAGATATACCAGAGCCACATTTGCCAGACAGCTAGTCGATATTTGGAGGAGAGGATATGGACTTCTCTCTATATTGTGGGCACGACACACCCGACAGAGATACGCATGGATGCGTATCACTACGCCATGACCCGAGCATCCATATACCAAGAGATAGCTAGATTGATTCAGAGTAAGCCGGAGGTAGGCGAGATTAAGTTGCGAGTTATTATCGCCAGGCCTATTCCTCCAGAACCTGTAGCTGTACCAGCACCAGCAGCACCACCATCACCGGTACCCGACGTACCAGTTTCGGAGCCTGAGTTGATTCAGGGTGAGGAGGACCCAGAGCTGGAGGATGAGCATCCTGATGAGGATATTGATGGGGATGGAGAGGAGGATCCGATAGACGATGAGGACCCAGTAGAGCAGGAGCCTGTAGACAATGACGATAATGAGGAGCCGGAGTACATTCCTGATGAGGAGCCGGAGCCAGAGTCAGAGCAGCAGCAAGAGGACCCCGAGGCCATTGAGGCAAATATAATAATTGGAAAGGGTGACGCAATGGTAGAGGGAGACGTGATTATGGAGGTAATAGAGGAGGATATTCCTGATGAGGAAGTAGTTATACTAGAGATACCCGTTCTGCATGAGTTACCCGCCAGACCTATTGTACACATGGCAGCCATGGCTAATATGGCAGTAGGGTGGATAGCTGAGATGCTAGGACAACTAGCTGGATTTATTATGGGAGAGGCTGCATTAGCAAGAGCATTGGACATAGCTGACGGATTCGCTGCTGTAGCCTCGACGTCGCTATTCAGGCGATGATGGTAGAAGATGTAGTTGAGGATTGGGATATCAGAGTAGTAGCTGGAGACCTTGCTGGACCAGTTAAGGATGCTCCCCTTGAGGAGATGGATATCATTTCAAAAGATAAGGCACCACCAGTAGGATCAGACGCTGACGATTTTTGAGTCAGGATCTGCAGGAGTTTAACTTTTGTTAGGTTTATATCAGAACATGTTGTCCACATGATTTTTAGGAGCTTGAGATATAGCTATTAGACCATAGCTTTTATCGTATTGATAGATGCCACTAGTAGTAACATTATGTATAGTTGACCTTAGCACTGTATTATGCTTATGTCTTATGTGGTACACAGTTTGACTAGTGTGTACTATGCGGTACATCTTTTGAAATATGTGTATATACGAGCAGTATTCTCGAGATTGATGGCATGTTTGAGTGATATGTGCTGATTTGTAGAACTGTTAGTCTTGCTGTTTATCGCTCTATCTTGATTTTGTTTCACCGAGAAGACTTCCCGCTAATCGATAGGTCCCTTGTAGGTACACGACACACTTTATCATTATGGTAGGACCTTTGAGAAATCATCAAGCGCGAATTGGAGCACCTATTCCAGAGGGAATGGATCCATTTGGAGTTTTTAAAGCTTTTATGCAGAGGATGGAACATGTAGGCAACACCTACAACTATGCTACCAATCAACGACCTGTTCAACCCCCAGTTGTACAATTTCAGCAAAGATAAACTGGAGACAAACTACTAGCAAATTTTCGTGGTTTACGTCCTGAGAAGTTCGATGGATTAACAGAACCATAGAGAGCCGAACAATGGATAAGAGAGATGGAATTGATCTTCGAAGCATTGGAGTTTAGTGAACAAGAGAAGCATCGCTTTGCTACATTCCAACTCACCTATGCCACCGCGGATTGGTGGGAAGCTGAACGAGCCACTATAGGAATGAACGCTGCAAGAGCAATGCCTTGGGAAATGTTCTGGAAAAGTACTTTCCGGAAGATGAAAAGGATCAACAAGAGAAGAATTTTATGAGCCTAGTCCAAGGAGATTGGATGGTAAGAGAGTATACCACCCAGTTTGAGCGATTGTCTCGATTCGCCCAGCATATGATTGACACGCCGCAGAAGAAGATTAAGCGATTTTATCAAGGACTGAACCCCCAACTTCGCCATATGATGATTGGTAACCTGAACCAGAGTTTCGAAGGACTGGTCAGACTTGCTGTAAGTCTGGAGAAGGATGCTTATCCAGTACAGCGATCACAGATGAATCGACCACAGCCGTTGAGAAATTTTCAGTAGAAGAATTTCCAAACCCAGCCGCCGAGGAATACCCAAGGGTGGAGACCTTAAGGAAATTTTCAAGGCAACAAGAGAACTTGGGAAGCTGGGATATATTGCCAGAAACTGCACCGCCCCCAGAATGAATCGCAGGCCAGACATTGTCTGTCGCAATTACAACAAGGCAGGGCACTTAGGCAGGGATTGTAATGCACCTCGAGGAGGACACTATAGGGCCCCAGTTCAAGGAATCCAAGGACCTCTAGATCAGACTCAGGTAAATGTTATCATCCCAGTGGAATCAGGCTTTAATGCTGATGAGCAGCAATATTTGGGAGGTACACTTGTGCTCTTTCATAGTCAAGTTAAAGATTTATTTGGTACTGGCGCTGTATGTTCATTTATCGCTGTAAAGATTGTGCGTCAGTTGGGTTTAGAACCCCACACACTTGAGCCAACACTTAATGCTGTGTTACCATTGGGAATGACTGTTAAGCTGGGTAAAGTATGTAAGGATTGTCCATTGACCTTGGGAGATAGAAATCTTCCAGCAGATTTGGTACCACTGTCAATGTCAGAGTTCGATCTTATCCTAGGGATGGATTGGCTGACTAAGTATGATGCTAATTTGGTTTGCCTTACCAAGACTATTGTGTTTCCGATACCTGGATGTCCGACGATTAGATTTTAGTGTCAGCTGAAGAGCGACATGTTTCTTATAAGTGGTTTAGCTACAATCGGTAGTACAAGTACGGAACCCACAATGGATCAGATTCCTACTGTATGAGATTTCATAGATGTGTTCTAGGATATTAAAGTACTTCCACCAAAAAGAAAAATAGAATTCTGTGTGGAGTTAGTACGTGGCACATTGCCAATGTCTAAGACTCCATATAGGATGGCACCAACTGAGATGTTGGAACTGAAGAAGAAGTTCAGGAACTTGAAGATTTAGGATTTGTTCATCCGAGTACGTCACATTGGGGAGCACTCGTGCTGTTTGTAAAGAAGAAGGAAGGAAAACTTCGACTCTGTATAGATTATAGGGAGTTGAACAAGGTAACGAATAAGAATAGATATCCACTTCCTCGGATAGATGATCTATTCGATCAATTGCAAGGATCAAGGATCTTTTCAAAGATCGACCTACATTCGGAATATCATCAACTATTGGTTTGACCAGAGGATGTAACAAAGACTGCGTTCAAAATGAGATACGGGCATTATGAGTTTCTAGTTATGCCTTTTGGATTGACAAATGCTCCAGAAGTATTCATGGACTTAATGAATAGAGCATTTAGACCAAATCTAGATCAATTTATTATAGTATTCATCGACGAAATCCTGAGCTACTCAAAGACAGAAGAGGATCACAAGGGACACTTACAGATTACTTTGTAGACACTTCGAGATAGTAAGTTGTATGCAAAGTTCAGTAAGTGTGAATTTTGGCTACAAGAGGTCAAATTCTTGGGACATGTTATATCTCAAGATGGTATCTCTGTAGACTCATCTAAGATCGATGTAGTCTTGAGTTGGAACAGACTGAACAATGCTACAGGGGTTAGGAGTTTTCTTGGCTTAGCAGGATATTATCAAAGATTTATCGAAGGATTTTCCAAGATAGTAGGACCATTGATTAATTTGACAAGGAAAGAGATGAAGTATGAATGGCCGGACAAGCATGAAGGTGCATTTCAGGAGTTAAAAAAAAGATTGACTTCTGCACCAATACTCGCGATACCTAAGATTGGAGACAGGTATATAATCTACAGTGATGCATCGCACCAAGGACATAGTTGTGTGCTTATGCAGGACGGGAATGTCATTGCATACGGATCAAGACAATTGAAGGTACATGAGAAGAATTATCCTACGCATGATCTAGAACTAGCAGCAATAGTGTTTGCATTAAAGATTTGGAGAGACTATCTCTATGGAGAAAAGTATGATCTATTTTTCGATTATAAGAGCTTGAAGTATCTGTTCTCTCAGAAGGAGTTGAACATGAGACAACGAAGATGGATGGAGTTACTCAAGGACTATGACTTTTCATTACAATACCATCTAGGTAAAGCAAATGTCGTAGCCGATGCTTTGAGTCGTAAAACTCGACTAGTGATCGCTACGTTATTAATTTGGGAATGGAAAGCATTGGAAGTGTTAGCTGAATTTGAGCTTCAGCCAGTGGAACCAATGAAAGGACAACATTTTGGATGTCTCATGGTACAACCAACTTTGATCAGCCGTATCATAGAAGCGCAGTAGACAGCGGAAGATTTGAAGTTATGGTTCGCAAAGATGTCAGCGAAAGAATCAGAAGTCTGGAGTATCAGTACAGACGGAGCCTTACGATGTACAGGAAGACTCTGTGTACCTGACGAAGAAAATTTTCAGAAAGAAATATTGGATGAAACACATAAGTCACGGATAACGATTCATCCTGGAGGTACGAAGATGTACAAGGACTTGAAGAGGAATTTCTAGTGGGAAGGAATGAAGAGATAGTTAGCTGAGTATGTATCACAATGTCGTACTTGTAAACAAGTAAAGGTAGAACATTATAAACCACCTGAACTATTACAGCAATTACCGATTCCCCAATGGAAATGGGAACATATAACCATGGATTTTGTGGTAGGATTGCTGAAGTCATAGCAGAACTACGACACTATTTGGGTAATCGTGGATCGCCTTACAAAGATGGCACATTTTATCGCCTATAGTATGACATATCCAGTAGAGCATTTAAGCCGGATGTATCTTCAACACGTTGTATGGTTACACGGTGTACCTGTTTTTATTGTGTCAGATCGAGATTCGCGCTTTACTGCAGAATTCTAGAAGAGTCTCTAGACAGTGATGGGAACTACACTAAATTTGAGTTTAGCCTCTCATCCATAGATTGTTGGGTAGACTGAACGAGTTAATCAAGTGATGGAGGATATGCTACGTGCTTGCGTTATAGATTTTGAGAGTTCTTGGGAGACGCACTTGCCGTTAATCGAGTTCGCCGACAACAACAGTTACTATACGAGTATAGGAATGACACCGTTTGAAGCATTATATGAAAGACCTTGCCGATCGCCGTTATGTTGGGCTGAAGTCAGAGATACTCAACTTTTTGGGCCAGAGATGGTATGAGAAACAAATGAGAAGATTCAAGTCGTACATGAGAAGATGAAGACAGCACAGACCCGGCACAAGAGTTATGCTGACAAGCGATGCAAAGACTTAGAGTTTGCAATTGTAGATCACGTGCTACTCAAGGTTTCACATGTTCGAGTAATCGTCAGATTTGGTCAGAAGAGAGGCAAGCTATCACCTTAATTCGTTGGACCATTCGAGATTCTAGAACATGTTGGAAAAGTTGCTTATCGCCTTGCATTGCCGCTGAAGATGTCAGGAGTGCACAACACATTCCACATCAGTATGCTGAGGAAATGTGCTCACAACCCAGCACATGAGATCAACTTTGAAGATATTGAAGTCAACGACAATGTTACATTCAATGAAGGACCGGTTTGCATTCTAGATCGAGGGATCAAGAAGCTCAGAAACAAGGAGATTTTGTTGGTGAAGATTCAGTGGAAGCTTCGTGATGAAGGAGAAGCTTCATGGGAGCTAGAGTCAGAGATGCGAGAGAAGTTTCTGTTTTTGTTTTAGACCCTGTTTGTTTTTATTTTGAGGACGAAATCCTTAATGAGTGGTGGATGATGTAATACCCTGTATTTTGATATATAAATAAGACCTGGTATTCGTTTCTATATACTTGTATAACCCTTATCTTCCCTTTGGTAAATTTTGTTTCTCAATCGATTGGCACTTTTTGGATACTAATCGATTGTCAGCTTTCCCAATCGATTGCTATTCTGCCGACCTGATTTCATTACGTGGCAATATACCAAACGATTTCCATCTTTTCCAATCGATAGCCTTCAAATATCTGTAACCAATCGATTTCCATAAGTTCCAATCGATTGGCATAAGCAGAGACAAGTTTTCTTCTTTGCCACGTGGTGTGACATGTGGCACTCTCAAATTCTATATATATGGGTTCATTTAGGCCTTGGATCTTTTTGGTTTGTTTTGGTTAAGAGAGAGAGATTGTATATCATATATATACACACAAACACATATACATACATATATACACCCATACAAACACACACACATACACACACACACACATACTGCCCTTGGCAGCAGAGACAAGAGAAGAGAAGAGAAGAAGGAAGTAGAAAGAAGAAAGAAGAAATAAGAAGAGACAGAAAAGAGAGAGCTGGATAGAGAAGAGAGGGAGAGAGAGAGGAACCTTGAAGTTTTCAAGCACACACCAACCAAACACACTATAGGTGAGTCCTAACTCACTTGGAACCTTTATTTGACGTTTTTACAAGTTATTACAAGGATTTGATGTATTACATACGTTCATACGACGTTTATATATGCTATTTTATAATCTGTTGGAGAAGATGAAGTGCCAACCGATTGGCATGATTTCTAATCGATTGCCATCAGTCTAGTACCAATCGATTGGATAGATTCCCAATCGATTAGCATTATTTATAACCCAATGGATTGCTAAAGTTAGCAATTGATTGACATTGTTTTAGATCCAATCGATTGCCAGTTTCTTCAATCGATTGTTATGACTTTTATCCCAATCGATTGGACCCTTGTCCTAATCGATTGGCATTGGCAGAACATGGATTCCTTTACCTATGTATTATATAAGATGTTCGATTATTCGACTGTCGATTTGGACTTCCGTTATGGACTATGTGTTAGGAAGGGATAATGTGACACCAAAGAATAATGGGTATTTGATAAACGAAAGAATATGACGACATGGGTGACCTGTTGATTCTTGTTTGAGTTTAATATCTGTTTCTTTTAATCAGAGTAGTCAGGCCACATCAGAAATTGTCGTGTGTCGATGTTAGAATAGTACTTAGCTAGGTATGGTAAGTTCTGGGAAAGGTACGCGAACGGACGTTTGGTGATGATATGCTCTTAAAAGCGATGAGCTGTGCATATACTCTTAAAAGAGGTGAGCTGGACCAAGCAGTCCTAAGACAGACTAGATGATCTATGATATGCTCTTAAAAGTGGTGAGATGTGTAATATGCTCTTAAAAGCGGTGAGGTGGGATCACTAGTAGATGTCGTTGAGTCGTGGCAATAGATTGATATGACTTATTGGAAACGTTGTGTCCCTGTAATGCGGTGAGCTGTGCATATGTTCTTAAAAGCTGGGGACAGACTAACATAGAGTCCATGACATGCTGTGAGCTGTGAATATGCTCTTAAAAGCGGTGGACGAAATGAGGGTGTATCCCTAGAGTTAAACGATTGAGTCTGTTCATTCAGTTAGAGTATGTTGAAGTATAGGTCTTCGAGTAACAAGACGACAAGGGTTGGTTAACGACATTGAATGAAGGAGAAAGATATTACTATAGTAGAATTTAACTTGTGTCTTAATACACTCGTTGTTTCTTCAGATAATTGGTATCTTGTTAGTTTATATTCACTCAGCTCTCAGTAAGCTTACGGCCTTTATGCCTGGACTTTCCCCATCCAGACTATCCTGTACCTTACTCTATAGGTGACGGAGTCTACAATACGGCTACTATTTGGGAGGTGAATACGTAGAGGATGGTCCCACTAATGACGCCTATCCCAGTGCAGATTACTACACTAATGTTTACACTCGCTGAAGATCCGGAGATAGTTATTAGTTTATCATTTCTGTTTTGATTGCTTTTTTATATTTTACTTGGGCATATGTTGCTTCCAAAGCTTATATACTTCCGCTGTAGCTCTATGGTTGTAATAACTCTGATGTTGGTGATATACTAAGTTTATTTTATATTACTGTGGGTTGTTCTTTCTGTTAACTAGAACTGTGTGGTGCGGATAATTAGTGACATGCACCAGTCATTTCCTATGGACCCAAAAAGGAAATTTATTTTTCTCTATTTTTTTTGCTCTGGGGCGTGACAAACACACATAGATGCACAACTCTAAACACAATCAGCTGTCCCTCTCTCTCCCTCTCTCTCTCTCTCTCTTCGGTTTCTCTCTCTAGCTTAATCATACACAAAGCTTGGGATTTAGCGTGTGGAAACAAAGAGGGTGTCTTTAGTAGGCATTCTCATGACCCATTCGAAGCATACGAGCGTACATGGAAGCACCAATGTGCAAGAATTCATAGGTGAAAACATCAGGCTCGTAACAACGCTGAAAAGATGACCCGTCATGTTCATTATGCAAGGTATGTCCTATACCCGACCCTTATGCTTGTATGATGCATATTTATAAAGAGAGAAGGAAAATTGTGCTAGCTAGATCAAAGCAAATATCTCACACCGCAATCATAGGATCAGCAGAGGAATCAGGTAACAAATTAATCTATAGAGACTAAACATTGTTATTCACCTATAAACTTTACAAAATTTGAATCCTTTGTAATTATTCTAATCTTGTTTTGCTCTCTTAAACAAATTTCAAGAGGAACTTGTAAATTAGGGCTTGAAGTACAATAAGAGAGAGACTACCGGGTGAAGATTGAAGAAAGCACCATACCACACTCATTACTAGTTCAACTTCTATATGATACGCTTACTCTATATTGGGATGATACTTTACAAGAAAACAAATTTTAGGAGTATATAGAGAGATTTAACATCACTAGCTCAACTTCAAATTACTTTCGTTACTCTTGTGTGATTATGGTTGGAAAGAGAACACTCTCCCATGAGAGTACATTAGTGGAGGTGCTTCAAATAATAAATATATGGCTATCACGCATTGATCCCGTCCCATTCTCTTCCTTGCTTCAGCTGAAGCTAGATCCCCTTTTTCAATTTGGGAATTTTCTGATTTAGATTTCTAGCTTTCTTGAATGATAGGGTGCATGTTTTATTATCAAAGTGTCATGCCCCAGCGTAGCTAAATAAGAAAAAATTTTCATTTCCGTTTTGGACCCGTAGGTCATGATAGGTGATGGATCGCTTGTCCTGTACTTAACTTAACATATACCAGTAAATAGAGTATATATAAAACAGCAGGGAAGATAAACATTATCCATATCCTTATCCTCATTACAACTTTATTAAAATTTAAAAACCGCCTTATTCAAACAACAGGGAAGATAAAATTTCCTTAAGGCACAAACCGCCTTATTCAAATTTAAAAACATTATCCATATCCTTATTACAACTTTATTAAAACATGAGAAACATCTCCAAGGGCCTCTCCTTTCTAACTAGCATAATCACAGCGCCCTGCATAATCATCTCCTGAACATTTTGGGTGTCCAAGATAAAATAAAGTCATCAGCTAATGAAAGCTGAGTGAGCATAATGAACATACAAGCAATGTATATAAAAGTATTTTAACAGTTATTATTATTTTTCAGAACCTTAGAGTACGGTTAATCCATTACTCCAGTCATCGCATAATAACAATTAATAAATGGTTTGAATAATGAATGTTAAGAACGTGCATGAACAAGCGAATCATCTCATCTTACTGACTCTTTTATCTCAATCACAAAATCTATCGACTAATTCGGTTCACCTAGAACCATCCAGCACAATGCCGTTAATTTAGAAGGTCTGTTGACATGTCTGCCGTATCTGAGGCGGCCTGGACTTACCTAGACATTCAAGGTTACAATAACCTGTGGAATACTCTAATTAATCTACCGTATCTGATGAGGCCTAGAATAATTTAAATCTACTACAAGACTGGTCTGTCGTGTCTGAGGTGGCATGGGCTCAACCCTCTTAATTAATCTGTCATTTTTTGAGGTGGCCTGGAATAATTAAGGCTATCACAAGACTCTGACTGGCCCGCCATATCTGAGGCGGTCTGGTCTCAATCCATTCTAATTAACATGCCGTATCGGGGTCAGCCTGGGATAATTAAGGTTACAACGCCCATGACATCCTCTCTTTAGAAACTTATATGTTGAACCACTGGACCCCTTCAACATGCCAACTCAACTATGCAAATGTGTAACTTATTCTCTTTCTAGTTACATAAAAGTATTCAGAGTGATCGTACAACTTATTCTCTCTTTTTTGCATATTTTCTCATAAAGGTAATAGAGCAATATGATTTGTATCTCTTTCTCTTTACAAACTTATAAAAGTATCAGAGTGGTTTATACATGTGGTTAAGACCAACTTATTAATAATAACGACCCTCTTCTCATTTCCTTTATCAAGAAAATAGGTAGTAACATACAATTATTAGAACGGAAGGTACAGCAGCTTAAAGCATACTTTTCATAATTTTTTATAATGGTATCAGAGCTATTTATACATATTCCATAATATGGTATCAGAGTGATTTAACCTTGTCTTTTTACATTTCCTCTTTACTTGTATCAGAACGATTTATACACAACTTCTTATAGTAGAGGGTACAATTGTGTTAAGCAGCAAACATATTCTTCCTAAAGCTACTGTTAAAGAAACAGATCATTCTACCATAGAGGGGCATGACCGGTCATGGTCATTCAGCGTGACCTGTCATGGTCTTTAAGCGTGACCGGTCATGGTCTTCTTCAACCTCAGGATTGCACCGTTGTGGAGCAAAATACGAGTTTTACAAATTTAAACGATGCAACAAGTATAATATACCATTCTCTTTGTTTTTCTTTGTAGATTACGAATATATAGGTCTTAAGTCTCAATTATTAACGTAGCTCTACTTATACGTGAAAATTCGAGAGTCGCCAAAACTTCGCTTTAACCGTACATCGCAACCGTTATGAATTAACGTCTAATATTTGAAACAGAGCTTACTGGGTTTGTAATCTTTCATTCCCAATTTACAGAAATGATTTTCGTTAAGCTTTGAGAGACCTCCATTTTTGAAGCTCAAAAACTATATATACAATATATACCCATATTTGATATACTTGGTGTGTGTGTAATGACTAATTGTATATTATAAGTGAGTTTAAGAGACTCACTAGTCTTTATATTGAGCTACTCGTCTCACCTAAGAATTCTAAAAATCATAATATAAAACTCTAAGCTTCAACCATGGCTGTAGAGCTTTGGCTTCTCACTGTGGTGTTCTATTCTATATTTCTTTCTTTTAACTACCGGATCATATGAATGTATGTGTGTGTGTACATCCGAGAAAGAGAGAAAAATGGAGAAAGAGAGAGTAATGCTTAAGCTTGCTTTTGTGTTTTGTGAATGTAAGTTGTTCTGCGAAATGTGTTGTGATATATAAGCAAAGTGAAATGGTGCGCAAGTGCAAGTGTGAACACAAGTAATGGAATTAGTTTGGGTTTTCAAGTTGCAAACTTATCATTGCCTTGCATTATTGTCGAGTAACTGAAAATTGTTTATGAACTGACTGCAATCAGTCATGCCAATAATACAGTTAGTCCATTTAAATCAGTTATGTTCAGGTAGGTTGGTCTACTATATAGGTCCGGGTAGTCTAGGGAAATACCCCAACATAATATTAGGGACCAAAAATATAGGCGATGTGATTAATATTTTATTAACAGTTTTTAATCCCAAATCGTAAGGTAGCATAGGGGCACAGTCTTAAGCATAATAATACTAATTAAAATTACTAAGAGTCACAAAATAAAAGGTAATGTACTAACAACCAATAATATCACTACAAATTATTTATGGAAATAGTCTCACGATTAAAATAGTGCAAGGTAGTAAAATAAAATTGGCATTGTATTAACAATTAATAACATAGTTATTATTTATTCAAACAAATAATACTACAACTAGAATTAATACAAAGTATGATGAGAGCTGATATTTGCCTAATATTAGCTCGATAAAGAGTGAAAATTGACTGGATTTGACCCCATTTCTCTAGTGTTACCTGCACTTGTGTTTTAATTCGTTTCTTTACACAATAATCTATTTCCGTGGTATATTGTTGTGCTTAGCCTTCTAGAATGCAGGTTCTGAAGTTGGAATGAGTAACAGGTTGAAAGGAATAAATCAAGAAATATGTAGATGAAGTCTTGGTACCAATCGATTGACATATATTAATCGATTGACTTCTTTTCATGATCAATCGATTGACATTTTGACCAATCGATTGAATTTTTTACCAATCGATTGATACTCTTGTCAATCGATTGATTAAAACTGGAACCAATCTGCGTTAATGGTGCAAGATTTCAGCAATCAGGACGACGACCAGCCGTTATGGAATGAACCTGGACACCTTCAGCTCGTGGATTTAACACTATATATAGAGGAGAGTAAAAAGGGTCGGGGGTTGGCTCATTTTGTATTTGTTTTGTAGGATTTTACCATTGTTGTTAGTTTTAAGCAAGTTCAAGTCAGAGGATCCTATAATTTGATTTTAGCCTAAAGCTCAGGCTATTCTTTTGTTGTTTGCTGCTTGAGAAATTATTTGATTACGAATTTCATTACAGTTTTAGTTGGTTTTTGATAAGTCTAATATTTCAAATTTAATCCATGTCTCTATGTAATGTAATTTCTCAATTTGTTTCCATTCACGAGGTGCAAAATATGCTAGCTTAGAGTTCTGGTTGGGAATAATGTGAAGAAACATTGTTCCCAGCCCACTGCCATGATTCTGTTTAAGAATCAGTGTCAATCGATTGGAAGCAGAACCCAATCGATTGACATTAGATTCCAAGTCAATCGATTAATTATATGTCAATCGATTGGAAGTCATTTCATGTCAATCGATTGACATTAATATCAATCGATTGATATGTAAATGACTTGGGTTGACTCCTTTCTGTATTACAGTAACTTTTATTTCAGAAATTAAGTCCAAATTGATCTTTATAAGTTCAAATTGCAATCTGATTTTGAAATATAAGCTCTTTTGATTAATTAATTCAATGAACGCTTATGACAAACAAAGTACTAAAATAAAAGCTGATAGTTTATTTATTATTAGGGAAGCGAAAATACAGGTTGCTACATAAAGATCGGATTTTTGGACTGCCGTTCCACTTTCATTCAATTCAGTAAGGGCATTGAGTTAACTATGCAGATCAGTCATTGTTTTTTTCCCCCAAGTTTCTTTTTTCATTTTTTTTTAAATTTCTGTTGTGCTGGGAAATGGGAATATGAGCGTGAGATTTATTTTTCTTTAGTATATAGTTGAGTTTCGAGTGCTACGGATGATTTTTCAGTCTTATGAGCCATTTTCGTTATTTCATTAGCCAAAAAAATAAGTTTTTTTTACTATCTCTTAATGATACATGGGGAATTAGATCGCTTAACTTCAAAATACAGAGGATTTCCATTGCTATAATATTATTCTTTACTATTTCTCAAGGATACACGAGGATTTAGATCATGTAATTAACTTCCAAATGCAGAGGATTATCTTTGCTATAAGAATAATGCTAGATGTACAAACAAAATGCACAACTAAATGCACAACCTGCTTAAAATTGTTGGACCTCGTGCCGAAAAAGCTGTACACCTTTTTTTTTTGTCTTTTTGTGTGTACAGACTTTTCAGTACGAGGTCTAACATATTTAAGCAGGTTGTGCATTTAGTTGTGCATTTTGTTTGTGCATCTAGCACTATTCTTGCTATAATATTATTGGACTCAGGATGCTTTTTAGTACAATATATCTCAAACACACCTTGGTCTATGCACGCATTCACACATTATAGGTGAACTATATACTTACGTTTGGTACTTAACCTTGACCTTTAGGGTTTTTTGGAAGGCAACTGAACATGTTTCCGGTATTCTCCAAGTGCCCACAAAGAGAAAATGTTCCTATAGTGAGGATAATGCAGCATACAATTCTTGAAGAAGACTCCAGAAATTTCCTGTATGGTAATTGCATCTTTAGAATTTCATTTTTAAAAAAATGACTTAAAAGAAGAAACTCTCAAGAGCAGACTTAAAACATTTTGACATTTCCCAAAAGTGCTTAATATCAAATCAAATTACCTGTTGTGGAAAATCACCGTCATCCAACTGTGCGTTAATCAATAACTTAGCTCCTCTATGTAACGGTGTTGGATCTCTCTCAGCCTAAGTAATTAGAAAAAGGTAAAAGAGATCAAGAATTGGTTTATGGAATTAAGATTATACAAGTAGCAATTTCTTAATTAGTTTATCCTAAAAAACTAGAAGATACTAATACTAACCTGTCCACCATAAATTAAACCTAGCATAGCCCATGATGTTTGCACCAAATTTGTTTGATTGCCTTCCAACGGTGTATATTTCTGTTTCATACAAACATGTAAAGTACGTCTAGAGAAAAATAATCAAATTAGTATTGACATAGAGCTCAGGTAGTTAACTAACCATGCTGGGGCATGATTCAAGATCCTCTCCCCAGCCGCCTTCTTCATTTTGTGTCGAAAGCAAAAATTGGACGGCTTTGCGAACTGCTGGGCTGTTGTTGTATGTTTTCTCAGCAGCAGCCAGCCCTCCTAGCGCAAAAAATGTGCCGTAGATGAAGCAAATTCCCCAGAATCCATACCTACAAAATATCGTCTTATATATTTAAGTTATATTGCAGAGCTCTTACACACACACACACACACACACACACACACACACACACACACATATTTGTGTATATTCCTACTTACCATGAACCATCTGGCTGTTGTTTCTCTTCAATATAACCTAATGCTTTTGCTACCGAAACCTCTATTTCTTTCTCCCGGTGACCCGGATGTAATCGCTTGAACAAGAGAAGGGCTTGGATTATAGCACCAGTATTTTCAACATGCCTGAACCACCAAAAATGGCCATTGTGAATTGATGATTCATGGTAGAGAGGTTTTGTAGTGATAATGAAATAGGAGAAGTATGAAAAGAACTTACTCTTTCTCAACAACAATGTCGGCAAAAATCTCTGATGGATTCAACACCTGAGAAAATTTGAAAAAAATGATATGTTATAGGGCTTGTTTGGGAAAAATTTGGAATCAAAGCACAGGTACAATAGTGCAAGCCATTGAATATTCCCATCCCCCCACCACAAAGGAAAGGGAAAAAAATCAGATTACCTGTAGGTATTGTTGTGGAATTGGTGGCTCCCAAACTGCAAAACCACCACTTAAAGGACTCTAGATGAAAGAAAAAACTTAAAATAAGTGTCAAATATCTGCAACAAGAAAAGTCTCATAACTTGATTTTCAATGTGAAAAAATGAAGGATGGTATGTATTTCTTACTTGTATGTAGAGAAGAGAATCCACTGCCTCATACAATCGCTCCACCGGAGGTTTCTCTCCAGCAATTTCTTGGGGCATTTGTCCCAATAACAGTAGGCACTATGGAAGGAAATGAGTATTTGGTTAATATTAACATCTTATTTCTTAATTTCTTGTAATTTTACAGTATGATTATACGGAAATGTAGAAGCACAAATCACCTTCAATGCCTCGGCTGTGCTGTCTGATATAGGCCAACCTTGATCTTGATCCGAAAAAGTCCACCCTCCTTTAGTAAAGTGACGATACATAGCCTTGTAATCCCCTTTTGGATTTTCTTTAACCTACAGATAGAGTAAAAAAATGGACATAATTATTGGAAATATAAATTGTTAAATTAAGTGTCAAGAAAATCATGTTCTTGGAATGGGTAGCAACCTGTGATTCTTTCAAATAAAAGTGTGCTTTTCTAAGAGAATCTCCATATTCATCAACCATATTACTTGCGATAATTGCTTGGGTTGCAAAAACACTGTCCCAATTCTGACTACCAAAACTCTGCAATTGAATAAACATGTTCAAAATTAGTCCTCCACCGTGCCCGACCCCAAAATTTGACAAAGTTGTAGCTTACTGTAAGCTCATAATACAGACCTGTACTTTCATTCCATCCTCAGCGAGCCATAAGAAATCAGGAACTCTGGCAAGGTGGTACTTGAACTCGTCACAGTTTGGGTTATGTGCATAGAAAGCCATCATTGATAAACTCTACATAGAAGACATTATTAGAACTATTTTTTGCAATCAACAACCTGAAGTATTTGGATTAACTGAAAAATGATGCAAAAAAAGTGGAAAAGGTATTTGGGACAAAATCGAATGGGCCCAAAACGCATAGAAGAGCCCATGATTGAAAAGAAACGATGTGGGGGGAGCAAAAATGCCTTTATCTAGGCCTCTAAAATATTCTTTTTTCCTGTGCGAAAATGCCTTTATCTAGGCATCTTTAATATCTAAGGTATGTAAAAGTTTTAAAAGTTTAGCTATATTGATAAAATGAAATTTTCAAATTCAGAGAATTGTTTATTTTTCTAGATGGATTGCGAGATTTCAATCGAGATATATAAGTTGTCCTAGGAAATGTAATTATGTAGATTTAATTTTGTTTGTTCAACTAACCTTTTCGACACATCCTATGGTAATGTATCTGGTCTCCTCTGCTTCATAGCGCATGTATTTGATTGCTTTGACAAGAGCTTTCTCTCTGATCTTGTTACATGGCCATCGGGTCATAACTGGCTCGCTGAAGTAGTGAAGAGTATTCCATAGTAGATCTTGTACAAAGGTATGTGGGTAGTAAACATCGTCCTGCAATTTATATATGTAGTTTCCTTCATTAAACTTGGACATGTTCATGAACGGACTTCCATTTAAAACACTGTATTAATAGTTCAAAAACAAGAAATTCTTCCTTGAATTAGATGAATTTCACTAACCGGACAACAGTCGTGTCGTGCTTTGTTCCAGAGTATCTCATCATATGGTTTGGTGTGAATTTCTTGTCTCAATGATTTAACAAGATCATTGATTGGTCCATGATATTTTTTCCCATACAAGTACGACATTGCCATGTAAGTTGTGCGGCAGTAACACCACATTTTTGCTACATTGCACAAGTAGAGAGATATAGAGAGTGAGAAATTCAGACCAAAACAACGAAAAATAATAGATATTTTACCTGGATGAAAAGGAAAAATTGAAGGGAAAAGCCAGAACTCTGGGGGCAATGGGTTGCAGCCTGCCCACTCATACACTCCAAGAACCTACAGAAAAGAAATTCGAAGGAATTCAAAAGACCGTTTGAGAGTAGTTTCCATCATCACCTTCTAGTTTGTTGTTTAATTACTCTATTTGGCTATTAGAGAAAATAGAGTGTTGGACAATTTTTAAGCCCCTTTTCTTTCCTAGACTAGAAGCCAAACAGAATGTGTTAGAGTTTCCAACTCAAGTTGCACTTTTGAAGAAGAAAGGAATTCTTTTTATAATACTGGGAACATAGTTTTCTAATTTTCTTGAACTTTTTTTTGGAAAGAAACGAGTCGATGAGTTTGTAACTTTATATGTGCGAAGGAATTCAAAGTGTATTTGGGAGTTTTTCATTATCATCTTCAAGTTTTGTTTAATTGCTATGTTTGGCAACAGAGAAGACAGAGGATATGAGAATTCTTATGCCCTTATCTTCCTAGAACCCAAACATTAAAATGATTTCCATCTTAATTTGCTTCTTTGAAGGAGTATGAAAATGACATTAAAAACTCAGTAAGAATTATTGTGATACATTGGAAAAAGTACTTTTCTTGAACTTTCTTGCCAAGAAATTATTTGCTATTTGTTAATTTCATGAGAAATTATTTTGATACTACTTTGAAATTTACTTTTCTTACGAATTTTATAAACAATTTGAAGTTTTGTTAACTTTACCGAAAGATATGTCTTTCCCCATGAGGGTATCCCGGTGGCACCACCATGATCAAGTATCCATTTTCGGGCTCTTGCAATCACTCCATTTCCATCGTCAGGTCCTTCACCGAGCAAACGCAATGCAATGTAGCTAAGCACGGAGCCAATCATGGTGCTGTGGCCTTCTATGTAGAATCCCCATCCTCCATCATCATTCTCCATTAAAAAAAAGCACATTGATTGTACTAAGATTAGATCATTGACTAACATTTTTGATCTAGAAAAGATTGATCAGAATGGGTTTTTGATTTGTACTTGATGAAGGTATATATAGCGGATCAGCTCCTTTTTGTGCTCTGGTGTTAGGACAGTGTTAATAGTTCCACTGATGTGTAGGATAATGAGCTGTAACAAAGGAAATAATGGACTCTTAGAATCACTTAAGTTACTATTTTAACCCCCAAAATAGTTTTTCTTAGAAAAACCAAATAGTTTTTTTTTTCCTTCGAAGATGCCTTTCTAACTAGTTTAAAGTACCAATTATTTCATTTTTCTTCTTTATGTCTCCAAACCAAACGGAGCCTAAATACTTGGTTTTTTCCCATCTAAGGAAAAGCTTACCAATGGAGGAGTGAAAAACATAGGACCAGAGTTTTCAGCAGGCCAGTGGCCATCTTTGGCTTGGATTGCGCGATTTAATCGGACGGCTTTCCTCAAAGCAGTTGTAACCTTCTCATTAGTTAATTCTTCATCTTCACCAATTCTTACCGGTGGTATGCTCAGATCAATTCCACTTTCCTTCTTGAGCTATAAATGGAAAGATCAAAGTACTCAAATTAATGGAAAGATCAAAGTACTCAAAAGTTGGTTTTTCTGATAATGGAGAGAAAAGTGAGTTTTTATGTGCGAATGGAGAGAAAAGTGAGTTTTTCTAATAATGGAGAGAAAAGTGAGACTTGGCCAGAACTGGATCCTATTTTTAGCTTCCCAAACAGGCCCTTGGTTCCATCCGTGTGCACATTGATATCGGAGGATCTATGGAGGGAGAAGGGCCCAGACTTTAAAAACAAGTTCAAATAAACCTAATTTGCTTACATATATGTACCTATAAAAATATATGCATACATACATATATGTACGTACGCACGTGTTTTTAGTATGTAATGGCAGAATTAGGAAGTTGCAGAAGGGGTTCAAGGACACCGCCTTTAAGGAAATTTTTTTGGATCTAGTTATACATATATATATAAGGGTAAATTACATAAACACACACTCAAATGATTACCGATGATGCTGTAAGGGAAATAGTTAGGTATAAGGATTGGGACTCATTGGAAATCGAAGGGGTTAATTCCGATTTTGGATCGTCTGAGTGGGAGATGGACAATGAGTTGAAACTTGGAAGTGGGCAATAATATTATGTTGGAGAGCAAAATTGAGGAGTCGAAGCTGAAGAAGTGGGAGAGAGGGAGGATAAAAGCATTAGATTTAATTCTTGATGGATGCGAGGATGATATTCACAGGCAGCAAAGTTGTAATCTCAAAGAGAAGAAATTCATCAAGCCCAAGAAAAGTAGGAAAGTTGTGTAGTCAATAAAAGAGGCATGTGAGCTATTAGAACCCCCGTGGGGGTTGGTTGTTTAAAGATATGCACTACAGTAGGAGAGGTAGTGCTCTGACTCTGCTCTCCGATCCAATAAACCCTCTACCCCATGAGACTCGAACTCGCAACCACCAACACGTGGGATGGAAGCCCTTATAACTGGACCATCCCTTGGTCTTATAGAATACACATCATTATCCTTAAAATCCTGTATTTTAATTTCCTCAACATTTAACTTTTGTGTTTACCTGCATACGCACTAGAAGGTCACCACATGGTCGAGCACGAGACCTTTTTGAAGCATTATTAAGCTTGTACTCCTCTCGGGCTCTCTCAACCTCTTCTCTCTCTTTCGGTGTACCAGCTTCCGGGTCGAACTCCCAAATTTGTCGACCCACAAAGTTGTTGGTGCTATACAACTGAGGTCCATGTCCTTCTGCAACCTTAAGCTTCCACATCAATTCTCTCCTAGTTAGCTTAGTTGCTCAGAAAGTCTTTATTTAATCTCTGCATTTACACGAATCAAATTAGAACAGAAGTACATACAAATATAAAGGATTAATCAAACAATTATCGTTGTTAGCAGTTTAATTTTAGCACTCACTAATATTTTTAAATTTTTTTTTTAAATAGCTTTCGGATGAATAACCTTTGCTATATCTGGAGTAGAAGTAACTTTGTTTTCGAAGTAAATCATTAACAATATACCATTAATAGTATACATTAGACACAGAGAGAAAACTAGAGGGATGATCTAGATGAGATAGAAACTTGATATAAACTTATTTTGTTGGTCATTGTACATGAAATACAATTTCTACTGATGCAGTAGAACGTCGAAATTGCGAGTAAAAAATACACGGAACGTAACCTTCTTAGAAACTGCTTAATTATCATACAATAATGCCAGGAACCAGGGCCTAGGGTCTTGTTGATTCACACGAATACCACAAACAACAGAAGATAAATTGAGCGAAATCTCAATGAATGTTATTTATATAAAAAAGATGCTGAAATAGTCTCAAAACGGACTATTTCTAGGCTGCAAATCCTAAATTGCATAGAGGAATAAGGGTTAAATACATTTTACACTCTTGTCGTTTGTCACATGTGTCAGTTTAGTCCCTGTAATTTAGAAAGTGTCACTTTAGTCCTTGTAATTTCATAAATGTGTCAAATAAGTTCAATAAATCTTTTAGTAACGAATAATTTTGTCACTGAAAATAAAAAATTTAGGGTTTAATTTTCAAACGGCTTAGCCGTACTTAATGCCTTTAACAGTACCAAATGGGCAAACTCGACGTAGCCTTGTATGAGAGGAGCAGTAGCACTAATTCTCCAATCCTTGATAAAAATTACGTGGGACCCATTTTTGTGCTTCTCTATTCGTTTTTTGCTGTCCTTAATAAAGTAATGGGATAATCATATTTTAGTTAATATTTTGTATGAAATTTAAAAGTCAATTAATTATTTTTTAAAATTAATAAATATTAATTATAATTAAAGAAATTAAAAATTTGTCAATAAAATTAAAAAAAAAATAATTTTGAGTAGTTATTTTGTGTTTTAGTTTACTTTAAGATTTCAATGTTATGAATTTGCACAAAACGTTGTGATGATTGCTCTCATCGGTGTGAAGAGTTACTATCAAAGCGTTGTGAAGAGTTTTTCGCAATATTTTGAAAAGTGGTACCTGATTTTGAAATGATTTGCACCCCTACGTTCTGAAGGGTTGCTCCCAACGTTTCGCGGAGTTGATCCCGACTTTATAAAGAGTTGCTCCAAAACGTCATTTAAATTTGATTGACTTTTAAATTTTACAAAAAAGATATTAATATTTTTTTATTTTTGTAAAAGCAATAGATTTACTTTTAAATTCTATGCAAAAAATAAACTGAAAGTTAATTATCTTAAAGTAAATTCTACACTTATATATTAAGTGAATATATTTTTGCTCACCCTAAAATTACTCACCTTTTGCTCACCCTCCTCTCTAATTGGTTACTGCAGTGCACTGTGGCCTAGTATTAAATGAGAATTAATTAATAGTGTAAAATACTTGGGTCTACTACATTTGCCAATATGAGAGAAGGGTGAGCATTTTGGAGTGAGCAAAACTACACTCATATCGAGTAGGACACGTATTGAGATAAGAAATAAAAGGATTTATACTCCATTAATTAAAAAATAAATAAAAAAATGAAATCAGCCTTCAAAGTCATAGTGATGCCATAGAGAGAAAGACAAAATACATACATTGTTCTCATATCTTAATGCACCCATGTTATTTTTTTAGTTTAGTAAGCACACCCATATTGGTAAGAGCACCCAAATTTGAAGAAAAAAACAAAGACATAAAATAATACTTAAACTTGTATTGGCCGTGCTTGTTGCAGCTTTAAATCCGAACTTACCGGCTTCTATCTTTTATAAGCTTAAGTTGAACCAAATATGTTTTAGCTTACAAGTTATATTAAACTGAAAACAACTTAGAAATGGAAAATAAGTTGCTTTTTCAAAAATAGATAGTTTAAATGCTTTGGATATTATAGCTTTGCAGCTTAATTAAAACAGCAACAAATGGGGCATTTTTATTTTTATTTTTTTTAAACCACGATTAGTTGGTAACCCCAGTTCAAGCACAATGAAGCTTCATTTTAGTGACAAAATAATGTAATAATATAATAATAAACAAAGTAGTTGACAATTTTTTTTAAAATTTTATTGATGAATTTTTAATTTCTTTAATTATTATTAATATTTTTTAATTTTAAAAAAGTAGTTGATTGACTTTTAATTTTCATATAAAATATTCACTGAAATGTAATTATCCCGTTACTTTGTTATGTTAAGGGACAGCAAGAACGAATAGACTAGCACAAGTGGTCTACCCTCACCTCTCCCATGTGGGAGGTGGGGAGTTCAAGACCCCTTAGGGGGGATTTGGACTTGGGAATTTATTTCCCTCAGCCATCTATGGGAGGAAGTCCCTTTGAAGTGGGCCCGTGGCCCCCCCTGGCTGTTTGCAGCTTGTCTGCAGTGTGTGTGTGTGGCGCCTGCGGGTGCTTTGACCATCAGCAAAAAAAAAAGACTAGCACAAAAATGGGTCCCACACAAAAATGGGTCCCACGTAATTTTTATCAAGGATTGATGGATTAGTGCTGCTGCTTCTCCCATACAAGGGTACATCGAGTTTGCTCATTTGGTGTCGTTAAAGGCATTAAGTACGACTAAGTCGGCTAAAATTTAAATTCAAAATTTGTCATAAAAAGTGTTTGAGGGACTAAAAAGACATATTTATGAAATTATATTGATTAAAATAATATTTTTAAACTATATGGACTAAATTGACACATAGGGCAAACTATCTAGGAAGGTGTAAAATGTAATTAAGCGAAGAATAAAAAGTAGAAAAGTCCAGAAGTGCTGAAAAAAAATAGAAAACTGGCCTTAAAAGGGTTCAAATAGCTTTTTTGGGGCCTAAAATTTAATTGTGTCGTTGGATTCATGTATTAGCTTTTGGGAAATATATTATGGTTATTTTAATAGAATGGGTCAGAAGTGACCCTTTCGTCCTTTCTATCAAGTCAAAGTCATGCGTGCTGCATCATCTACCTAAAAGGCGTAAGAAAGAATTGTATTGTATAAGAATGCAACTTTAAAAGATTTTGCAAATGAAGAGGATAACTTAATTACAAGTAATCCAAAATATATTCAGAAAGATGTTCTTCCAATTTTGCAAACACAACCTTTATATCCGTTGGCCGTTGCATAGTAATTCAAAATAACTAAATTAACTCTTTAAATCACTTTAAATAATTACACGAATGCAAATGTCATCAAATAAGCTTCATTTCATAGTGAGAGTAACTGATTGTTTCATAAAATAATATAATAATCCTTAGCCTAAAAAAAAAACATAAAAATAACATAATCTAATAATGTGTTAGTTTTACCCCCAAAAAAATAAAAAATTCTGCGTTAGTTTGTGAAGAATATGGTGCCATTATTAGAAGTACGGATGCTTGATTTAGATTTTTTGGTCATAAAATACGCTTCCTGTCATAGTGAGAGTAACTGATTGTTTTCAGAAAAATAATGCTATATTTTTCAAATTTTAATCCCATTTAATCTACATTTTAAATGATGTGGCAAATTAATTGGCCCATTGCATTTTGATTGGATGATGCTGAAGTGCTCCCATCATTATTACAGGTGATCCCACTGTCACATCATTTGAGATGTGAATTTATAATTAGGATTTAAGAAACATAGCATTACTCTTTCTTAAAATTAATCTAATTCTGTGTTAGTTTTAAGAAGAATATGATGCCATTATTAGAAGTAGGGATGCTTGATTTAGAAATTTTTTGAAGTGAATAAGTTAATCTAAATACTTAACAACATTGTATCTATATACATGCAAGTGGTTGTGTACGCCGGTGGGGGAATGTTGCTTGCGACTTATATCCAATCTTTCACTCAGGGGCAGACGGGATTTGATATTAGTTGGGGGCACACACTTACATAGAGTTCACCAGTTGCGCCCCCGTTCTATAAGTTTTTGGTTTTAAAAATTATGTGGTTAAAACACATGGTGGGTTTTTGGTTTTAAAAATTTGTGGTTTCACATAAGATGGGATGGGGGTTAAAACATAATTATATAATGATACACTAAAATCTAACATAATTATACAATGATACACTAATCTCTCCACAACTCTTTCAAAATAAATTGTGTCCATATGCTTAATTTCTTCTTTTTTTTTTTTTTTTTTTTTTATAAATGTGTATATATATATATATTTAGTTTTGACTTATAAAACAAAGAATTCTTAGTATGTGGAAATGAATATTTAGAAGGCTTAAGGCTTTGTTTCGTTCTTGGATTTAGTGGGAGAAAAGAAGAAGAAAAAAAATACCGTAGAGGAAAAAAAATTTCGAATAAGCAAAACGATGAGGGAAATAGAAAAGAAAATAGAATAAGTTGAGAATTAAATTAAATATTTTGAATGTTGAGAGTCATTTCTCTTGCCTTATTCATATTTTACAATTATATTTTTAAAAATTTAGATTTTAATGTTATTTAAGCATGACAGAAAACACCAAGAGATTAGTTTTCCTTATTCTTTTTCTTTCCCTTTTCTTTTCCTGCAATGAACAAAATAGGGCTGAATACTTGAGGCTAAATGAGTACTTCAAATGTTTATTTGAGTGAAAATTAGAAAATTTTTAAGGGCTAAAGTGAGATTTTTGAGTTAGAAAAGGAAAATTAAAAAACTTTGAAAGGAGCATATATGCATACAATATAAAATCTATAAGGTAAAAAAAACTAAATTCAAAAATTGAGGGGGCACAGCCCCCGCTGTGCCCCACATGCCTTAAGCCCCTGTTCTTTGTTGGTGATTTCAATTAACTAAGAGAAGACAGAGAAGAATAACGAGAAAATATAAAATGTTATTTCTGATGATGTTTTATTATCGGCCAATAATATTTCATTGTTCAAACATATGTCTAAGATCATAAAAAGATAGTTAAACGTAAATATCATATCTATGTGTATTACTGACGTAATACAAATGAAGTGATATTACAGTTATATAGAATATGTAGGACTCGCATACAATTGGAGTTAGGGTTAACTAAAATCCAGTCAACGTTTGTGTATCAATACACATGTTTTTAAAATGGTAAAATAAAAAAATTAATAAAAAAAAAATCACCTTAAAGTGAAAAATTAAAAATACATCGACAAAATTAAAAAGAACATCAACTTTTTTTTTCTTAATTAATTTGTAAATTTTTAATTTCAGATCACACAAAACAATATATATAACTTTAGATTCAGAAATCTAGTTTAAGGGACAACTCCAGACAAATTTATAATGAGTAATATTTGGGGTACTAACAAATTCTACTAATATTTACTTGTAAACTCTATCTCTCTCTTAGTGGCATACTAGGAGAGAGATAGAGTTTGTTAGTAAGTATTAGTGAGATTTATTTGTGCCCCTAGCATTATCTAACTTATAATATATTTTCTAAAAAAATTAAGTGGCATTTCTATGTACGTAAAGTATATCTATAAACTATACTAATAAAAATAGACGGCTTCTTTTCAAATCTATGGAGAAAGTCACCCCGGAATCCATCCTTAACATTCTTTATTCCTTATCCTTTGCACAACATTATGTCTACATATGATGAGAAATAGAAACATATACAAAGAGAGTGCGCACCTTTGGTTTATAGCAAAAAAGGAAGTTTGGAAAAGATAGTTCATATGGGTGGTAATGTGGAGGAAAGAGCAGCACTACATATATTATATTAATTATATTATATTATATACTTGTATATAAAAATAGAGACTTCAATATAATATAATTTAAAAAGGCTGCTTGGTTGCAGCTTCTGGGACCCTAATCGCCCGATTTGGATATAACCCAAGCTTTTAGTGGTATTTCTGCACTTTGCGTGGTTGGTTCCAAACTCCAATGAGAGCATTTCCTTGAGAATTACCCTTTTATTTTTTTACAATAATTAAGAATCTGTACGAGGTTTGGTTAGGTTTGGTTAGGTTAATGTCTTGGGTAAGTTTATTGTGAGAAGCTTCTCATATAAAAGTGCGAGTTTTAACCGTTGGATGAACATCTGGTTATAAGATTCTTAAGAATCTGGAGATGCATTTATTGCCAGATGCTCATCCAACGGTTAAAATCTACCTTCTCATATGAGAAACTGCTCACTATAGACTTGCCCTAATGTCTTTATTTTGCCATCAATTAAGAGCCATGTGTCAATCATCAAGACAATATATGTCACCTCAAAATTCTCATAGTTTTTGTGTTCAATGTGTTGTATATATTTAGTTAAGTATTACATTACTAATTAACATAGAAATAATAGTACCAACTACAATTAGTAGCATAATTACATGGAGTATTTCTCTCTCTCTCTCTCTCTCTCTCTCTCTCTCTCTCTATATATATATATATATATGTATATTCTTCCAATCATGCAATACACAGCCTTATCGCGTACTAACATACAGAAGAGCATGCTATGACCTCTTCAACACTTCAAAAATGAGCAATACTTGGGACACACTTAAACACACAATTTTTGGGACACATTCTAATAAATGTTTTTATCTCTCTCCTATCCACTGACATCACAGGAGAGAGATAGACATACATTTATTGAATTGTCTAAAAAATTGTGTGTTTGGGTATATCCCAAATATTATCGTTCAAAAATATACCTACACACAATTAATCGATATATATATATATATCTAATTTTTTTTTTCTCACTTGTTTTCTAGTTTCCACCTATACTATGATTTTGTTATTGCTTCCACAGTTCCACTAACCTCCCCACTAGCAATATTTTCTTAACTAATATTTGAAACAATTAAGAATAATAAGATCGAGAGTTTGATAAATATAGACATAATAATAAATGTGTCTTCTAGTTATAAGTTCAAATTTAAGAACTTGTTTAGTTTGAGGTCTCTGTCCAAAATAGTTCCTTTAAAAGGCCATTCTCGTATTTTTTAGGTCCAAAATAGCCAAACATATCGAGAAGCGTATCCCCTAATAAAAATCTTCCATATAAAATTCAAATAGCAAAAATGGATTTTTTTTCTTAGAATTTTGCAAAAGTTTTGGGCGTGTTTCTTAATCTTCTTCCTCATTTTTCAAAAAATAATGCTTGGGGCACCAAAGGACACAAAGAACTTCCACAAAATGAGTGGAAAGTCTATGTGGCACACTGGGGACCCACCAATAATTAACCATAATTTCCATTAATTGCTGATGGGTCCCAGTGTGCCACAAAGACTTTCCACTCATTTTGTGAAAGTTCTTTGTATCCTTTGGTGCCCAAACATTATTGTTTTTCAAATCTGTGGTCCTCCATTGCTATTCACCTTCATTCTAGAGAAAAACAATAGAGCATCTAAGAAGCATTGATGAGGAAATTCTAGAAAAAAAAGTTATGAAATTTTACCAAACATGTTTTGGGAATTTCATAAACGAAGTTTTGATAAAATTAAGGCTTTAATTACAAAATTTACCCATGAAGTTTGGTCCTTAACTAATTTTAGTCCTTGTAGTTTTAATATATCAATTTAATCCCTAAAATTTTTAAATAGAAGCAATATCGTCCAAATGTCCCATTCTGTCTGTAAATTTGACAGAATTCACCCACTGCTATGTATAATTACTCTGATAAGCGGGTGGGGAGATTAGTGGTGTTCCATTTTTGCCCTTGAAAAGTGTGATAGTGCATATCATGCGAGTAAATTCCGCCAACTTTTCTCACAGAATTGGACATTTGGATAACATTGCTTCATTTAAAAATTTCAGGGACTAAATTGATACAATTGAGACTACAAGGACTAAAAAGAGATAGGGATCAAACTTTAGGGGTATAGTTTATATTTTAGCCTAAAATTAACAAACGATTAACTTTAGAAATTTGAAGATATATATTCCATAAAACAACAGAACATCTAAGTAAAGAATGCTGATCAATTTATGCAAATGAAAGTTTTATGAAATTTCACAATTCATATAAGAAACTTTTGAGAAAATTAACAAACAGTTAACTCCAGAAATTTGATAAATGGACTAAACAAAACTTAAAAAAAAAAAAAAAAAAAAAATGGACTGGTGAGTCTCAGCCCTCAACCCATGATTTAAACACAGGCTGACAAAAACTATAAGTTTGAAAAATTCTAGGAAAAAATTGTTCTACTAGTGTTGTGAAACTTTACAGATCGGTAGTTCTGAGAAATTTCTCTAAACAAACTTTACATATTGAAGATGGAAATCTATGTCTCATGAAGCCCGACCACACTAAATCAGCGAACACAGAAGAAACCTCGACACTGACTGAAATGCAAAAGCTCAAGAACACAGAGACAAATTAACAAAAATGACAGCTTTAATTAATTAGGAATAAAACAAAACAATTGCTTACTTGATCAATGAAGAACCCTAGGGACCAAGAGATGGAAATTCGATGCTTGCAAATTGCAATAGCGGTGGATATCTTTGAAATGAAGTACCCTGAAGTAGAATCTTCGTACGTCCCTGATTGGTCAGCATTTTATTTAAAACTCTGTGTAATAATGTGATAATAACATCATATTTGAATTGCAATCTATAAATAGTGATTTAAGAGATATCATGCGCACTTATCTTTCAAGCAATCAAGGACTAGGAGTATATTTGTCGTGAAGATTTTTTAAAAATTTGTGTGAGTGATGTCTACTTATGAAAGTGCATTTTATTAATGAAGGACTATTTAATGGGAAAGAAATCTCTACGTCCTTTAACCACATAAGTACGGGAATAGGGATTTTCGGGCAAATTTCTCAACTTCTACTCATCTTATTTAACAATTCAATGGGTATATTAGTCATGAAGATTTTCTAAAAATTTGTTCGAGTGTCTACCAACGAAAGTGCTTAGGCTATTTAGAGTGCACTTTTGCTCACCCAAATTTGATTCACCATTGCTCATCCATGTGTTCATTGCCAGACATGTGTCTCATACAAGGGCAAAATGGGAATGAAAGGGGACACATGTCAGGCAGTGAAGGCATGTGTGAGCAATGGTGAACCAAATTTGGATGAGCAAAAGTGCTCTCGGCTACTTAATGGAAAAGTAATCTGTAGGACATTTAATCACATAAGTCCGTGAATTGGGATTTTTGGACAAAATTTTCAACAAAAAATGATAGACTATGGATCCATTTTATAGAACTAAAAATTAAGTGATGAATTTTAAGTACTGTGATGAATTTTAAGTACTGAAAATTTAATCGACTGAGCTTGCAGCACTCAAAACAGTGTTTCATATGCTGAAATATATTGCATTCAGTGATAATTTTTAGTGAAAATTTTTCACTTAAAATTTTCAGTACATTTTTGGCTACTTTTCAATTAAGTGGTATATTATCAAATATACTGAACTAAAATAAATCCTGAAAGTTTGCATTTTCAGTACTTAATAATGTTATCAAACACACCTTATGTGGTTTATTTCATGAAATAGTTTTATTTTGGGATATGGTGAAAAATTATTTGTTTATGCCATGCAATAGTGAACCATATTTAAGAGGTTTATACCAATCGGCATAGCCCAATCGGTGTGACCTCCTCTCCGTAGTGGGAGGGTAGTGTTCGAAATCATTTGGGGATTCCTTTGCTTGCCTTTTGTTTGTTCTTTAGTCAAAATAAATAGCACTTATTGAGATTTTTTGTGGACCATTATAGAGTTTTGGGATTGGGTTAAAATGAATAGGTGTGTGAGTGGTATGTGTGTGTCCAGTCATAAACCAAATAAATTTAAAAATTTTAAATTTTGTTTTTAATATTTAAGAGATTCATTAAACTAGAATAGTAGTGAGAAGGATGTTTGACAGAGAGAGTGAGAGGGAGAGAGAGAGAGAGTGCACGTACCTGACTCAGGAAGTTGTGAGGTGCAAAAGAGAGAGATGTTAAAAAAGAACTTGAAATGGTAATGATGGGTTTGAGTAAAGAGAACAACACTACTTATATACTATCTCTGCACGTAGTTATGTGCACATAAAGATTTAGGATATTTATTTTGGTGGATTTTATATAGGATTCACTAAAATGAATGTTTCAGATATGAGATCCACTGAAATGAATGTTTCATACCTTTATGTACATACTTTATTTTCACCAATCATTAATCCTCTACATGAATAATGCTATGTGCATATAAAATGTGCACATAAAATATTATTCTATACACATGTGCATATTTATATATAAGCAAGTTGGAATTTGGAAAATAAAGGTAGTTTTTTTATTTCTTATTTTGGTTTAATGATTGGTACACATTAAATATGCATATAAAATGTGCATATAAAGATCTGGACCATTGTTTTGATGGGTCTCGTGTATACATACATGGGCTCCACCCAAATGAATGACCCAAATCTTTATGTGCACCAATTATTACTTCTCTACATGGGTAATGCTAAGTGCACATAAAATATGCACATAAAAATCTACGTCATTTATTTCGATGGAGTTCGTGCTTGCATAAATGGAACCGACCGAAATGAATGACCTAGAACTTTATGTACATATTTTATATGCCATTCATTTCGATGGGTCCCATATATGCAGGCACATGCTCCACCGAAATAAATGGCCAAATCTTTATGTGCACATTTTATGTGCACATATCATTACCCATGTACAGGAGTAATGATTAATTGGTGCACATAAAATCTACAAATAAAGATCTAGACCATTCACTTCGGTGGAACCCATGTATGCAGGCACAAACTCCAATGAAATGAATGGCCCATATATTTATGTGCACACTTTATGTGCACATAGCATTACCCATGTAGAAGAGTAATGATTGGTGCACATAAAATGTGTGCACACTTTATGTGCACATAGCATTACCCATGTAGAAGAGTAATGATTGGTGCACATAAAATGTGCACATAAAGATCTAGGCCGTTATGCAGGCACGGACTCCACCAAAATAAATAGCATAGATCTTTATATGCACACTTTATATACACATAGCATTATCCATGTGCCCATGAGCATTAATTAGTCCTCCCTTTAACACCTTGTACTATGATTGTGAGTTGCGGCAGATTCAATATCGAAGGATTTCTATACGATGCCTTTGGGCAATTTAATAACAACTTTCACCAATCTAGGATAGTTTTTTTGCTTTGTTTTGGTTTTTTTTTTTTTTTTTGATAATAATAAAAATCAACGACATTACCTATTGTCAAGATCTAATAACATTTATAATTTCCTCCTAAAAATTAAATTGCCACTCAATACTCCTGGCTACCTCTCAAGTGAACTCACAATAACACAATTAAGGGACGGATCTACAACTTAATTACAATATCAAAATATATCTCTAAAAGTCTACGACTGCACTTCTACTTAATTTATTACGTAGTCGTTTTCAAATTCATTTTATTCATACCTATATATTGCATTTATTCTTTCTATCATATATATGTTGACGAGTTAGGGTAATTTGGAATTGTAGAACTTCGCTTTTTTATTTATGATTCGTTCATTGGCTTGTGAAATACAAATGGTATGTACCACATTGTAAAAATCATCAAGATTAACCTCAAATATTTCATTAGATGAATAAATCTAGATTATGCGTTTTTGACTAAGTCGACACTAGATAGATCGTTTGCTATAATGATTGAATGGGTTTGATGGATTAAGAGCATGTGTAGTGGGTGTGTTAAAGCAATTGCTTGTGTCAGAGATAATCTCACTATCTCATTTATGAACTGCAGTGGACGTGTTACACCATGTGCTAACTATGGGCCCCACACAATACATGTTACACACTTTGTTAAGTTTGGCCAGCATTTTAACTTGTACGCGTGACAATTTATTAATTAAATAATCATTCAAAAGCCAACGGTCATTCTACTAAACCGTTTCTTTAATTTTTTTTTTTCAAATGCACAAATTAGATCAAACGGCGATATTTTGTACCGTTATACTGTGTTTAAATTTTCTTTAAATTTGTATCCCTGTTCTCATATTTTACTTTCACTATCATTTTCACATTACAACAATATTACTCAGTTGAACTCAGACCATGGATAATCGTCCTCCTTTTTTTAACACTCAATTCAACCAACACTTTAACTACCAACTACCACCTCAATTTGACTCTCAATCACATTCTCAACTATCGCAATATGATCCTCAAGCATTATCACAACAATACCTGTTCAATCCACAATACCCACCTACAATGTTCAATCCTCAATTTTGTGTCGGACAGTCTCAATTCCCAACTTATCAACCATCCCAAACTAATGACCCGCAACCTCCTAAAAACAAACGTGCAATGTCTGCCTCATTTGGTGAACGCAAGTATTGTGCCTCGTACAATTCAATAACAGCATTACAAAAATGCTTCAAGCTCTTAATGGCAGTGGTCTCGTAAATCTTAATGTATTCATCACAGAGATCTGCTGATAGTCCATAGGCAAGTATACGTATTGCAGCAGTCATATTTTGTATGGAAGAGCACCCCAAACGACCACGACAGTCTTTCTTTTGAACAAAGTACGTGTCGTGTATTTCTACATCCTTCAAAATGCGAAGAAATAACTCTCTTCGCATTCGAATCGTCTTCGAAAATAATCATCTGGATAAGTACAATTCTCGGAGAAGTAATCTCTCCATATTTGTTGATGACTTCCCTCTCGATCACGCTTGATGTATCGTCTCTCAGCAAGTTGTGATTGCAATGCTAGAATAGGCAGCGGCAGAATACTGATCATTATTTGTAATCTTTTGTTATAACGCTGGGAAATTGTCTCATTTTCTCCATCAGATGAGCTCGTGTTGCTCAATGAACTCGAAGATGAAGAAGAATCAAACTCATTCATATCAAAAAATTGTGATGATGAAGACATATACTATTTCAAATTTCAGATGAAGATGAATGAAAAAATGCAATTGGTATTCGGTAATATGAAGAAAATAAAATGAGTGATTTATGTTAGTTTCAAGTTTAACTATTTGGTAGTATATATTTGTTTTCTATTTATAGTAAAAAAATATGACCGTTGTAAGAAAGAAAGAAAAAAAAAAAAATTAAAAAAAATATGACCGTTGCAATTTTTATGCCACACAAAGAAAATGAATTTTGACACCTAACCTTTATGACCGTTGAAATAATAAATAATGAATATCATACTTTAAAGTTAACATCTTCCCTAACAACTCCACTATGTGTGGAGATGTATGCTGATTCTCATATGACCCTTAGCTTGTACACATGGAGCCTACGTGGAGGTTAAAAGGCAGGTTAGTGGCCTTGCCCACTACACATACTCTAAATGACTAACCCGTGTTACCGTGTACTATATTAGTTGATATTAAGTTTGGGTTTAATTTTCATAGTTTTTGTTTTTATTAATTTTTTTTTTAAAGGCTGAATTATACTACGACACGAATATAATATGATATGTTTATCACATCACAAAATAGGATGGACACCTCTATTGAGTCATTGGAATAAAATAAAAACTAACTAAATGAAAAAAACAAAGTATTTCAATAGAATAAGGGAAGTTACAATTCTACGTGAAATGCCATGCATGGGTAATTGTACATACATTTCTAACCAAAGGCCCTTTGGCCTGGTGGTATGACGTCCTTATTTCTCCTTGGAGGTGAAAAATTCAACTCTCCCTATGGGAAGAGTATGTATGAAAATTCATGTAATTGTAGGCATTTGACACTAATCATGTTTGGATAGTTCTTGTGTATAATGTGTGTGCGAGACTGCGAGTGTGTATAAATTACATACTCCGTATTATATATACATATATCCATGCATGGTATGTGTATGTTTGTGCGTCTATGTATAAATATAATACAGGACGAATGATTTTAGTGATGTTTAGGATCTAAAATTACTTCAATGTACTCTTCACTACTTCTTAAAATTTAAAACTTTTTATGACTTTTCCCTCCCCTCGCTTCCGATGCATCATTCCCTTATCAAAAGACTTCACTTTTTCTCAAAATTGACTATGTAATTTGATCGAATGTTAGCAACACAGAATTTATTTTATTATAAAAAATGATCAATTTATGCTATGAACAAAATAGAATAATTAAAAAAAAAACAAAAACAAAAAAAAATTATTGGATATAGTGGGCACTGGAATTCCTAGTGTGATCAATTTATGTCATAAACAGTAGAAAATAATAATTGGATTCAGAATAAAAACTATACGACAAAAATTAACCAAGTGCTGCATTGGAATAAGGGTATTGACAATTGTAAATGCCATGCCTGGCCTGGGTGGTTAAACAAAGCTTTCAAGAGAGCTGTTTCCAACTTTACATTTGGTTTAACAAATGATATATATGCATAAATATATATATACGTATATATGGATCGACGGGATGCATATGTTTGTGTGTATGTGTGTATATATATATAGTATAGGCCGATTTTGATGACTAGGATATTTTTAACCAATTGATGTGTGTCATCAATTTTTAGGCTTTTTTTGGTTTATTCATTAACCAAACAAAACTTTAGGGTTCAAAATTAATCCAACTCTTCAATAATTTTTTAAATTTAAATTTGCAAGACTTAGGCTTAGTTTGGCCCCCATTTTAGTGCTTGTTCTTTTTTAAAGCAGAATTTTATGCTAATTCATTTGGTAACTAATTTATGAGCTTTGTGAATTTAGGGCTTTTTTCGGGGGAGCTTTTAAAAGCTCTAAAATGGAGCTTTTAAAAGCTCAATGTTGTTTTTTGGTTTCATGATATTTTTTTGAAGAGTAATGTGTCACTTGTACAAAATTATCAAGCAACTTAATAATAAGTTTCATAAGCTACTTAAAAAGGCCACGTGAGAGCCAAACTAAGTCTCAGTACTCTCCCACTTTTTATAACTTTTTCCAGAGGTCGTTTGTATATATGCATCATTTTCCCTCTCTTTATACTTCTCTTTTTCTCTAAATTAAATGTATATAGAATGTTTGTACTACATAATTCATTATTGTAAAAAATGGCCAATTAATGTTTTAAACAGGGAGAAAAAAAATGGATAGTGGGCATGCGCTTCCTCGGAAGAGAGCATTTTTGTTCACCCAAAAAATAGTTTACAATGCTCACTCAAGCATTTTATTGGCCAATGCAGTGGGACCCAGGATTAAATATCATTTGTTTAATTTATTTAATCATGGGTCTCACTGTATTGGCCAATGAGATGCTTGAATGAGCATTAATGAACTATTTTTTGGATGAGCAAAAGTATTTTCTAATCGGAATCATTGACTAATAAATACGTATGCTATAGGGAGATTAATAAATAAATGGCTAATACTTTTTCTTAGGGTTAATTGCACTTTGCACCCTTGTTTGGGTAATTTTGTACTTTGCACCCAAAAGTTTCAAAGTTGGCACTTTGATCCCTATAGTTTGGGATGAGTTGCACTTTAGTCCCTCCAAGACTTTTTAAAATGAAATTTTCTCCTTTAGTGACGAAATCATTTGTCACTAAAGGGTTGTTTGGACTTATTTGCCACAATTGTGAAACTTTAGGGACTAAAGTGTCAATTTTGAAATTTTAAGGTACAAAGTACAAAACCACCCAAACTTCAGGGGTGTAGAGTGCAATTAATCCTTTTTTCTTAAGATAAAAAGGTTTATACCTAATTAAAGCAGTGAAGCTGTACTAAAAAACAATTGTTGACTTTCCGAACATAGTGTAGATTCAATTCCTCGTGAAGAGAAGCCATAGTCTGCCTCTTACCGCTGGTAAGATCTAGAAAAGAGATTCTTTTCCTATGATGATAATCATAATCATAATCATAATCATAATCATAATGAAGTACATTGTTACAAGCTGATTAAATAGTTGGTCAGCGGAGCAATTTGTGGATTCTTTTAGGCTAAAAACTCAGTTCAGTGGATAAGTTTACTCTATCTAGTTCACTTAAGAGCCTGGCCCAGCATGCTATTATCTGCCATTTATAAGGGCATGCCGACACTGACACGAAACGACATACACACGTTTAATTCTAAAAAAAATTATACATCGACACTACATGAAAAGGGTCCATGAAGTATCGTCATGATACGATCGACACACGACACGTTACCTTCTTAGAAATATCCGTGTGTCCGGTACAACACATGACACATTACCTTCTTAGAAATGTCCGTATTTTTTGGTTTGCCAAATAATCTTTTTAATTAACTTGTTTGACGGGGAATTAATAAAGTAGACGGAAATGGAAAAGAAAGAGGACCCGCATGTATGTCCCAAACATTTACTCTTACAAAAAAGACTCGGTGCAGGTTACCAACTAAAATTACAGTCAAGAACAAGTTAAGATGTCCCCTTTAAGGTGGTTTAGCGTGTAATTCGAAAACAAGCTATAATTACAGTCAAGAACATCACCATCATGTAATATTACAAGTTAATCTGTCCATTTTAAAACTAGAAAACTTGAATCATCAAACAAACGTTACCAACTATTATTGGCTAAACTTGATTGTCACCTTTTATTTTGTCAAAAGAAAAAATAGAAATATATGGTTTAGTCCCTAAGATTTCGGTCAACATAGATTTGGTCATTTGACTTTTTTTAATATTGAAATTGATCCTTTATTCGTGTTGATACTTAAAAATTAGTCCTTTTCCCCATTTTGGAAATTGTTTTCTGGACGATTATACCCCCAATTAATACATATTTATGTGTATAAATATGTGTATATATATATATATTCCTGTGTATAGAGAGTGAAAGTCAATTATGGGTAATCATTATCCCAAAATCAAGCAACTGTTATGGAGATATATTCAATAATCATTATCCCAAAATAAAATTAAGATACAATTAAGATATGTTTCTCTCTCATTATATCACTCTGTTTCTCTCATAATCTCTCTCTCTATCTTTCTCTCTAACCCCCCAACAACTCTCTCTCTCTCTAAAGATGTCATGTTGATGATCTCATCCAACCAAAACCTACCCACACTCCCCGTGCCTCAAGCAGTCAACCTAATGCTCCTGAGGTCCCTCAAAATAATGCAGCAGTTGAAATGCGGCAATACACAGAGGCAATTTCTGGTCAGTCATCAAATGAAGTTGCAAAGCCAACTAACAGTGATAACCCGTCGCAGAGTCTACAAAGTACAAGGATATATATATATATATATATATATATGTGTATAGCAATTTCTCACCAATTTTTTTTTTGTTGGTGAGATTTGAGTTTGATGACTTGTTGTAGTTGGTTTTTTAAAGTGGGTTTTGATTGTTTGTGAAATTTCACAATATATTTTTTTGTGAAATTTCACATCTTTGTTTACATTTTCAGTTTTGAAGGTGAGAACTTTTTTTTTATTATTTTTTTATTTTTTCAGGTGAGAAATTTGTAATCAAAGTACTAGAACCGATAATTTCTCACCAAAAAGTGAGAAATTTGCATCAAAATTATTGAGCCGAAAATTTCTTAACAAAAAGTGAGAAATTTCTCACTTTTTTTTTCCTCCCTCTCTCACCAAAAAGTCAATTTCTCTCACCAAAATTTGATTATTTGCCCTTTTTTTTTGTTAGATCATGATGTGTTGACTGCATTGCAATTTAGATCGTAAGTATATAACATGTCTTTATCTTTTTGAGTTTCGATCTATCTCTTGATCTTTTTATATTGCAGAATTAAAATTCTATGTTAATTCAATTTTGGGTTTGGTCCATTTCTATATTTTTATAAGATATATATATATAAGTATTTTATGGGTTTTGAATTTCAAAATGGTGAGAAATTTCTCACTGTAATAGAGAAAATTGGTGAGAAATTTATTTTATTTGGTAAGAAATTTAGTTATCTCTCTCTCTCTCTATATATATATATATATGTGTATAGCAAATCAGGTTTTTGAATTTAAAACCATGATTTATGGGAGTTTGGGGGTAATTATTAAATTTTCTCTTTTAATTCTCTCTCTTTCTATATATAATAATAATAATAATAATAATAATAATAATAAATTTGGGTTTTGAATTTCAAAACCTAATTTATGGGAGTAGGGGTATTTTGGTCCTCAAAATAGGTAAGGGACTAATTTTTAAGTTGACTTATAGAATGGATCAATTTCTAAATACTGATACAATAAAGGACTGAAATCTAAAGGACCCAAGAAAAAAACTCTTTATTAACGCCACACTTTCCAAGGTGCTCAAGTATTGCAATAATAAGTTTTTCTTTCCTTATTATCTGCAATAGATAACACATAATTTATTAAAACGTTAACTTTAAATAGTCATAAATTTCTCATTTTTAAGTCTTTTTTGGCCTTTTTTTTTTTTTGGGGGGGGGGGGAGGGGGGGAAATACCTTTTACCCCCTGTGGTTATACCCATTTTTTCATAACCCTCCTGTGGTTCATTTTGTAACACTTAATCCCCTTGTACTACAGACTAAAGTGAGACTGTTAACTTTTCTAACGGCAATCCCACTTCAGTCATTAGTACAGGGAGGTTAAGTGTTACAAAAATAAATCACAGGGGGTTATGAGAACATGGGTGTAACCATAGGGGAGTAATAGGTATATTTCCCTAAAGAGTATGTATAGGGGCTTGGGGGTATTAACGTCATTTCCTTTTTTTCCGTTAGAAAAGTTAACAGTCTCACTTTAGTCCATAGTATGGGGGGGTTAAGTGTTACAAAATGAACCACAGGGGGGTTATGAGAAAATGAGTGTAACCACAGGGGGTAAAAGGTATTTCCCCCTTTTCTTTTTTCCCTTCATGTATTTGTTTTTTAGATCTATGCATTTGACTTAAAAAATGGTGTAAAAATATATAGTTTAGAGCCTCATTTTGAGCTTTTATCTGTCTGAACAGATAATATTATTTGTTTACAAACAGATAATATTATCTGTTTCAATTACATGACCATAAATTTCTCATATTTTTTTTTTTTTTTTTTTTACCTTTTTGGTTGAATTATTATTATTATTATTATTATTTGTTTAATGTATTCTACCAAAAAAGATATTTTGGAGCCACATTTTGAGCTTTAATCTGTATGGACAGATAATATTATCTGTTTAAAAATAAGTAATATTATCTATTTTAATTAAACGACCATAACTTTATCATATTCTGCCATTTTTGGGTAATTATATTTTGTTTCATGAATTTTTGAGATTTATGCATTGAACTTGAAAATTGTGCCAAAACAGATAATTTGGAGCCACATTTAGAGCTTTTATCAGTCTTGACTGATAACATTATCTGTTTCAATTAAACGACACCACTTCTTCATTTTTAAGTGATTTGTTAATTAGGAATCTAGCCATAAATCCCTCCCTACCTAAGATTTTTGAATTAGGTCCAACAAAAAAAAAGATGATGACAATTGTTCCAAATTAATGCAAATTCCCCAATTCCATCCGAATTCCCCAATTTTTGAATATTTTGATGACGATTTTAACCCTGTACACATATAGGATGTTATACATATACATGCATATATTTATACATCTGTATATAGTATACACCTTACTATGGAAATCATTAAATTCAAACTTCAACTGGTCAATGATTTTCATATATGTATATATATATATATATCTTTTAGGGCAACCGAATTTGGGTATTAAATCCCATAATTATAGGGATTTAAATCACATAAATCTATATTGATTACCTTATTAAAAAAAACTATATTGATTACATGATTTTCACATTTTTAATGATTTTCATATATGCATTTCATAATGTCATACAAATAAACAACAGAGTAAAATTTCGCACAATGGTGTAAAAGTCATTTTATCCAAATCAATTTGTTTCTGGATGTTCATTTTTTGTATGCTAGATATTCTGCAATGACAAATTTGAGTAATAGAAGTTTGTACCCACATGGTTTTGTTATGAGTATATGGGGTTTGATATGCCAAAAATGCCAAAAAAAAAATGAGTGTAAAATTTACTACTGTATAATTTTCACTGCATTAGTCCAAATGAGTCAATGGTTGCCATTATAATTTTAACACTACACTATGAATGACTACAAGAGTAGAATTTTACTTTGTAGTGTATTTTTGCAATGCATTGTATATCAAAAAAAGAAATCAGTGAACAAAACTGTAAGAGTCAAATCTTGTTAGCTATAATTTTTACACTGATAATCAACACAAAAGTCAAATCTTGACGGCTATAATTTTTACACTGAAAATCAGCGAACAAATGTAAAACTAACACATTTTTACACTAAAAATTATCACAATTATACACTGAAAATCAGTGAACAAATCGGTGAAAATGAAAATTTTAACAGTACACATCATCGAAGCAAAAAACCAAAACTAAAGCTAAAAACCCATGGAGAATTTGAATTAAAAAACCAAAACTGAACCAAGTCGGAATCTCAAGCCTAATGTCCATTTCGCTCATGTAGAAAAACCCTTGGTCCCTTCTCATCAAGATATAGTTGTGGCTTAGAGTGAGTATGAAGCCACCAGCTGTGGACCACTGCGAAATGAGGAGGGGATCCTGACGCTCTCCCTCGATAGTGTCCCGGGACGGATCCCAAGGAGCACACTTCAGGGAAAACTAGGACTTCCTCACGCGATCCTAGAGACAAAGAGTCGCCACCTAATTTTTATCGGGAATTAGGAAACCCAAGTTTGACTCGCCCAAAATTGAATAAGGTTACTCGCCCTTCATTACCAGAAACAAGGTTCGGGGGTCTTGGTACGAGAGGGGAAGGAGCCCAAGCAGGACTAAAGCACCCCCTCCTCGCCCTACCGAATGGTAGGCCTTGATTCAAATATCCTTGTTATTAATTCATAATAGATGTTGTTTCCTCAAACATACTAGATAGATATATACATGGCAAAAAGAAACATCTAATGAAAATCATTTCAAGAGACTAAATCAAGTAGAAAGCGGATGCTCATGCAATACAAGGGAGAAGTATACTCACAGTGGCTAGTCCCGCCCGGGACCGATGCAAATAAAGTAAACATGTCATGATATGCAAAGGGAACGAGAAGACTTACATTGGTTGACTCAAGCGGAGTCGCGAAAGCAAAAAGAATGGAAACGTGCAATGCAATCATGCAACAATCCTAGATAAGATGTCTCTAACAAATAATCATATAAACGGAGACTACCCTAAAGGAAATGTGTCGTTGAAATCAAAGTTGTAAACCTAGAAAAATTCTAAAAGAAAGGATAGAGATAGTACATGATACATGGGCACTAAGCCACATGTAGACGAGGCAAACCACAAATCGACGTCCGGGTCCAAGGCACTTAATTCTCTGCACTAAGACACCAAAGAATACCCAAAGCATTGCAAAAATACAAGCAAACAAATGATATGCATGATAAACAAAGAAAACATGTCATCAATCAAATTTCCAGATTCAGCAACCTCTAATGAATCCTATCAAAAGTGGTCTTAAACATGAGCTGGATAAAAACCCTTTTACAGAAAGTTAGATACATGTCTTAGGGAACTTCTCCAAAAAGTGGGACCTCAATATCAATTTTATTGTTTGAGAAATAAATGTTTTGGGAACAGTGGATCAGGACTGTCCACTGTTCTTGTAAAAATCATAATTAAATCTACAAAAATCATATGAAGCTCTATTTGGTGTCAAAAGAAAGCTATTTCATTGTAGTATATGATAAAAATAAACCCATGGACATTCTGTAATCACAAGGTTTCTGAAAAAGTGTTTTAAACAGACTCTGTTATTCTGGAAATTTGGTATCATTTGACAAATGAATGCAAAACATAATAGAAGTATAATAGAAGTTCATGAATCATGTTAACCAAGTTGATTTAAGCTTTTGATCTCTCATCCATTTATCCTAGGTGATTTCTAAACCAAGTTTTATTCATCAATTGTTGTTGAGTGATCAAGGTATGACCATTTTGTATACATAATCATATTTGTAATTAAACTTAGAAAATTCCAGAATAGTTGTATCAACTTTAAACGCTTAGAAAACGATCCTAACTCGATCGTATGCTCACGATTTTACATCGGCATATAGATATATGAGTTAGGAATCATCCCCAAAAAGCGGAACGTCGATAACTATTATAGATTTTCTGAAATTCAAGCACAAAGAGACGATGTTCAAATCTGTCAACCGATTTCTCAACAATTTCTAAAAATAGTATATGAATCCTAAAAGCTCTCAAAACGGACCGGATGAAAGCTAATTCATCAAAGTTTACCCAGAAAATTTGAAATCCATCAAACTATGGGTTTTGATGGACCAAATCTAATGGACAAAACCAATCTGCTTTGCTGAATTTTTATCTAGTTCATTTTAAAGTGTGAGGAAAACATTTTAGTGATAGTTGAAGCTTATTAGAGAGATCAAACTCATAGATCAACTTAATTATCAT
Source organism: Hydrangea macrophylla (assembly GCA_033977485.1). Taxonomy (NCBI): domain Eukaryota; kingdom Viridiplantae; phylum Streptophyta; class Magnoliopsida; order Cornales; family Hydrangeaceae; genus Hydrangea; species Hydrangea macrophylla. The sequence goes on along the minus strand of CM066989.1, from coordinate 106,755,249 downwards.
GATTCCCAATCAATTTAGCCCTCAAGTTCTATGAAGAACTTTTAGATCAAGGATCAAAGGGACTTATAAATATCATGTTGGAGATGAAATTCAATAGGAATTCTAGGTAATAGGAATAATCAAGAGATAGGTATGAACATAGAAATCATCCTTCTCATAGATCATATTTCCAAACCATCATGGAATTCAAAATAGATATATGTATATATATATAATCATGTATGCATGAATCTAAACTAAAATTGAAGAATGAAACCAAAATTGAAAATCAAAGTGAAAAACAATCTCTAATTGTAAATTATCAATAAAAATCAAAGAGATTTGGATCTAACTATGTGAGTGTGTGAAGAACATGAGAGGAAGAAGATGAGTGTTCTAATAAGTAGAAATAGAACTAAGTTAGATCCAAATCTTATAGATCTATATATACAAAGTAGGAATTAGAGATGAACTATAGTGTTTACCTCTTGGAGGATTCTCAATTATAAGACCAAAATTGATTTGAAGATCTTCTTCTTCAAGTGTTATTCAAGTGTTCTTCAAGCACTCATCCATGGAAGTTGAGGGAGGCAATTGATGTTCAAATTGTGGTCTAATTAGCCTAAGTTAATCTAAATTCAATTCATAATTTTCTCTCTCTAGAATTCACCTAAATTGAAAGTATATTCAAAGTATACTCCTCTCTCTTGTATGTGCTTCTATGTGTGTTTGTATCTCCAAGTATATTCAAGTGTATCTCTTCCAAGTGTCTAGTGTGTTAAGATGTGATCTCATATGAGATGTATGAGATCTTATATAGAGTTTTGAAGACTTAGCTCTTAAGTTTCAGGGTTAAAACAGGATTTTTAGAGCTTAAAAGAGGGTTAAAATGGCCATTTCGGAGCCTAAACGCAATTTCCAGGCAATTTCCTCGCAGTGGGAAGCTTCTAGAAGGGTCTGGAACTCAAAAAGCTCCGTGGAGGACACAAATGGAAGTGGCGGTTATGGTGGGACCCTCCACCCCCATACCCAAAACCGCCATTTACTATTTGGGTCCCTCTGGTCACCCACAAGCTCTGTTTCAAAAATCACGTGCACTGCTTTTCCAGATTTTTGTAAAAATGCTTTTTGGTGTCCGAAATCGTCCGTTTACGTACCGTTGGAAAGCTGTCAGGTTGAATTTCAATATAAAAATATTTCCAGAGGTTTTATAATGAGAATTGAAGTCCAATTGAAGTCCGGAAGTCCTCCGGAACTTTCGTCGTCTTTTTGAAATCAAATGACGTCTTTTCCAAAATTGCTTTCAAATGTGCGTCGATTTCGAACTTTTCTTTAAAATTGAATCTCTGGATACCTAGAATACTGCGTTTAGAACACTTAATGTTCATATAACCCTGAGAGAATATGAATTCTGAGAGATGATTTTGACAAAACCGGGATTTATCCATGGAAAAGGGCTTTTCTGAGCTTGAAGTCACTTTCCGAAGTCCGATCTTCTGATTGTGTGGAATCCAGTACCTTCCACGGGGTACTTTTCATCATCGAATCCTCCAAGACGTTGTCCACCCTAAATCCTATCAGTGTGGTCAAAATTGGGTGTCTACACCAGCTGAGGCGTGGCCGGAGATAGTGGCAATTATCGGCATCGAAAGAGAGATCAGATCGACGATGAGGGATTGAATTGGAAGACGTGAGGAGGAGCTGATTAGAGACATCGGTGGAGTTATTAGCCTAGGCGAGATCGTAGCCGATGGAAAAGAACTTGCTGTGCGCGGTGGTGATGAGGGCGGAGGAAGTGGAAGATTTAAATCGGAGGTGGTAGAGGGTGGCGGTGATGGAGTTGAGAGACTGCCGACCTTCTCTCTCTCTCTCTCTCTCTCTCTCTCTCTCTCTCTCTCTACTTACTCTACTTTCTCTCTTTTTTTGACTTGATTTTGGATATATATATATACACACATTGGATATGATTTTGAATTTGAAAATTCATTTTTTTTAGCAATGATTGTGCATATCTGAATATAGAAGGGTAGTGTGGTTCAAAATTAAATTTGTGGACCTATCACCAAAATGTTTTTGGGAGTAGACCTATTACAATAAAGTTACACTAAAATGAATTTAATACTGGTTAACCCTTTTTTTATTTCATGTATTTATTTCGAGATCTACGCACCTATGGATGTCAATTTTACAAAATTAAGAATACATGTTCTAATCGATTCATGCTTATAAAAAAGGGACTTATAATTAAATTAAAAGTTATGACAACTTCAAGTTTTTCAGGCATAAAAGAGTAGTTTTGAACAAAACAAGTACAAAGGGCTTAATGGGTTGAGAACAAGAAGCATGAGTTTTTGCTAGACCATGTTTGGATAAAAGGGACTTTGGCTTAAGCCCCCCAAAATTTACATGATTAAAAAAATATCTATATGCAACATATGCAATCAAACCCCCTAAATTTTAGAAGGGAAAAAAATTGGGTAGTATTTTCTTCCGAATGTAATTTAGCTCTCTATGATATATACCTGTATTTTAGCTGTAATTACAATGTACATGTATGCAATGAGGTTCTATGTTCATACCTTGTCTTTGGTGAATCTTGAGCACCAATTGATTGCCTTAATTTCCCAATCGATTGTCAATCTTCGAGGTCCAATCGATTGCCACTTGTCGCCTTAGTCCAATTGATTGCCAAATGAGCCCAATCGATTGCCCCTGACTGAACTTGATCTCCAAGCATTTTCTGCGAGGATGACAGCACCTGCTTGTGCATGCAACCCTATGCCTATATATACTTCATTGGTCCTTAGACCTGTTTTGGCCAAGTTCTTGAGCTCTCCATATATAGACATACATATATTTTCATACATACTTATGTATATATACACATGTATATATATACAGACTCCTATATCCACACCTACACACACTGTCAGGAAGAGAAGAAGAAGAGCAGAAACAAGAGAAGGAAAAGAGGGAAAGAAAGACATAGAAGAAAGAGGCAGAGAAGAGAGAGAGAGAGAGAGGAATCACCATTAAAGCTCAAGGTTCAAGCTTCTCAAGCATACCACCTCACCTACACACACTTGTGAGTTCTCAAACTCACTTAGTAGTTATATTGGATATTTTTATGATTTTTTTGTACGAAGAAATGGAACTCCTAATGTGTATTTTCAGTTCTGGACATTTTCAGCACATTCTTTTGAAGAAGATAAAGTATCAATCAATTGGTTCTTTATCCAATCGATTGAACTTTGTCCCAATCGATTGGTGATTTTTCCCAATCGGTTGCCACTTTTTGGATACCAATCGATTGCCCTTTTTCCCTAATCGATTGCCACTTTAATTTCTCCAATCAATTATTGATGTAGTCTAATCGATTGTACTTTAACAGAATGTTGTTAATCCGTGTTAAGTTGTATTATGTCATCACATGTCTATCAGAGCTTTCTATTATTATTCTATCATACTAGAACGAAACTTTAGTATGTTACGAATATATACGTTGGAATAATAGACCTAACGTGATCTAATAAGTAAATCTTTAATATAAGGACAAGCGCATTGAGAAGTCGACATGCATAGCATAGTATGTGGTTAGTTGCGGAGACTGTCAGTTGGTTCATATGGTAAGAGTTTAAGCGATCGGGGAGATTGTTAGTTATGTTTGGTTCAGTCTTCTTGTGTGGATCCTTATTTGTTGTGGCAAGTGATAGCCATGACTGTGGAAAGAGAAATGATGATTGAGATGTTTAACGACTGGTATTATGATACTAAGGCACATTGTTTATGTGTAACGACAGGTATGATAATGCCAAGGTATGTTGTGAATGTGTAACGATCGGTACTCCGTACCAGGATTCGTCGTAGAGAATGGGATAGTTGGGGTTTCATACCAGGCTAACCATTATGCCACGAGAATGGGATAGTTGGGGTTTCGTACCAGGCTGACCATTACTATGATATATGAAAGTAAATCAAAATCTTTAGGATGGGAGTTTCCGTTGAACCAACGTATGGTTGGACATGCATGGGAGAATGAGTCAGTAACGTGGACACATAGTCCATGACATTGTAAATGGTGTCATTGAGTCGCATATAGTAAATCGGAACGCGTAAGGACGAGAGCATTGAGAGAGCTATTTCTTAATTGCAAATGATGTTAAAGACTTTTTATTATGATACCCTGTTAGTTTATTTCTCACTCGACTTTCACAAATTAACGGTGTTTATGTCGCTGGATATATTCGTGTCTAGCTTTCCAGACATATAGCTATGCGAGTGAGGAACATGTTGATGAGGGCTACTACCCGAAAGAAGACGGTACCTGGGATGGTCAAATCGAGGATGGGACTAGAGAAGGACATCACCAAGATGACGACGATGTCTATGCCACATGAAGTCTGGGGGTGGGTAGTAGTTGTCTTTTAAATTATGTTTTAAACTTTGATACTTTATAATAGGCGAGTGTGCCTTAACACCTGGGTTTCAGTTTATTACTAGGTTAGGGTTTGTAACAAGATCTTTTAAGTTTAAGTTGTTTATTTCATTTTAGCATTTCAATTACTGCTTTTATATCTCTGATAATTTAGACTTGTGTTGTGGACAATCAAGTGATATTCACCAGTCATGGCCTACGGGTCCAAAAATGGAATTTTATTTTCCCATTTTTTGCTACGTCGGGGTGTGATAGAATTTTTGGTATCAGAGCCTAGGTTTGCTTGTGCTCACTGATTATCAGACGTGTTTAGTGTTTCTATTTAAGATTTTAATATATGAGTCTCAGAGTTTAGTTATGATATTAGATAGTTTCTTTTTTTTAGGTAGCATGGCACCCACATTCGTCCCAAATGTGTATGGAGGACATTGGGTGTATGAGTGTCGTATAGAGCCAACAGACCTGACAAACTATACCAAGATGATTCGACAGAGAGCTATGACCACTCTAGAGACAGACCTATGGTATGATATGCATATCATGAGAAATAAGAATCCAGAGGAGCTCCATGTGGAGGCGATCTATTGTGAAACACACTGAGGCGTGTTGAGAAGAAGTCATTAGAGATTTTGCATGACCTAGGGATTTATCATTACTTGATTAGGATTGTCAGACGTATGCCGCCACCACTTCCAGAGGAGCCACCTCCCCAAACACCACCACCAACCCTGGAGGAGGAGGATGAGTAGATAGTATGCGATGCCGCTGAGGTATATGACGATGATTTGGTTGGTTATGACAAGGTTGAGATAGAGCTAGCACCTCAGCCGATTATTGTAGTTTCAGATGATGATGATGAGGAGGAGGATCTTGAGGAGGACGAAGATATCATAGGCGCCGTTGAGGATCTTCTAGCCGATGAGGAGTTGGAAGATGAGGATTACGCGGAGTTGGAGGATGAGGATGATGAGGAGCCTGACCCTGTAGAGATGGATGTACCAGTAGGGGAGGACATTTTAGTGGCTGAGGAGGGCTTTATAGCTAATGTTGTAGTACCTCAGGTAGTACCAGGAGGCGCAGCTGACATAGTGCAAATCGCATCACAGTGGGCATATGAGTAAGGATTGCCAAGCACCGCGTGGTGGGTACTATGGAGCGCCAACCCAAGGACAACAAGGACCACTAAGATAAGTTCAGATGAATGCAATCATTCTGGAAGGAGTGGGTTTCGATGAAGAGGAACAACAGAATCTGGAAGGTACGCTTGTACTTTTCCACCATCAAGTTAGAGCTTTATTTGATACGGGCGCTTCTCGTTCATTTAGTGCTATTAAGGTTGTGCGTGAGTTGGGATTAATACCCAATGCCCTTAAGATGGTTCATAATGTTGTGTCACCCTTGGGTGTGACCGTTAGGTTGGAAAAGATGTGCAAAGATTGTCCCCTGACCCTAGAAGGTAGAAACCCCCCAGCAGATTTGATAGCTCTGTCAGTGTTTGAATTTGATGTGTTTTTAGGATTTGATTGGATTACCCAATATAGTGCCAATTTGAATTGTGTTAGTAGAATGATTTTCTTTTCGTTACATGGGATGTTGTCTTTCAAATTCTGTGTAATTCTTCGAGTGATGCGTTTCTTACGAGTCGGCTAGCTGCGACTGGAAGCATCAGTTCAGAGATCACCATTGCTCAGATTCCTACCGTGCAAGATTTTGAAGATGTATTTCAGACCATATCCAGACTGCCGTTGAAGAGAGAGATAGACTTCTGTATAGAATTGGTGACCAGAACGCTACCAATTTCTAGGACCTCGTATAGGATGACACAAACTGAGATGTTGCAATTGAAGAAGCAAGTGCAAGAGCTGGAAGACTTAGGTTTTGTTCGACCCAGCACGCCACCCTGGGGAGCCCCAGTATTGTTCGTGAAGAAGAAGGACTGGTGCAAATCTTGGATTGGGAAGTCAAGAAGCTCAGAAACAAAGAGATTCCGTTGGTCAAGGTTTAGTGGAAACACCATGATGAAGGAGAAGATTCATGGGAACTAGAGTCGGAGATGCAAAAGAAATTTTCAGAGTTGTTTTGATATTCACTTACTTCTGATTTCGGGGACAAAATCGTTAATGAGTGGTGGATAATGTAATACACATATTTTTGCTGTAATTACAATGTACATGCATGCAATGAGGTTCTATGTTAATACCTTGTCTTTACCTTGTCTTTTGTGAATTTTGAGCACCAATCAATTGCCTTAATTCCCAATTGATTGCCACCTGAGCCCAATCGACTGTCCCTGACTGAACTTGGTCTCCAAGCTTTTTCTACATTTTAAAACTCAATGGCCTATAGCCTCTTAATCCTATTGTATAGTGATATAATATTAATTAACCCTAAATTGATTGGCACGTAGTCAGATTTTAATTTCAAAATAGCATTTTTTTTACTTGAAAATTAATGTTTGACTTACCAAAGATTGTTGCTGAACAAAGTGTAGACTAAATTTCCTCGTAAAAAAGGAGCGGATAAGTGTCACCGTAATAAGTGTCACTGTGTTGTATTTGGAATATTGTGAGTTATTTTGCTTTTCTTTATTTAAATATTAAAAATTAGATTTCATTTTGAATTATAACATTGAGTATTATTAACCATGAAGGAAACTCCGAGAAAAAATAGTAGATGACTAGCTTTACTTCTTATTTTCTTTCCACTTTCCATGAACCAAATAGAGCCTTACAGTTTCCATGGTGGTATGTTAAGATCCCGTGTGTTTAGATGTGGACATGAGATTCTTGATTTAGTATAAAATATACTATTGCAAGTTTTTTTTTTTTTTTGGTTATAAAATAATATTTCAAATTTATTGAGTAGAAATGGTTGCAAATTTGCAATATTAAGTTGATTCAATACGTACCCGTTGGATAAGCAAGTTTGCAACAATTTTAGAATATTATTACAAGTTGATTCAGTACGTATCACTTGGCTCAACAAGTTGGATACGATATTATTACAAGTCTACTCTTTTTTTTTTTGCTTGACAAGATCAATTTACAAGTTGATTCTTGACTTTTGGCTGTTGAAGTAATTGGCCAAGGGAGGATAAGGCTTGTTTGGTTCATGGATTTAGTAAGGAAAAATAAAAGAAAAATATTAACACAAATGATTTTCTTTATTTGATTTGATAAGGAAATTCTAAGCCAAATAGGAATGAAGAGAATTAAGTGTTAGTTGTGTAAATAATAAATTTTCAATTTTCTCCGTCACTGTCGCCGGCGCCATTGCCATTTTCCATAATCGTTGTTCGAGATCATTGTATCTACTTGAAGTCAAATTTTATCATCAATTTTGTCAACTACAGTCCCATAATTCATTTGGTCATAAAATTCTGCATAATCTTGTTTGGGGGTCTACTTTTGGTTTGGAATCGTTGTCTTTATAAACGATTGACGTTGAAGTTATTGACAATTTGTGATTGGTTGGGAGTGGCTTTGATGAAACTTTTGAGCAAACATGATTAGAAACATCGACATCAGCACATACGCACTAATGTGAAATTTTGTAAAATTTTTGTTTCTAAAATTTCACAAAACTATTTTACTTTTTTTTTTCCTGCTTAATTTTTAGTATGTTAATCAATTCGAAGAGATGTACGATATACGTGGATATATGAAATGTTGTGCCCAAGCTCACGGAATCAATCATATAGTGAATACAAGCTATAAGGACCAAAAGAAAATCAGCACACAAGATTTCTATGTGATTCACCCTACAGGGCTAATCTACCACCATGATGAACGACTCCTTTATTGACTGATTGAAGAATACAAAGCCTCACTCACAGTAAATACTTCACTCCACACACGCTTTCTAACTCTTTTATGAGTTTTCTCTCTTAAATTCTCTCTCTAATTTAAGTTCACATCATCTCTCAATACATCATATCATCCTATATATATTCCTTAATTAATCCTAGTAGAAGAAAATTTACCCACATAGAAATGTATACATCTTCACTAAGATAACATTTCCCTACAAGTAATTCTATATAATTAGGAGACTATTCATCTACGAAAATTTGCCCAAAAGTGCTTTTCTATTCCAATCAGGAAAGCTTTGAGTTTAACAATCTTCACCTTGGGATCAATTTCTCAAAGCTTCACCTTCTTGAGCTATAATCCACAGCTTCACCATCTTCAACATCTACGTTGTATCACCTTCATTTTTCTATGTATTTCTCCAAATTTTCATATTCCTCTTTGTAATACTCTCTGTCATAGATAATAAGATCTGTTTTCCCTTTCCCTTACTATTTAATATGATTTATGTATGCTTGGTGGCATGTTGGGAACTTTGGGAAAGCTTTGCTTAGAAAGCTGACTAGAGCACTCGAGGGACCTTGAGCGCTCGAGCTCATGCGAGCGCTTGAGCCATTAAAAGGGGTGAAATGACTGTTTTCCTAAAAAATGTACAAATACCCGTCCAATTTCAGCACTTCCTGCCAACCAAAGAGCCTGAGAGTGAGCCTTAGGGAGGGAATTCTTGAGAGATTCTCATCCATACACCCTCATATGCATTTGCATGTGCCAATCCAAGCATATACATACATACATTCCCATATCCACCCACATGCATTCACACATTTTGATGTTGGGAGTTCAAGAAGACTAAAAGAGGGGTCCAGACGATGATCTCTTCCATAATCAAGCTCTAGAGAAGAAGGATTGAAGCTCTACTAGCTCTATCTCAAGCTTTCTCAACATTTTCTCTATTATATCATCATCTAAACATCATCGAAGTATTTGTGAGTATAAATTCTCACTCAGTAACCTGTAGGATCAATTTTTACAATATTTTCATTAACATGCAAAAAGATCTATTCCAGTTTGCATACACACTTGTGACTTAAACTTAGGAACAATTTTTTTTTGCAAAGTCTGAGCACTCGTGCTAGACTGGAGCGCTCGAGCCTCTTGAGCGCTCGAGTGCTGCTATTTTGCTTTAATATTTGTTTTGTTATACTTGCACTAGACTTGCATGTACAAATTTATGTGTTGCAATTCATAATCAAGAATTGCATGGTAGCATTCTTATATGTGTACACTAATTCATTTACTCAAATGAATGATGTGCTTAAAGCTGCATTTCACTTATGAGTGCCTATGTGCCTAAGGATCGGACCTTGAACCTTGATACGACAATGACGATGATGACTTTCGTAATGCGACAACTTTGATAATGGGAGTAACATGTGCGTAATAAGATTGAAATTTATAAAATAACTTTACGCCTTGTCGTTGTGCTACACGCAACGTACTTCTATTCATTGGTCAGCTTTCTTGGAATTGACGTAAGTATTCGTGTTGAGTCTTCGGAATAACTTTCAAGTCAGATCCCATTAATGTCATCAACCATTATTATCATCACCAACGGATACCATAAACACATTCATCCAGCAATGTTAACATCGATACTTGATACCGACACCAATGATCAACATGATTCCCATGACTTGAAAGTTATATTCAGATGTGAATATATTACCATATCTTGGTTGAGTCTACTATTAAAGCACTTTACTACGCTCTTCGGCAATTAAGGTGCAATAGTTACTCACCAAGCGGCTATGAAAGCACTTTTATCCTAAACCAACAGCTTATGCCAAAATTGTGAACGAGTAGTGGTTGATGGAAGTGGGTTTTGGAGGCGGTTATCGTTCATTCTTTTTCAGTCGAAAGTCCTGGAGCAATTCGAGTTGGTTTTCGTAATCAGGAGTCCAAGTAGTCTTATCTTTTGGTAAATTGTAAATGTGATTATAAGCCAACTAAGGATAATGAGCCTAAGCGTTTTCTTAACTGTTGCTAAAGGTGCTTTGTAAGAACTTATGTTCACTCATAAGCTGATGGGCATTTTATGCCGCTCGACCTTCCATGTCCAGCGATGCTAGGTTCAACAAGTGAGGTTTAGCTTGAGGCAACCACGATAGTGATGGGTACACTACTAAAGGTTTTACGAATGAGGGCTACTATGAAGATGAGTACTCAGGATAAGACTACTACGGGGACTACTTTGGGTTTGCTAGTTGAAGATGGAGTTCTTAGTCTTCTGTTTATCTTTTCTATTATGATGTAATAAATTAGTCACTGATGGACTTCGTGACACTAGATGTCACCAAACTAGTTTTCTTTCATTTGGTTTATGTTAAACCATGCTTCTGTAATATATTGTTAATGTATGACTCAGTATTGTTTAATATTATATGCAGCATTTGAATTAAACACATTTCCATTATTATTATTATGCTTCTTGTTAAATTTTCTGTTAAGGACAATTAGGTGAACCCTGACTAGTCATATGTTCCTAGGATCCAAAAAGGAAATTTTAAATTTTCCCTATTTTTGGTCTATTCTGGGGTGTGATAGGATTTGTATTAGAGCTCTAGGTCTAGACGAGCTCTCTGATTGTCCTACACTTCTTGAAATTTAAGATTACTTGCGCTAGTACTGACCATATGATAGTTTTATTTACAAGTCAGCATAGAGATAGTTTTTATCGAGGATTCGTATGATGGATACTTCCTATTACCCAACCACCTACATGTCACTAATCAGGAGTTATATCTTCAAAGAGTCAGAGATTGTGCTGAGCGAATGTTAGAGGAAATTATTTGGAGAGTTATTCACGTCGATGGTATTCTGGACTTCGAGACGGTACGTGTTGAGGCTCTACACTGGGTATTCACAGTGATCCGGATGGAGAGATATGGAGGTTATCTTAAAAGATATTTTGCGTTACCAAGAGCTATTGGCACGAGTACTCCATCTGCCTCCAGATCATGCAATGCAACCGCCATTATTAGTACCTCTCGCACCAACTGTACCCAAGCCAGAGGCAGATGATGATGATGACGCCGATGTTGATCCTGAGGAGGATCCCATGGAGAAGGGGGACGACGGAGGAAACGACGACGACGATGATGACGATGATGAGGGTGGTGATGATGATGAGGAGCCTAGCAATCTCGCTGAGGCTATTGATGATGATGAAGAGGACGATCCGGAGGAGGAGCCAGAGGATGTAGCGATGGAGGGAGACTTTGAGCATGAGGAGGAGCCATAGTATCCTATAGAGGATGATGAGGACCTGGAGGTAGTTCTAGAGGATGAGGATGAGATTGATGAGGAAGGACCAGAGGATGATCAGCTCAAGGATGACTTAGCTACTGGGCACGATGAGGTTATTCCTACAGTACAGTCGGACCCACAGATAGGAGGTGTAGCCTGGTTTGAGGATTTGGACGATCATCATGTTGGCCCTATGGTTGATGAGTTTGACTTTTGGTTGGATTGGGTGCCACTAGAGGAGATTGTTCTACCTGAGGACGAGATTCCACCTATTGCTTCTAATGAGGAGGATTTTTGGGATCTCTTTCCCAAAGATTGGCTTTTCTGTTGGCTGTCTTTTGTAAGCCTCTGGCCATTTCTTTTGTGTACATATTGTGTATATGATAGTGGTATGTTGTAGATTTGTGTAGATAGCGCGGTTGTTACCACGCCGCTTGTGGTTATAGATGTAGCAACGTTGTATATGTTTTTGACTAATAGTGTACCTACTCTACTTGTAAATTTCATGTTCATGTTAATGAATGAACAATTTTGGAAATATGTTTACTTATTGACATTTCCAGTTTTATTGCTTATTAAATTTGTGAGGCATCCTCCTAAGTATTCTATTCTGTAATCCGCCTATTAAAAGTTGTCGTATCAACCAAAAGATGCTTATGTTAATGCACTGATATTCAAGTCATAATGGCTCCCGACACTAGAAGGGCAAAAACCGTAATGGAGTAGGACCAGCCAATCCTATTCTGAGAGAGATCTATCCAACGGGATTACTAGAGGCACTTGTAGGGAGAATTGAATGAGCTAATGCTATAGTGGGAAAAATGGAGAATCAAGGGAATAATAACAGAAACAACAACAACTAGAATCATCAGTGTGCACATCAAGCACAGGTTGGAGATTAAACAAGAGAGGTTCCTCACTCTCCGCCCAGAGAAGTTTGACGGGTTGGGTGAGTCATGGAAAGTGGAACAATGGTTGTGAGAAATGGAAACCATTTTTGACACTGTGGGATGCAACAAAATTGAGAAGCCCCGATTGGCCACATTCCAGCTTACCTACTCAGCAGTAAAGTGGTGGGAAGCCGAGAAGGAAACTATTAGAGCTGAAGCCGCTAGAAGAATGAAGTGGGGCACTTTCAGGAAAATCTTTCTGGAGAAGTATTTTCCCGAAGAAGAAAAAGATGAGAGGGAGAAAGAATTCATCAGTTTAGTCCAAGGTAATAGAATGATTCGACACCACACAGTTTGAACGGTTGTCCTGCTTTGCCTTGCACATGTTGGATACCCCACAGAAAAAATTGAGGACTGAACCCATACCTCAAGCATATGACGATGACTCAGTTAAATCAACCCTTTGAATCCATGGTTCGTTTAGCCTCGAGATTGGATAAGGATGATTGTCAAGGGCTGAGACAACCTACATTTTGACCACCACCGAGATTCAATTCAGGATCGAGACCCCCAGTGCCTCATTGGGGAAACAAGTGCACATAGTCGGGAGAAATAAAACCCCAAAATGATCACCAGAGACCTCAACAAGCTCGAGTGGCAGCACCCTGACCCCCGCCGCCTCAGATCAGAGCCCCAGTCCCAACAGAAGGAGCCTCAGCTCCCCCAACTGCCCTAGATAGATATCTGAGAGACTATTTCAACTACAGTATACCAGGTCATCATGATAGAGATTGTTATGTCCCCCAAGACTTACAGTCGAGACAAGATCATCTGCTATAATTGTGGTAAGAAGGGCCACCTGAGTTGAGACTACAAGGCACCTCGCTAAGTGTACTACTGGCCAGTAACTCAAGGATAGAATGCCCAAACTCATTTGAATATGATTATTCCAAAAGTGGCAAGATTCAATGCTAAGGCCCAACAAAACATGGAAGGTACGCTTATGCTCTTCAATAATTGAGTTAAAGCTTTATTTGATACTGGTGCATCGAATTTATTGTGAGTAGAACTATTCTAGATTTGGGTTGAGAACCTCAGAACCTTTCCATAGCTTTGAATGGCGTATCCTCGTTGGGAGTATCCGTCAAGTTGGGTAAGTTGTGTAGGGAATGCGCCATTAACCTAAAGGACTAAGACCTTCTAGCGAATTTGGTGGTATTATAGACGAGAGAGGTCGACATTGTCCTAGGAATCAACTGGTTGACTAAGTACCATGCCAACTTGGACTGTGTTAGCAAGTCGATTACCTTCTCGATACTTGTAAGTTAACCCCTTTAGTTTTTATTACAACCCGTCGAGCGACGCTTTTCGCACAAACTACTTAGCTGCTATTGAGGGTACAAGTTAAGAGATTACAGTCACTGAGATCCCAATGGTGTGAGAATTTGAGGATGTATTCAGGGATATCTCAAGGTAACCACCCAAGCGAGAAATAAACTTCTGTATAGAATTGGTACCTAGTACTATCCCGATATCTAAGACTCCATATCAAATAGCACCGACAGAGATGCTAGAGCTGAAGAAACAAGTACAAGAATTAGAAGACTTGGGTTTTGATTGACCTAGCACATCAGCGTGGAGTGCACTGGTGTTGTTTGTGAAGAAAAAATATGGGACGTTTCGACAATGCATAGACTACAGGGAGTTGAATAAGTTATCATCAAGAACAAGTACCCATTGCCAATGATCGATGATTTATTTGATCAGCTCTAAGGAGAGACCATGTTTTCAAGGATTGATTTGAGATCAGGCCACCATTAGCTTTTGGTAAGACCAGAAGATGTGCTGAAGACTATATTTAGAACTAGACATGGACACTATGAGTTTCTAGTGATGCCATTTGTTCTAACAAATGCCCTAGCAGTGTTCTTGGATTTGATGAATAGGGTATTCAAGCCCTGCTTCGTTCAGTTTATTATTATCTTTTCAGGCCCTGCTTTGATCAGTTTATTATTATCTTTATCTATGATATTTTGATCTATTGGAAGACCAAAGAAAAACACGAGAAGCATGTGAAAATTGCATTATAGATACTTAGAGAGAACCGTTTACATGCAAATTTCAACAAATACGAGTTTTGGCTCGAGGATCAGAATGGAATTTTTGTGGATACTTCAAAGATTGATGTAGTGCTAGATTGGAAAAGGCTGAGTAATGCCTCAGAAGTTAGGAGTGTTCTTGATTTGGCGGGCTATTATCAGAGATTCATAGAAGGTTTCCCTAAGATTGTAGCCCCTTTGACTGGTATTGCAAAGAAGAATTTGAAGTTCAAGTTGGAGGATAATCATGAATACGCATTTCAGGAGTTAAAAGAGAGAGTGACTTCAGCGCCAGTGCTTGCAATACTGAAGAGCGGTGAGAGATACACAATCTACCATGATGCTTCACACCAAGGTTTAGGGTGTGTACTGATGCAAGATGGGAAGGTGATAGCGTATGGATCAAGACAGCTGAAGCCACATGAGACAAACTATCCTACACATGATCTTGAGTTAGCCACAATCATTTTCACCTCAAAAATCTAGAGACATTACCTCTTTAGAGAATGGTTTGATTTATTTTCAGACCATAAGAGCTTAAGATAACTATTTTGTAGAAGAATTTAATATGAGATAGATGAGGTGGATAAAGCTATTGAAGGACTACAACTTTACTTTGTAGTACCATCTTGGTAAGGCAAATGTAGTTGCGGATGCATTAAGTCATAAGCCTCGTGGGGTTGTTGCTTCTCTTATGATTCGGGAATGAAGATCATTGGAGACCATAGCAGAATTTGATCTTCAACCCGCACAGTCAGAGATAGGACGATATTTTGGGTGTCTCGTAGTTTAACCAACAATCATCGGTTGTATTCTAGAAGCTCAGTAGAAAGATGAAGAATTGAAGAAGTGGTTCACTGAAGTATCGGAAAAAGAACCAGAACAATGGAGTATCAGAACGAATGGAGGATTTAGATGCAGAGGCTGACTTGTTGTACCCAATGTGGGGAAGCTTAGAACAGACATATTAGATGAGGCACATAAGTCGAGACTGGCTGTCCATCCACGAGGAACGAAGATGTGCAAAGATTTGAATAGAAACTTTTAGTAGGAAGGCATGAAACAAGAGGATGCTGAACATGTATCTAAGTGTTTCACGTGTCAACAAGTCAAGGCAGAGCACCAAAAATTGTATGGATTCCTACGACCACTGTCAATTCCAGAATGAAAATGGGAGCATGTCACCATGGACTTTGTGGTTGGATTGACAAGATCACAACAAGGTCACAACGCCATTTGGGTGATAGTAGATCGGTTAATGAAGTTCACTCATTTCATTGCTTATAGTATGACTTACCCAGTGGAGAGATTAAGTCAGATGTATATTCAATAAGTGGTACAGCTTCATGGTGTCCTAGTTTCGATAGTATCAGATCGTGACTTAAGGTTCACCTTAAGGTTTTGGGAGAGTTTGCAAGAAGCAATGGGAACTTCGTAAAGGATGAGTTTCGCTTTTCTTCTGCATACTGATGGATAGACCGAGCGGACTAACCGAGTTATAGAAGATATACTTAGAACATGCGTGATTGACTTCAAAAGATCATGGAAAACTCACTTGCCCTTAATTGAGTTCGCCTATAACAACAATTATCACTCAATCATAGGAATGACTCCATTTGAAGCATTATATGGAAGACTGTGCCGTTCACCATTATGTTGGACCGACGCTGGAGACGGTATGCTTCTTAGACTGGATATGGTTTGAGAGACCAGTGAAAAGATCAGTATTGTCCTAGATAGATGAAGCCAACTCAGAGTAGACAGAAGAGCTACGCGGATAAACGTTGTAATGATATAGAATTCAGTGTGGGAGATCATGTATTTCTCAATGTATCTCTAGTTTAAGGTGTTGTTAGCTTTGGAAGGAAGAAGGGAAAGCCGTCACTTTACTATATCGGACCATTCGTAAACCTTGACCGTGTAGGCAAAGTTGCCTACCGACTCGCACTGCCACCAAGGATGTCTGGAGTACACAATGTCTTTCACATAAGCATGTTGAAGAAGTACGGTCACGGTGCAACACCAGTGATCGATTTCAAGGATATCAAGGTGAACGACAATGTGTCATATCATGAGAGGCCAGTACGTATTTTGGGCCAAGTGACCAAGAAGTTGAGAAACAAGGAGATTCCTTTGATGAAAGTACAGTGAAGCCATCATGACAAGAGAGAAGCTTCCTCGGAGATGGAATCATAAATCCGTGAGAAGTATTCAGAGTTATTCTATGATTTGTATACTCAGATTTCAGGACAAAATATTTTAATAGGTGGTAGAGAGATGTAGCACCTGCATTTTTCTATATATTTCTCTGAATTTTCGTATTTCTCTTTGTAATATTCCCTATTATATAATAAGATATGTTTTCCCTTCCCCTTATTGTTTAATATGGTTTATGTATGCTTGGTGACATGTTAGGAACCTTGGGAAAGCTTTGCTTAGAAAGCTATCCTAAGCGCTCGAGCCATTAAAAGGGGTAAAATGAATGTTTTGCCCTAGGGTCCTCAAAAATCTATAAATACCCGTCCAATTTCAATATTTCCTCTATTGTTAAACCAGAGAACCTGAGAGTGAGCCTTAGGGAGGGAATTCTTAAGAGATTCTCATCCATACATCCTTATATGTATTTGTATGTGCCAATCCAAGCATATGCACACATATATTCCCATATCCACCCACATGCATTCAGACATTTTGATGCTGGGAGTTCAAGAAGACTAAGAAGTGTCCAGAAGATGAACTCTTCCATGATTAAGCTCTAAAGAAGAAGGATTGAAGCTCTACTACCCCTATCTCAAGCTTTCTCAACATTTCTCTATTATATCATCATCGAAACATTATTTAAGTACTTGTGAGTATAGATTCTCACTCAGAAAATTATAGGATAAGTTTTTACAATTTTTTTATTAACATGCAAGAAGATCTATCCCAGTTTTAGTACATGCATATGACTTAAACTTAGGAATAGTTTTTTTGTAAAGTCCGAGCGCACGCTCGAGTGTTGTTATTTTGCTTTGATCTTTGTTTTATTATACTTGCACCAGTATACTCGTTTCTTGCATGTATGAATTTATGCTTTGAAATCCATAATCAAGACTTACATGGTAGCATTCATATACGTGTGCACTAATCCACTTACTCAAATGAATGATGTACTTAAAGCTGCATTTCACTTATGAGTGCTTGTATGCCTAAGGATTAGACCTTGAACTTTGATACGACGATGACTTCCATTATACGATAACTCTGATAATAGGAATAACATACGCGTAATAAGATCATAATTTGTAAAATAACTTTATGCCTTGTCATTGTGCTATGCACAACATAGTCTACACCTTGGTCAGCTTTCTTGGAATTGAGGTAAGTATTCATGGTGAGTCTTCGAAATAACTTTCAAGTCATGGGAATCCTGTTGGTCATTGGTGTCGGTATCAAGTATTAGTTTTGAGATTGCTGGATGAATGTGGTTATGGTATCCGTTGATGATGATAATAATGGTTGATGATATTAATGGGATCCGGGGATGAATATATCTTGATTGAGTCTGCTGTTAAAGCACTTTACTACGCTCATCGGTCGTTAAGGCATGGTAGTTACTTACCAAGCGACTGTTAAATCATGATATTAATGGGATCCAAGGATGAATATATCCTGGTGGAGTCAGTTGTTAAATCACTTTACTATGCTCTTTGACTGTTAAGGCATAGTAGTTAATCACCAAGCGGCTATTAAAGCACTTTTATCCTAAACCAACGGCTTATGCCGAATTTGTGAAAGGAGTAGTGGTTGATGGAAGTGGGTTTTGGGGGCAGTTACCGTTCAGTCTTTTTCAGTCAAAAGTCCTGGAGCGATTCGAGTTGGTTTCCGTAATCAGTAGTCCAAGTAGTCTTATCTTTTGGTAACTTGTAAATACGATTATAAGCCGACTAAGGATAAATAACCTAAGTGTCTTCTTAACTGTTGCTAACGCTACTTTGTAAGAACTTATGCTCACTCAGCTTGTATTCAAGCTGACGATGTTTTATGCCACTAGACCATCCACGTCCAGCGTTACCAGGTTCAGCAGGTGAGGTTCAGCTCAAGGGCAACCATGAAAATGATAGGCCGGTACACTACTGAAGCATTTAAGAATAAGGGCTACTATGAAGATGAGTACTCAAGAGAGGACTACTACGGGGACTACTATGGGTTTGCTAGCTGAAGATGGAGTTCTTAGTCTTCTGTTTATCGTTTCTATTATGATGTGATGGACTTCGTGACACTGGATGTCACTAAACTACCTTTCTTTTATTTGATTTCTGTTGAATCAGGGTCTATAATATATTGTTAATGCATGACTCAGTATTGTTTAATATTGTTATGCTATGTTTGAATTAGACACATTTCCAATATTATTATGCTTCTTGTTAATATTTCTGTGAAGGACAATCAGGTAAATCTTTAACAAGTCACGTGTTACTAGGATCCGAAAAGGAAATTTAAAATTTTCCCTATTTTTGGTCTACTCCAGGGCATGACATACGATACACAATATTCCCAAGTTCACATCACCCATGAACTTGGATATTCCATCACCATCATCAAACTATGCACCAACAATATCACCAAATCAGAAAGATCGCGCTCGGCCTTACTACTTGGAGTTTCACCTTCACCTATTGTAGAGGAGGTTGATGCCACCGAAGTTACAAGGGCCATTTTATCTACCTCTTCACCGACTTCTACACCATTCTTGTAGGCTTCGTGACTTGACCAATAAAACCTGCTTTCCCCAAAAGGACATACTGATTCCCAACCTCTCTGCCCATCAACATAACCTGATGTCATCTCTTCAACTTCATCAATCCATGATGTGCTACAAATGAACAACTCTTTGAGTTCAACATACCCAAAGAGATCATGTTACTCTTTAAACTAGGAACATGGCGAACACCGGTGAAAACCCTTGTCAATTTGTTTATCGTCTTGATTTCAACTATCCCTATCCCCTATACTTTGCTTGATGATCTGTTTCCCATAAAGACTTCTACTCCATCAGTTGATAAGTGGAAAACCACTCTGTATGAGAACACATATGCTAGGAACAAGCTGAATCAAGCACCCACTCCATCCTTTTCTTTTCATAGCTTGTGATTGCCAAAAGATCTTCATCTTCACCCCTTGTCATTGCAGCTACCCCAACTTTCTCAGGACCACCACGGTCTTCTTTATCCTTCTTCCCTTTTTGACAATAATTGGGTCTTATATCCTTTTTTCCACAATAGTAACAGCTTAACTCCCTCAATGACCGCCTGGCTCGTCCACCTCTACCATCGCCTTGGTTCTTCTTCCCATATGGTTTTCTATTCCCACAACTCACCAATGCTTGTGAATCATCTGAAGATTTTACATCTTCCATCTCCAACTTCTCACTCGAGTACAAAGCCTTTTTCACCAGTCCAGTGTGACTGAATCTCTCCCATAAGGCAAAGTGTTGAAAAGATGCTTATGGGTAGATTTTATCGAAGTCAACAAATTATGACTTTGTCTTCATCCTCAAGTTTAATACCAACATTGGATAAATCAAATAGCAATTTATTGAACCCACCGATATGGGATTGAAGATAAGGCAATTGGTGATTTTTTTTCCTTTTTTACGTACTTCAACATGAGGCGATTGGTGAAATTTTTTCCCATGTAGAGATCCTCAAGCTTATTTCACAACTCACTTTTCGAGGATTCTCCCATCACATCATACACAACATCACGGATCAACTCAAACAGATGGTGCTTACCCCTTTTGAGTTCATCCACTCCCAATTCTTGTCAGTCCCCTATGGGTTTGCCATCCTTCCCGTTCAACGCTTCTACAATGTTTTGTTAAACCAAAACATCTTTCATCTGTACTTACCACATGCTAAAATTCTTCTTTCCATCAAACTTTTTTATCACCCATCATGTTCCACTATCGTCACTATTTGAATCCATGTATGGGTTAGCTCTGATACCACTTCTTGTGCCCATACGCACGAAATCAATCAAATAGTGAACACACATGAAATAGAAATGGACAAAAAAAAATCAACACACAAGATTTCTATGTGGTTCACCCTATTGGGATAATCCACCACCACGAAGAACGTTAAAGAGTACAAATCCTCCCTCATAGTAGATGCTTCACCCCATACACACTTTTTAACTCTTGTATGAGTTTTTTCTCTCTTGAATTTTCTCTCTAATTTAAGTTCTCCTCATCCCTCAATACATCATATCATCCTATATACATTGCTTAATTCTAGTAGAAGAAGATTTACCTACATAGAAATACTTATTCACTAAAAAAATATTTCCATACAAGTAATTATAAAATTAGGAAACTATTCAAATACGAAAACTTACCCAAAAGTGCTATCTATTCCAATCAAACAAGTTGTCTCGCGCCCAGAAACAACGGGGTGGCATCGACCTCTTCTATAAAAGGCGAAGGTAACACTCTAAGTAGTAAGGCCGAGCTCATATCTTTCTGATCTTATGATGATGGTGAAGCCGTTGATGATGGTGATGTAGTTCCCAAGTTCAAGGGTGATGTGAACTTGGGAATATCGTGCAGATAGATGATAATGAAACAAAGAACAATGAAGTGGAGAGGTTGATGGCCCTATAACTCATAGATGCCAAAGATGGTGAACCTGTGGAGTGTAGTTAAATATAGTGACGATTTGAGAAATTAAGTTCAAGGTGAATAGTCTTGAGAAT
Source organism: Hydrangea macrophylla (assembly GCA_033977485.1). Lineage (NCBI taxonomy): Eukaryota > Viridiplantae > Streptophyta > Magnoliopsida > Cornales > Hydrangeaceae > Hydrangea > Hydrangea macrophylla. Next base: position 106,733,996 of record CM066989.1, on the reverse strand, counting down.
TGAACAAAATTTCTCAAGACTGGATTGCCGCTCGAGCGAGCTCTCAAGCACCCGAGAGCTGCTATGGTTTGAAAAATGAAATGTCCCCGCCTCAGAGCTCCATGGATTGTTTCCAAAGGGAAAAAGCTTCCTATTTAATTTGTATATGAATACTTGTAAGGGAATTGAAGAAGACTTACCATGTGGGTAATCTACTTTTTCTAGGATTAGGCAATTGTATTTTATATAAACAGTAGCATATGGTGAGAATTATGTGTATGGAGAGAACTTGAATCAAGGGAGACAATTCAAGAGAAAACTCAATTAATAATTACTGTGTAGGGTTTATATTTTCAATCATAAAGGGAAGTCGTTCTTTGTGGTGGAAGATTAGCGTTGTGGGATGAAACACGTAGAAATTATGTGTATTGATCCGTGGGCTTGGGCGGAATAACACTCACACTTTTTCTTTGATGTAATACTAAAACTTTGGAATTCAATATGGACAATGATATATAAAGTTGAATTTTTTTCACCAAAGTAACAAAAAGTTACTTAAGAAATTAGATTTCTCAAAAAAGGACTCTTAAGCCTCGTTTGGCAGGCCGGATAAAACTGTCGGATTGGATAGGATATGAGTATTGGACTGGATTAGTAATCCTGTCGGATAAGCTGTTATGTTGTCCTGTGTTTGGAACGTGCTGGATAAAGCTGTCTAATAAGTTGTTTTGTCCTAATCCTGTGTTTGGTGATCGAACCGAGATATAAGTTCCGGATAATAACTAAATTATTGTTGTTTAACACACACACAAAAAGAAAAAAAATTAGAAACTCTGGAAAAAAAAGAGATGTGAAGAAAAAAAAAGATTTGAAAAAAGAATATCTAAAAAGAAGAAAAAAAATTAAATTGCAAATCTGGAAAAAACTATTTGAAAAAAAAAATGAAATAAAAATAATTTTCCAAGAGATTTCCAAACTCCTTTATCCCACCTAATACCACCTCCCTCTTCGTATAGATTTATCCCAAACTCTATCGGATAAAAAGCCTCTTTGGAACTAAAAGTCATCTATAGCACTACCAAACACATGATTGGATAAAAGAAAGCCAATCCCAAGCTTTTATCCAACCCTCCAAAGATGGCCTTAGGGAGAAAGAGAGGAGAATAAAATATAATCTTGCGTATTGCTTGAGTAGAAATGGTTACAATATTACAAATTGATTCAATATGTACCTCGTGACTCGAGAAGTTGTTCACAACATTATTGCAATTTGGATGCAATATTACAAGTTGTATCTTGACTAGGATCGAGGAGTTGTTGGCGATGTTATGTCCTTGACAAGAAGTTCGGGTCAGGCAGAAAGGAGGATCAAGTTTTGTATTCTCTATAGATTTATCGAGGGAAAATAAAAGAAAAATGCTAAGAAAGACATAACAGAAAATAAATTTGTGGTTCTTATTTTGCCCCTAGTTTTTCCTCATATGATGTTTCTCTTTTTTATTCTCTTACTAAATGAAGGATAACTGCAATGATCTGTATTTAATTTAGAATTCTGGCCACTAGTTTTTGTTGTTTTTTTCTTTTTATTTATTTTGTTTTCTTTCTCTTTATAAAATGCATTTTAGTATGTTGTAGTAACGACAAAATTTCAAAATTTCAGGCTCCGTATTAATACTTGCAACACTTAGGTGTAACTAACTCAAATGTGTTTAGCCTTTTTCCTTTTTTAGGCTTGTGTCATCAATGTAGTCTATGCCATCATTTTTTGGACGCTAATAATAATTGCCATTAAATGAAAAGAGTTTCTAAGTTGAAGACTTTAATATTGCAATTAATATTACATAACCTAACTCAAGTTTAGGTGCTTGTTTTTATTATTTATTTTCATCAAAACATCGAAATGTTGTAAAGTGGATAATTGATCTATGACCTACTACTTAGTGTGCAAAATTATGTAGAGTTGTGTGGGAATTATCAAAATAGGATCTTATTCAGTCTAACTCTACTTTTCTATTTGATTTTTGTAAGAACCAAGTGTAGGTTGGTTTGATAGAGAACTTGTTTTAAAAAATTTACTTGAGTGGGCATGAACTCGTATGTAAGAAAAAGAAATAGACACTCACCAAAATAGTTCTCACAAGAACCACATAACATTTGAACTTGGACTGCCAAGTCCTATTTTAAACTTTCTCTAACAGGCCCACAAGCGAAATCTTGTTCCGAATTAAAACTCATCACCACCATAAAAGTCATAGTACAAGTTGCACTTGTAAATACCAGATAACCATGGACAATCTCAATCAAGTGGGAGCAAATCAAAGGTGGGGAAGTTGTAGGAAAAGTTAGGTTTAAAATTTATTTAAACGCGAGCGAAAGATTAAGTTACAAAAACTTATTGGTAGCCCGGATCTACTACTCATTAACTCTATAGATGCATATACACAAGAGGGAGAAGACTTTATGCCTCAGGTCTTGAACCCAATTATGATTTTCTTCATCCTTGATGATGCAGTAGCCTCCACTAGTTTATCTTTACCCTTATGTCTCCTGTGAGTGCTTCCCAGAGAGGATATAGATGGTGGGTTCTCAAATAGGGATGATAGAGAAGGTTTGGGAACCCTAAACAGTTTCTGCAGCTTAGGGATGTTAAAATCGACGAACTCTTATTTCTGGACGCAGCTGCCCTATTTATAGATTCCCATAACTGAATTCACTTTCAATCGATTGAAGTGGCTTCGATCGATCGAACCTTCAATCGAACCTGCCTTGACTTCAATCGATTGGGACTCCTTCAATTGATCGAACTTGTTTTGACAAGATCTCATGTGCCTTTCCAAGCATCCTAGCAGAGCTAAGAGTGGGATCTCCTAGATTCTTTATTGTTGTCTCAGACCAGTTGTTAATTCCCATGACCGAACTTTTGATCAGCAAACTAATCAACTTATCAATTAACTTTTACTCCACTATAAAACGATAACTGAACTCCAACGCAAAAGAACATATTTGAAACGATAACTAGACTTGTATGGTGTACTAATGTCCCTCTACCGTTATCATTTATAATCATATTCAGGTAGTCGGATTACTGTTACTGTCAACCTGAATCATGATTACTTCTTATATTCCTTGAGTCCCATTCACCCCTCATGATTACCAAACATGTTGATAACTCTTATCAACAAGACTGCAGTTCTGAGTAATCAACTTTGTGACCTTCTCAAGGGAATGCTTACTCTATATTATAGGGTAGATTCTATCTTGAAAATACATGTTCACAACCTTTTGAACATGACATACCCAAGATACACAGGTGTTGATCTTTTATAGACCTCACTGATTGGTAAGTCAAAGAAGCCATATCCACAGTCTGTGTTCATAATTGTCTTAAGATTGAGAACACGTACTATATACAAGTTACGAGTTCCTATCGACTGTTGATAGCCTTAAGCGTTAATAGGAAAGCTCAGGTCCGTCAATGCACTATAAGCACCATCATATGAACTAAGAGTTAAACTCTAGTGATTGATATTCATCACTTCATCCAATGGTAGTTAATTATGCTATAGTGTTGTATGGAAAATATTATGGAAGTGTTGCCAGACAAATGTCCTCTTGAAGTGAACAATTTGACGAATCAGACGAGTAGAGAAACAGAGGAACGAAATTTCTCTAAATAGGTTCAGGTTGCCTTCACCAAAGATTAAGGACTTGGAATGTGAAGAAAACTGAGACTGGTTTAAAGGAAAATAGAGCATGAATTCCATTGAACCATTCACAGAATAAAGTAAATTAGAAATGGTAATCTCACCTTCTAATTGAAGTCTAAATACAAAGCTACTCCTAGCAATCTGATAATTAAAGATAAAGGAAATACATGACGCAAAGTATGAAAATATGCTAAGTATTCTTGATCTCAGGGATCCCTTCTCCTTGTTTTTCGTCACTTTAAATAGGTAACAGTAGTGATAACTGCTGCCCCTATACTGAGAAACTGCCCACTATCTCCATGATCTCGGAATACTGGGCTTCATTCATGACCACGCTTGTTACCGCTTTGTATCATATGTGTCATTCATTTAATTCAACATAACCTCCAACAATTGTCCTGCCACTGACGTGACTTGCATCCTCGATTATGGCGTTGTTGTGTTGAATTAGCCTATTTTCTCCATCAGTCTGCCTTCATACACATTCAACATGTTATTCTTTCTCAAATTTGGTAGACCCACTTTTAATATTATTTTGTGGTGCAAACAATGCCCCCCAACATCCCTTTTAAGTAATGGCGCGAGCAATCATAACTTGATGGGATGTTGTTAGTTTAAATACAGGTCCACCAAATCATAACTTCCTTTTAAGAAATCAATCTTATCTCTTGACTCCATAACCGCCAATTTTTTAGGGAATAATAAGATGACACCCTAGGGATAGAGATGATCTTTTCTTGAAAAGATAGTGACCTGACCCTCATTTATTTCCTATTTGTACCGTTATAACACCTACATCCTGATCTTTAGGACTTCTAGCTTGTAATCAGTGCAATCTTTTGGGGAAATCTCATTTTTGAAACAAATTCCCATTCAAAATCCTTTCATATCCTTCTAAACCTCTGCCACTTAAACCCTTCTTCGAGTTTTCTCAGCCCCAAATTTCTTCTTTACCTAAAATCATTTCATTCCTTCTTCAGTCTTCTTCTATCTATCATGGCTAAAAATCCTCCAGAATCGAATGCATCTCCCAGTATAGAGGAGATCGCCACTGATCCTCAATCACGGGCTAGAGAATCTTTGAGACAATTTTGTGCTACTGCTTTCGAAGGTGTCAATCTACAGGTAATGGCATCGTCGCCTGACTTCGCCTCCCCCATTCTCGGTCCAAGCATAGAGTTCGTCCTTCCTCAGGTTTCTAATCTCTTTCCCTGTAATTGTCTTTTCTTGTTTGAGCATCCTAATCCCCTGCTGAAAAGATGGAACAATAACAATGATGTTCGTTTTTGGCCATCAAAACCTCTGCTAGAATGGCTAACCTGGGTGGCCAGAGTTACTCCTGTCACATCAGACGAATGGCGCAGGCAACATATCCATGACCTAATACAATTGACCACCGTGCCATGACCTATGATTACCCCCCTTCTCTCCTCAGCTCTAGCCTTTTGGTCTGTTTCCACTAACTCTTTTCATTTCCCTTATGGGATGATGTCCCCCACTCTCCTCGACCTAGCTGCCCTAATCGGGGTAAGACCGGATGGTATCCCAATCAATGCTCTATTATCCCAACAGGTATACCCTATTTCTCCCATTACCTTCAGTTTTGAGAAAAATACCAGCTATCAATCTTTTATCCTAGAACACAAAAAAATGGTGGTCCTTTGACTAACGCAGAGTATCTTGGCTTTGTTATCTTCTAGGTTAGCAGATACTTAACTTGTCCCCCTTCTTTCAAGGTAGTCAAATTCGATCTTCCTATGGCCCTTGCTTTAGATTCTGGTCAAGTTCTCGCATTAGGCCCCTTTCTTCTGGCTTAAATTTACCGAGGCTATTTTAGGATGATCAGTAGTAATCTGGATACTTGGGTTGGTCCTTTATGGATCCTACAATTGTGGCTCCATCTATATTTCCCTAAGGTTAGCCCTCCTTGCACGACCGTATCTGACTCATCTGTTTATGGCCAAAATTTGGCCACATATTCTTTCAGCCCTTTTGGGTTGTCGAATTGTTTAGGCTTCTTCTTATCCCTTAGGACTCCTACTCCCAATAGATTCTTACCTTATCATCCTCCTTTGTACGGACCGGCCTGGTTTAAAGATTCCCTTTCTGAGCCGAACAATTACCCCGAACTGTGGGCATACTACTTGGTCTCCCGAGATTGTCACCACAGAGTGACGAAAGAGAATTCTGGAAATAACCAATGCGGCGTGGAATCTTATTTCCCAAACTATCAAGTACGCCAATTTGGTCTAACCCAAACACTTCCTTATCCCAATTTCTTGTCAGCCAATCTAGATTTCTTGACTCGTACAGTCTTTAGGTCCTATGAATCAGTTCAACAGGTGGATGAACTCAATAGACTTCTCCTCAATCAGTTTGAAAACTGATCCTTCTCTCTTCACCCTTCGTCTACTCCTTCCTTTGATACTTTCTGGATGGATCATTTTGATCATTGGTTTGGGATTTTGATTTATTGCTCAATATATTGTCTCCGCTACTATCACCAACTACTGATCCTTCACTTGTTCAGACTGTAGGCAAAAGAAAGAGATGCCTATGTATGGATCCTGATATCAAAGCTGATTATGATTCCATTGTCAAATTTGAGGAATTTTATAAGCTAAAATGGAATCCTCTGAAGCCTCCTGAGTTAATTTCTAAGGCGAGTCGCATCAGCGTCCGGGTAAAAAAGTAACGGGTAGAAAAGAAGGCTCGTGAATATTAGAAAACATATGGCAAGACTCTAAACTGGCAACAGTTTTATGCTTTTGCCGAGAATTGGGTCAGAAAGACCTGCCCTTTTCTACCCTTGACCGAAGTCAGCATTGTAGACCTGTGGCTCAGAATGATGTGCCTGTAGGAGTTACTGTAGCAGGTTATCAATTTGAACACTCTATACCCACTACCTTTGGTGGAGTCCCTACAACCAGTCATCAGGCTGCTTGGGCATTTCCCGAATTTTCCAGCCAGTTTCACCTCTTGGTCTCTGAAATTTCTTTAATAGCTTGATACCAAGAGATGAGGTTTTTATTTTGTTTTGATGTTATTTTCCTCACTGCTCCTTTTCTTTTGGTCAAGTTTCTAAGCCCCGCTGCCGCCGTGTCATCCAAGAAGAAGGTTGTTTCTCCGAAGGCTCCCACCTCCATTCCAATCCATCCTAGTTCCAGGGACACTAAGCTCTCAGATTACACAGAGATGGTGAAGAAAACCTCCTTGGAGGAGACTATCTTTGATCATCCTATTAATTTGGAAGAGGATGAGGATGAGCACGTTCTTCAATAGAAAACCCATAAGGTAGCTAAAAAGGCACGGCTTAAAGCCCGAGCTCATAATAAATTGCAAGATAAACCGGCATTGAGCAGCTCTCAGCCCTCTTCTGACTCCATCCAGAAATCAGGGATTGCAAAAACTACAGAGTTTTCCCTATCCTCTTTAAAAAGTCCTCCCCTTGCCAAGGCTTCACCACCCACTGGCCAAAGCGATACCAGAGTTTCAAAAAACCTTGTTGATGACCCAGATCTTCTCCCCAAAATCTATTAATATTCAAAGACTCTTTTTCCTCAACCTCCTTCCTCAATAGTAGGACTTGGTTCCTCTGCTTCTATGATCCACGCTTCTTTAGATCCTCAGTTACCTTCCAACATTAAGGATCTCCGGCTTCGAGCTCAAAATCTCAGGCAAGCCCTTGCCCAAAGGCTTGGTTCAGCCTCCTTACCTTCAAAGCCTAGCCCAACAAAATCCACCCCAACTTGTACAGAGGATGAACTTCAAGCAAAGAGCCTTTTGCCTTCCTTACGCTCTTCGACTTTCAGAAATGCTATAGGACAATAGGAAGCCATTGAGAATGTCGTATCCTTGCTTTCTAATGATTTTGCTGGTTCTTCTTCCTTCTCATTGTCGGTTTCTTTTTTGTAATAGTTCAAGAAAATTGCTAGCACTATGGCTGAGGCAACCCAAAAACTAGCTGACGTGAAAGAGGTCTTTGAAAAGAGAGAAGAGGTGACCAACCAATGTATATTTTTGGCTGATATCGTAGAGGCTGGGATGAAAAGTTCTGCCTTCCTCTTAGAGGAGATCAAGAAAATACGGGCTGACCTTAAAAAGATGGAAGCTAATTTTGTTTCCCAGTAGGCTAACTTAGAATTCCAGAATAACTTGATCAACTGACTGAGAGATTTCAGCCTTGGATGCACAAGAAGAATCATGGTTGGCTATTCAAAAATCCACGACCACTGCCCTTTCCCAGATTGATGAACAATGGACTCAAGCCCTGGTCCTTCTAGCTCCCTTTTTTCCATGATTTCTTCTCCTTTTTCTCTTGGGACTTTGTAGTTTTTTGTAGCTTCATATTCTACTAAGTGACTATGGGGCCAAAACTACTTGTTTTTGTTTATGCAGCCATGTTTGGCTCTTATATGGCATGCTCATATTCGTATATCAGTTTGTTTATTAACATACCATGCTTTAAGGTCTTTATCCAAATTTATCAGTCTGAGTTTGGAAATTCTCGTGATCCAAATTTTCAGACTGATCAAGAATAACCCGAACATCCTGGGCATTCTTAGCTTCTTGCTCCAACTGGCATAAACATGCTTCCTACATACAGGGCTTATACTTCTTTAAATATTTTCCGTTTATAAGCCTGTTGTGTACTTCCCAATCTAAATTTCTCAAGTGGTAGGCCTCCCCTTTTAGCACTTCATGAATTTTAAAGGGTCTTTCCAAGTTAGGAGACCACTTACCCAACCTATGGTCTTTGAGTCCTAATGGCAGAATAGCCTTCATAACTAGTTCACCAATGGAAAAAGATTTGGCTCTTACTCTTTTGTTATAAGTCTTTTCAGCTCTACGTTTTTGCAACCTAAGATGGTCTAGAGCCAAAAGTCTTACTTCATCCAGGTCTTCAAGTTCTGTTAACATGGATTAGTTGTATTCATCCATGCCCATATCATTCTACCTAGCAACTCTTAGAGACTTAACAGTTAGTTCCATGGGTAACACGACATCATGACCATAAGTAAGTGCGAATGGTGTAGTGCCCGTGCTCGACCTTTTTGAAGTTCTGTAAGCCCATAAGACTTTAGAGAGCAACTCATGCTAAACTCTAGGAATATTGTCCACCATTTTTTAAACATTTAGTTTAAGGATTTTGTTAGCTGATTTCGCTTATCCATTGGCTTGAGCATAATATGGGGTTGAGTTGAGAATAGTAAAACCATACTCAAAGGTGAATTCCAACATATTATCCCCAGTGAAGGGGGTACCTTGGTCAGCAGTGATGGTTTGTGCTAATCCAAATCCATGAATGATATTTTCTTTAATGCACTTAATCACTTCGTTCTGGCTGACTGATTTAAGCGAAATAGCCTCTACCCACTTGGTAAAATAAATAGCTGCCACTAGAATGTATGCATGGTTTTTTTTTTATGAGGGTGGACTAATCTTACCAATCACGTCCATTGTCCATCCTCAAAATGGCCATGATTTAATAATAGACTGGATATTAACGGCAGGCACATGGTAAATCGGCCCATGCCTTTGGCAATCCTGACAACCCATAGTAAAATTGATGCAATCTTTTAAGATGGTAGGCCAATAATAATTATATTTTCTTATCAACCATCTCATCTTTATCCCAGCCTAATGAGCCCCACACAGCCCACTATGTACTTGCTTCATCAGTTTCAATGCTTTTATCTTACTGGGACACTGCAACACTGATTCGTTTGCCGATTTTTTAAACAACTCACCCTCAGCCAAGAAATAATGCATTGCCTTCCTTTTGATCTTAATATCAGCGTGCTTATTAGGATTTTCCAGTAATTTAATGATTGGCTCCCTCCAATCATCCTCATCAGCCTAAAGGGGCATCGCACACGCAGTGTCCCCCTCTTCTATAATTGATGACTTAGATATTTTTTCAACCCTGATCATCCTTTGGAGAACGTTTGTTGGGATCGTAAGCCCTGAAGCAATTTGAGCCAATTCATTAGCTTCTTCATTTTCTTCTCTTGGCATATATTGCACTGTTGACTCAGAAAAACTATCTATCAACCTTACCACAATTGCATGATACCTTTCTAAAATGGTATTATGCACTTTATATTTTTCCCCTAACTGGTTAATTACTAATTTGAGAATCCCCAACCAATTTCACAGTCATGGCCTTCATTTCGTATAAAATTTTAAGGCCAATGATCACAGCTTCATATTCAGCCTGATTGTTGGAACATTTAAAATCAAATTTAAATGAAAACTGTGTCTTTTTTCCAAATGGGGATGTTAGGATGATCCCTGCCCCTGCCGATTCCTCAATGCTAGATCCATCAAACCATAATACCCATGGGGTAACATATATATATCCAATTTCAATCCCTTTTAGGATTTCAGGACTTATATCAAGGCAAGGATGGTCAGCCAGGAAATCAGCCAAGACTTGTCCTTTGATAGCTTTCTCGGGGACGTATTGCAAGTGAAATTAAAAATAAGGACCATTTTGCCACTTTGCCAGTGATAATTGGTCTTGACAACATGTACTTAATAACATCAGTCTTACACATGACTTCCACTGTCACAGGTAGCATATAATATCTTAACTTAATGCAAGAAAAAAACAAAGCCAAACATAACTTTTCAATTGATGTATGTCTCTGTTCCGGCTCAAGTAATAAATTGCTTGTTCTATGCCTCTATTGTTAATTTGAACTAACAAACTTCCAATTAAATCATTAGAAGCTGAAACATATAATCTTAAAGGTTTGTTTGGCTTAGGAGAAACTAAGACTGACGGCTTGTCAAGATATCCCTTGATTTTCTCAAAAGCCAACTGGTGTTCTTGTTTCCACACGAATTCTTCTTCAGCCTTCAGTTTTAACAGTGGACAAAAAAATTTAGTCTTGCATAAAGCGGCGCAAAAAATTAATTTGGCCAAGCAATCTCTGTAGTTGCTTCTTGTTGGCTGGTGGTTTGGCCTCTATGATGACTCTGGCTTTATTTTTATCAACTTCAATTCCCCTTCGATGTACTAGAAAACCCAAAAAATTCCCTGCTGAGACACCAAATACACATATTAAAGGGTTCGTTTTTAATTGTTGGCATCACATTCTTTCAAAACTTTTTGTCAAAAACTTTATGTGGTCATCAAAAGTTGATTTCACTACCACGTCATCTATATAAACTTCCATCCATTTCCCAATCATGTTATGGAATATGGCATTCATGGCACGATGGTAGGTTGCCCCAGCATTTTTTAACCCGAACGACACCACCACCCATTCAAATGTTCCAATTGCCCCTGGACATCAAAATGCTGTTTTTCCAATGTCATCTCTAGCTATAAAAATTTGTTTGTAGCCAGAGTGTCCATCCATAAAGCTGAGGATCTTATGCCCAGATGCAGAATCAACCAACATGTCAGCAATGGGCATAGGATACTCATATTTTGGAGTGGCTTTATTAAGATCTCTAAAATCTATGCATATTCATAATTTTCCATTCTTTTTTATAACGGGAATGATATTCGAAAGCCATTCAACATACCTAGTTATCCAGATGATTTCATTCGCCGTTCTTCTTAGAGATTGCTTGTAGGGCTTATATCCTAGCTTTATTGGAAGTTGATGTTTTACCAAACTTCTATCCAAATCGAGCATTTTGTGGTAATCCCAGGCAAAATAATCTTGGTATTGAAACAACAAGAGTAATTTGTGCTTAAAATCGTTGGAAAGAGTTGGCTTATGAATGTTATTCTCCTGGGACCATCTGTCCCCCCCCCTAAGTTAACTTCTTCTAACAAATCTTGAACCTCGACCTTTCCATCATCCAACTTAGGTGGTGCCTGCGGCATTTCGGATTCTTGGATCTGATCTAGCTCACCTTGCTCAGTCTCTTCTTTCACACAATCCGATAAACAAGCTGAATCCTGAACACTTAGATGCACATCATCCTAAATTCGACGCATAGTGTCAAGATATACTACAATGTGGTGTTCTTCCATTAAACAACATTGTCTGATTCAGCATATTCATGGCTTCCTCCACTTACTGTGGGAGTGATCCCCTTAGGGTGGCCATTTTATCAATTCCCCAGAGTCATAATGGTGCAATCTCCATATCATAGAATTTAGCTTCAGCCATATGAGATTCAACAAGAAATGGTTTCTTATCTGCTTCAATGATTTCTGGCTTATCCACTTCTGCATTCCAAAAAATCAAACATTGGTGCAAGGTAGATGGTACACACCAAGCGGTGTGAATCCAATCATGACCTAGCAGAGCATTCTAGTGAGAAGTAGTATTTACCACGAAAAATGCTGTTAAAGCAGTTCTGCTTCCAATGGACACTGTGATCGAGAGCACACCTCTTGGCTGGACTGATGCCCTAGAAAACCCCACTATGGCTACATTGGCATCTATTAAATCATTGCTGGTTTTTTGCAACTTTTTAAGCATATGTGAAGGCAGTAAGTTAACAGAAGCTCCATTGTCTACCAACACTTTTGACATTGGGACACTGTTAAAATTAGCATTGACATGTAATGGTTTTAAGTGTTTGGCCATTCTAGCATTTGGCTTATCAAACACGATAGCCATTTTCTGCCTTGATTCTGAAATTGGCACATTTTGAATAGCAGGTTTTAGTGTTTGGGCTTCTTCTGTGATGTACACCTAGGCTCTGAGTCATCATTAACGTCTCCTTCTAGACCATCAGGCTACCAGTCAAGGGATACAAAATCTTGTGGCATTGTGTAAACCATGCTATCATCATGTTCCATATTTACATTTTCTAACTGGCTTGAACATGGCAAGGCTACTGATTGTTCAGCATCAGTCTGGATTGGATCACTTATAGGAACTTCCTCATTCTAAGCCAATACCCCAAACTCGTACTGAGCGAGGTTATCTTTGCCTTCTGACTGGTCTGAACTTAACAAGCTTACTGATTGCTTGGCTTCAATATGTATCTCTCCACTTAAAAGATTTTCATCATCCCGAATAAAACTTCCAAACTCAGACTGATCAAGACTATCGTCGTCTGAAGGCTAGCAGTCCATTCTTTTCATTTTTGCCTGGCCAGTATACTCATCAAATTCTGACAAATCATCCCCTATTTATTTAATGGCGACGTTTTTCTTGACATCACCCTGATTTTCTAAGCTTGCATCAATTTTATGAACCCATGGGTTAGACTTTCCTTTAAATCTTCAGATAAACGGTTGTTTTTTCTTGTAGGTAGCCTTTTTCTGTAACATGCGCCTTTTTTGGGTTCGAGTTAAAAATGGTGGGTCATGGTACTGAGGGAATTTAGGATGCTGGACATATATCCAACGCCCATCTTGTAGTACAGGTGGCAACACCTTTCTTGGCTTGGTATTAGGATACATTGCTGGCTCCGGACATCTTTTTTGACCTTGACTGACTGAACCTTTGACTTAAGTCTGTGGATGATGATTCCTCTCTCTTTTTGGCTTGCTCTGCTTGCTTGTTTAGGGAATCATCACCTCATTACCCTTATCAGGCCTTTCTCTTTCATCATAACCTGAAAACCTCCTAGACGTTGGATCACCTTACCCTGATTGCTTCGTCTTCTGAGGGTTCTTTCATCATTTTCAAAACATTATCATGCTTCCAGAGCGGTACTGCCAACCTCTCTACGCAACTGATATAGAGAACTGGCTGTTCGCTGGCCTCTGCTAATTCGTGTAAAGACCTTCTTGTCATAATGTATGACTCATAAGAATTAGAAGCATGATAATACACTCCCTTCCTTGTATCGAATGGCGGTGCTTCTGGGTTGAGGTTTCTAGACTGAACTCTAGGCCTTGAGACCACACTTTTCATCCTCTTTGTTTTAGAAACATTCTTAATCTGCCATTACAGTTTGATTGGCTTTGTCATGTTGGTAAAATTAGCTAATACCATATTGACATGCGTTTTAGCCACGAAAGAGTTTTTGTCAACCTGTTACACAGGTTTATCATTAGGGAATTTTATGGTTCCGTTCTTTATCCACTTTTGTATGGACTCACGAAACGTTGTACAATTATTTGTACTATGAGTCCATTTATTATGCCATTTGCAAAAAAATTTCCCTTTTATTTCATCGTTCGATGGCAAATTATGTGTCAATTTTATTTTCTTTTCTTTTACCAACCATCGAAGATCATGTCTGCCCTAGTAATATCAAAATGTATTTTTTATTAGGCTTATCAATCTGACTGGTGGTATTCTGTTCTTGAGCTTGGGCTGGTTTACGCAGGACATCACATATGAATGGCTTTTGAGTAGTCATTTTAGCTGCAGCGCATTTGTATGTGTTTTCATCTTCTTTGTCAACCTGAGCTTCATCCTCAACTTCCACCAAGTGCATAGGTTGATGATGTCCTTTGTAATACATACCCCTTGATCTATTTTTCTTTTGATTTTCCTCATCCATCACTTTTTCGTACCGTGCCACAGCATCAACAATATGGCACAAGTCGGTAAACTGTTGACCCACAAACTGTATTCTAAGTGTAGATTTTAAATTATCGATGGCTAATCGCACGTATTCTTCCTCTGGCAACCTAGCCTTACACCTATTCTGTGCAAATTTAAATATAGTGATAAATGTCTCTACATTCTCTCTTGCATTTTGTTTTAATCTAGCCAAATCGGCAATAGTCACATCTGGGTCAGTCTGATAAAACTGGATATGAAAGATTCATTCCATATCTTGCCAAGTTTGAACAGAGCATGCAGGGAGGTTCACATACTAAGTAAAGGCCAGTAAGTGAATTTGCAAAACAACCTCAATTTTAACATATCATTATAGGAAACCTCGCCACATTGTGCCGTGAAACGAGCAATATGCTCTAAGGTGTTCTGTCCATCCCCACCAGAGAACAGAGTGAATTCAGGTATTCTAAAGTATCTTGGGAACTTGAACATTCTATCAATGAAGTCTGGGTATGGTTTTTGACATTCTAGGCGTATAGGGGCCCTAAATACTGTCCCAAACTGTACTCTTAGCTGGTCATTGACCTGCTCCCTAACTTGCCCATGTACATGTTCTCTAATGACATCTACCATTTCATCCCTATTTATCCCCAAAGGAATATGGCCATGAATATCATGATGATAGGGATTACGTACCTTGTTTCCAGTAGGCTGATGGATTGGAAAATCAGGTCCTCCATTGTGTACCATGGGTTTCTGACATTGGACTCCTGCTGGTGCCATCGGTTGCTGATGCCCCCCAGTATGTCCTAACAGTGACCTGGGTTGCCCCCCAGTCTGCATTGCTGACTGTTGTTGCCCCCTAATATGTTCTGCTGGCTGATAACACCCTCCAGTCTGCCATCCTGACTGATGAAAGTGTCCCCCATTCTGATAAGTCTGTGCTTGGGATGTACTTGCCATTTGAGCCCCTAATTGCATAGGTGGGTTTGCGTTTGGCAACAAGGGCTAGACTGACGACCCTCCTAATGAAAAACCAGTAGTTTGTGGATGGGAACCATCATGGTAACCAGGCCGATGAACTGGTACCATCATTTGTCCGACATAGAACCTGTGGTGAGTGCTTTTATTAAGACCATTTGATGCCCGTTGAACACCTGTAGGCCACCACACTCTGTCCCATCTGGTTCAGTCCCGGTTGGTTACTAGAACTTGATGCATGATAAAATATACCAAATCCAGGATGAGTTGAAAAACCAGGTATTGTAGGCCGGGCTAGAACCTTGACATTCCCACAACTCAGTTGTGGAGCCTGATTTATAGGAATTTGTGTAGGCTCCTTCTGGGCGACACTTTTAAAAGAAGACGCTGGACCAAATTTTTCCGTCATGCACGACATCTACCGGTCAATACTCTTAGTAATCTGATCTCCCATGTTCTGCCTCATATCCGTGAACGGTCTTACAATTGTAGATGTTTGTTGTGAGTTGGCCTGAAGCCAATCATGCAACACACTGTCTAAATTGAAACGCATTGCTAATGCATATTCCTTCAGAGCCTGTTGGTCTGGCCCACTTGTAGTGGTCTCAACATTTCCAAGCTGTTGTTGGAGTGATTCATGACTGCCAGTGTGAGACTGATCACTGGTATTACCATGAACCTCCCCTTCAGCGTTTTATTCTACTGTCGGCACATCCATTTCTGGTAGCGCCTCGACCCCTTTATCTTTTGTCAAATTCTTTTTTGGTGGCATGATGAACTGGTCAATTCTTCACAAAACTCCCATCGGGCGTGCCAAAATTTGTATGGTGAATATTATGCAAGTGTTAAAGTGCGGACATGCCAGACAAATGTCCTCTTCAAGTGAACAATTTGACAAATCAGACGAGTAGAGAAACAGAGGAACGAGATTTCTCTAAATAGGTTTAGGTTGTCTTAACCAAAGATCAAGGACTTGGAATGTGAAGAAACCTGAGACTAGTTTAAAGGAAAGCGGAGCGCGAATTCCATTAAACATTCACAGAACAAAGTACAATTAGAAGTGGTAATCTCGCCTTCTAATTGATGTCTAAGTACAAGCTACTCCTAGCAAACTGACAATTAAAGATAAAGGAAATACATGACGCAAAGCATAATAGGTGACACTTTAAATAGGTAACAGTAGTGATAACTGCTGCCCCTGTACTGAGAAACTGCCCACTATCTCCATGATCTCGGAATAATGGGCTTCATCCATGACCACGCTTGTTACCGCTTTGTATCACATGTGTCATTCATTTAATTCAACATAACTGCCAAAAATTGTCCTACCCCTGATGTGGCTTGCGTCCTCGATTATGGCGTTGTTGTGTTGAATCAGCCAGCTTTCTCCATCAGTCTGCCTTCGTACACATTCCACGTGTTATTCTTTCTCAGATTTGGTGGACCCACTTTTAATATTATTTTGTGGTGCAAACAAGTGTAAACCTCATGAGATATCCAGTCTCATCATCCATTATGACAAATTCTAAGTATCAATGAATAGTAATTCATATCTCACTTGTATGTATCTCCTTCACACACGAATTCCTTACTATGATATTTAAGGATTAACAATCATCTCATGAAAGAAACATACATAATTAAATATAAAGCTAATATCCATATATTAAAATATCAAAGTCTTATACATAGAATAATGGTTTGAGGGCATAAATCCAACAAACTCCCACTTGCACTCATAACCATTCAGGACTACATCTGAGACCTAGACTATCTAGAGACGATCAAAGACCTTCTGTGGCAAGGCCTTTGTAAACAGATTTGCAAGATTGTCAGAGGTGGCAATCTTGCTAACAGTCATATCTCCACGTTGAACAATATCTCGAATTAGATGATATTTCCCACTCTACGTGCTTTCCCTTTTCGTGGTTCCTTGGCTCCTTAGACTGAGCCACTGTCCCACTATTATCAGAGCTAGCGTAATAGGTGACACCGATGCTGGTACCACCCCGAGCTCCATAAGGAACTTCTTTAGCCAAACAGCTTCCTTTGAGGCTTCACAAGCAGCCACATACTCAGCTTTTATAGTTGAGTCTGCAATGCATTTCTGATTAATGCTCCTCCAACTGACAGTACCACCTCCCAAGGTAAAGAGATGTCCGGATGTCGACTTTCTTGAATCTTTATCTAACATAAAGTCCGAGTAAGTGTATCACACTGGAATTAACTCATTGCCGCCATACATAAGCATGTAATCTTTAGTCCTTCTCAAGTACTTAAGAATGTGCTTAACGGCTCTCCAGTGCTCTAGATCTGGATTCGATTGATATCTACTAACCATGCCAATGGCAAATCAGATATCTGGTCTAGTGCATAACATCGCATAGATGAGACTTCCCACTGTCGAAGCATAGGGAACTCTTGCCATAAGATTCCTCTCCTCATGTGTCTTAGGATACTGGTCCTTGGAAAACGCTAAACCATGCTTGAAAGGTAACAAACCTTTCTTTAAATTGTCCTTAAAAAACCTAGTTAGCACCTTATCGATATAACCATCTTGAGATAATCCCATTATCTTTCGCTTGCAATCCCGAAAGAGCTTTATCCGTAGGATATAGCTCGCCTCTCCTAGATCCTTCATATCGAAAGTACCAGCTAGCCAACCTTAACCGTTGACAACATTGCTACATCATTCTCAATGAGTAGAATGTTGTCAATGTAAAGAACAAGAAAAGCCACCACTTTCCCCTCACACTTCTTGTATACATAAGGCTCATCCAAATTCTGTATGAAACCAAATGACTTGACAGCTTGGTCAAAACGAATGTTCTAACTCCTGGATGCCTGCTTAAGTCCATAAATGAACTTTTGCAACTTGTATATCAAGTTGCCTTTCCCACCAGCAATGAACCCTTCTGGTTGCTGCATATAGATGTCCTCCTCAAGATTACTATTCAAGAATGCAGTCTTGACGTCGATCTGCCAGATCTCATAATCTAGGCAAGCAACAATGGATAAGAGTATTCTGATGGACTTGAGCATGGCCACCGGTGAGAAGGTTTCCTCATAGTCAATGCCCTCCTTCTGAGTATAACCTTTCGCTACAAGCCTTGCCTTAAAGGTCTCAACCTTTCCATCAGATCCACTTTTCCTTTTGTAGACCCACTTACAGCCAATGGGTTTAATATTGGCTGAAAGTTCAACAAGATCCCAGACCTGATTAAAATCCATAGATTCCAATTCAGCCTTCATAGCTTTAACCCAATGAGCCGAATCAACATCAGCCATTGCCTCTTCGTAAGTGGTAGGATCAGATTCAGATTCTACGGAGACTGTCACGCCCCGACATAGCATAAACATGGAAAGCGTTTAATTTCCTTTATGGACCCGTAGGTTGCGACAGTTTGAAGGATCGAATCTGTCCCAAACGTCGAACAACATAAAACCATAAATCAAAGTAGAGTAATCAAGGTTTACAAAAATTTTCTAACTTAATAAATATTACAACACGGGATCACCTAAAGGCACAGACCGCCTTGAAACAAAATAATATCTAACATCTATTACAATCATCCTTATTACAAAACTAGTTCATGACTTAAAACAAAAGATAAGGATAAACAGTTTCTCTTCAAAAGCAGCCTTTCTCAATTAGCATAGTCATATGGTCCCTCCTGATTATAACCTGAAAAGCCTAGACACGAATGTCCAGGACGCATCAAGGTCGTCAGCTTCGAGAAGCTGGCGAGTATTAAAAACATCTGCTCGAATGTAAAACATACTCATTTACTATTTTTCATTTTTCAGTTTCATTAATCAACGGGTTAATCATCGCAATGAATTCAATTGATAAAACAGTAAGAATCGCATTATAAACTTTGGTTCATAAAACAAGTGACCGTGCACGAGACCAATACCACCATTCTCATCTTACCGACTCTTTTCTCTCGACAACTCAAATACCCAACTCTCTCACTCTAGTATCTTTGAAATACTCCGATAGCCACACTTTAGCACAGGGGTGTCAGGGAATGTCCAGTTTGCCTCACACTTTAGTACGGGGTACCAATGAGTGTCCAATGCCTCACACTTTAGTACCTGATCCGCCTCGTAAATACCAGAGGAAACCTCACGTAGTGTCCAGACTCGGGTACCAGGGAATGTCCGTAGGCCACACTTTAGCACTTCCATGGGTTCCAGGGAATGTCCAATTTCGGCGTCACACACTTTAGTGCAACCATGGGCACCAGAGAATGTCCAGTTTTGCCACTGTCACATTTAAAAGATACTCTAGCAGCAATCTCAACACGTTACACTTCGGTTCACAATTGCCAGGGAGTGTCCACACAATCTCAACTACATACTCTTTTCCACACAGACCACCACTCACCATGCATGTACAACTGAATCCACATGAATGACATGTGACTTAATACAGAAATATAAAGTACTGGAAATGATAACCATGGATATACAAGAAGAAATCAAATCTTATATGAAATAACTGGTGAATTCATCAAAAACTACTTTAATTCGCTTTTACAACTACTAGTACACAAGCAGGTTCACTTTGAAGCAATGCCCTTAAAAATGAGTTATAAATTTTATGGATGAATTACATATCAAATGAAAGGTCTTTGAGTCTAGTTTCCAACACTTCGAACGGTCCGCGTTTTTGAGTTTTCTAGAGGAAGTTATGACCATTTTAGTAAGAGTCATCAGTGCTGAAACATGTCAATCGATTGGCAAAAGTGTCAATCGATTGGATGACATGGCAATCGATTAGATAACATGGCAATCAATTGGATATGTTTCCAATCGATTGAAACTTCATCCTTCCACAGTTTCGAAATTAAAAGCTAGTTTTTTTCCAATCGATTGAATCGATTTTGGTTAACTTTTCTAAAACTCCAATTTTCAAAGCTTCAATGGTGATTTCTTGTATATAGATAAATACACCTCTAAATATACTGAAATGTACATATATAAACATTGAGAGTGAGTTTACAATACTCACAGAGGCTAATTGTATTATAACTTCGGTACCGAGAATTCCGCCGTTAATTCTGTCGTTAAGAATTTTACTCCTCCGTTCCCTCTCTTGAACTACATCTATATATATCTATGTATATGTTTGTGTGTATATCTTATATATAGAGTTGGTGTGTGTGTTTGATCTTGAGAGAATCAAGGGAGAGTTGAGAGAGATAGAGAGATTTAGAGAGTGAATGAGAGAACTATGAGAGATTTCGAGAGACATATACACACATATATACAATATGTCCAATTTGGACTCCAAGCAACCAACAGGTATTATCCTGTGTGGTGAGCTCACGTGCTCCCACACCCAAAACGCGATATAATGGTAGCTTTAAAAAAAACTGGTATTAACGATTGAAATAAAAAAATACAGAAAATCATATAAGCGTAGGAATTAAATTCCTGGATGTACAAAAAGTATAGATACAGTTTTCAAATCTATAGAAAGAGTTTTCTACATTTGTTGAAATTATAGTTTGACCCCAAATAAAAATTCTTAATAAAATAAAGCAAGTAATACCAATTAAAATTATGAAAATCACATTTAATAATTAAATGAAAATACAGGTTGTTACATCCTTCCTCCCTTAAACAGGATTTCCTCCTCGAAATCTAGACTAACTAGTCATGAAACAATTTCGGGTACTTCTTCCTCCTATTAGGTTCAACTCCCCACAAGGCTTCATTCTCGTCATGGTGATTCCACTGAACCTTCATCAACGGAATATCTTTATCTCTCAACTTCTTGACACTCTGATCCAGAATTCTCACAGGCCTCTCTTTGCAAGAAACGTTAGAATTCGTCTCAATATCATCATAACTAACCACGTGCGAGGGTTCTCGTATGTATTTTCTCAACATACTCACATGGAATACATTGTGAACCCCAGACATCTTCGGTGGTAGCGCGAGTCGATAAGCCACTTTCTCAACACGATCCAAAATCTCGAAAGGTCTGATAAAACGCGGAGCTAACTTCCCTCTCTTGCGACCGAAGCGTACTACTCCTCGGGTCGGTGAAACCTTAAGAAGTACGTGGTCTCCAACACTGAATTCCAAATCTTTTCGATGTCGATCATCATAACTCTTATACCTGCTTTGAGCGGTCCTCATCCTTTCCATGACCAGGAAAATCTTCTCGTTGGTTTCTCTAACCAAATCTGGCCCCAACAACTCTGTATCTCCGACTTCTACCCAACACAACAGAGAACGACATGGTCGTCCATACAATGCTTCAAACGGAGTCATCCCAATACTCGTGTGATAACTATTATTATAGGTAATTTCAACCAAAGGCAAGTGTGTCTCCCACGACTCTTCAAAATTGATAACACAAGCCCTAAGCATGTCTTCAATGATTTGATTAACACGCTCAGTTTTCCCATCTGTCTGAGGGTGAAAAGCAGTACTCATCTTGAGCAAGGTTCCCATAGCTTTTTGTAGACTTTCCCAAAATCTAGATGTAAAACGTGCATCGCGGTCTGAGATAATTATCACAGGTGCATTGTGAAGTCGCACAACTTGTTGTATGTACATCCGGCTCATCTTCTCTACCGGGTATGTCATACTGTAAGCAATGAAGTGAGCCGACTTTGTTATTCGATCCACAATTACCTAAATGGTGTCATGATTCTGCTGAGATCGAGGCAATCCCACTACAAAATCCATGGTTATGTGCTCCTACTTCCAACCGGAAACAAGTAGTGGTTGCAACAATCCCGAGAGGCTCTGATGTTCGGCTTTGACTTGTTGACACATCAAACACTTAGATACAAATTCGGCTATGTCCTTCTTCATACCTCCCCACCAAAAATTTCTCTTTAAATCCTTATACATTTTCGTCCCTCCCGGGTGAACTGTAAATCTGGACTTATGTGCTTCTTCCAGAATATCCATTCTTAGATCCTCACAGTCTGGTACTCATAATCTGTCTCTGCATCTGTACCCTCCATCTCTTCCCACTTTCCATTCTATTGGATCCTTTTCTGACATCTTCATAAACCATATCTGAAACTTCTTATCTTATTTTTGAGCTTCGATGATACGGTCAATAAGAATGGGCCGTAGGACAAGACATCCAAATAGTTGCCCTTCTCCTTCCTTGGTATCCTGCACATCAAACTCAGCCAATGTCTCCAATACTCGCCATTCTCTCACCATCAAAGAGGCAATTGTCTCACGAGTTTGTCGACTCAAAGCATCAGCGACCACATTAGCTTTACCAGGGTGATATTCTAACGCGAAGTCATAATCTTTAATCAACTCCATCCATCGGCATTGCCTCATGTTCAACTCTTTTTTGTGTGAACAAATATTTCAGACCCTTATGATCAGAGAACAAATCAAACTTCTCACCGCAGAGATAATGTCTCTAAATTTTGAGTGTAAATACTACTGCCGCCAATTCCAAATCATGAGTGGGGTAGTTTAATTCGTTCGGCTTCAGCTGTCTAGATCCATAAGCGATAACTCTACCATCTTGCATAAGTACATACCCTAATCCTTGATATGACGCATCACTAAAGATAGTGAACTTCTCATCAGGCTTGGGTATAGCTAGTATCAGTGCAGTGGTGAGTCTCTCTTTCAATTCTAGAATGGCACGTTCATGCTTCTCTGCCCATTCAAACTTCTGAGCTTTCTTGGTCAATCCGGTCAATGGTGCAGCTATCTTAGAGAATCCCTCGACAAATCTCCAATAATAGCCTGCGAGTCCAAGGAAACTCCTAACTTTCGTAGGGTTGCTCGGCCTAACCCAATTTGACACAGCATCTGTCTTAAATGAATCCACAACAATCCCTTGAGATGACACCTTGTGTCCCAAAAATTTCACTTCTTGCAACCAGAATTCACACTTACTGAATTTGGCATACAACTGGTGATCCTTGAGCATCTACATCATAATTCGTAGATGTTTCTTGTGTTCTTCTACTGACTTAGAGTAGATCAAGATATCATCTATGAAGACGATGACAAATTGATCCAAATAAGGCTTGAATACTCTGTTCATCAGATCCATAAACACTGCTGGGGCATTCGTCATTCCAAACGGCATTACCAAAAACTCATAATGACTATATCGGGTTCTGAACGCAGTCTTAGGTATGTCTTCCTTTCATACCCTCAACTGATGATATCCCGACCGTAGGTCTATCTTGGAGAATGTTGTATCTCTCTGTAGTTGATCAAAAAAATCATCGATCCTCGGTAAGGAATACTTATTCTTCATAGTCACTCGGTTTAATTCTCTGTAGTCGATACAGAGCCGAAGTGTTCCGTCCTTCTTCTTCACGAATAACACTGATGCTCCCCAAGGTGATGCACTTGGACGTACAAAACCCAGATTCTCCAAATCTTGAACTTGTTCTTTCAATTCTGACAATTCGGCGGGGGCCATTTTGTAGGGGACCTTTGTGATTGGTGCGCTGCCTGCTATAAACTCAATACAGAACTCTATACTTCTCTCAGGCGGTAAACCAGAAATGTCTTGAAATACTTCATCGAAGTCCTTGACTAAAGGTATAGATGATGCTGTCATCTCTGTACTAACGACTTCGATGTTAGCTAAACATCTCGTGAGGAACATATCTCCCGAAGGTTTGTATTGGAAATCAAAGGGTTGATTCCCATTGTCTGCAAATGTCATCCTCTTCCTTGCACAATCCAACCTCGTGTCATTCTTTTCGAGCCAATCCATTCCTAGGATTACATCAAACTCCTTCATCGACAGAACCACCAATCTTGCCAAAAGTTCATGGTCTCCTAACCGTAGAGGACACTCCTTACATACGTGTACTAACTTGACGGTGGTCCCTAGGGGTGAGACAGCACTCAAAGCTTCATCTATACGTTGCGGTACTATACCCAATTTCTGAGAAATCTTAACAAATATAAAGGAATGCATAGCACCAGTGTCAAATAAAGCTTTAACGTGAGAGTTAAAGAAGGTTAGAGTACCTTTCACTGTTTGTTGCTTGGGTGGTCCCTCCTCATAAGTACCATCTTCATACACTATTTCTTCATACCTAGCAGTCTCGGGGATAACAGCGTTCAGGAGGGCCTGTCCTTGCTGACTGTAGTTACTCGTCTAGGAGCAGTGCAGTAGTTACAGATGTGACCGGGTTTACCACAGTTATAACAGACTATATTCTGATGAGTGATGCACTTAGGTGCCTTGCAGTCTCGAGCTAAATGACTGTGGGTGCCACAGTTAAAGCATTATGTTATCCTCTTGGTTAAAGCACATCTTTTGGAAAAATGCCCAGGCATCTGGCAGTTAAAACAAACTTGAGGTTTGGTTTTCCATTTCTTCTTCTTCGCTTTCGGTGTGCACCTTTTCTTACGAAGGTGTCACAGACTGTTGTGTTTCATTCATTGAGTTTCACTGCAATCATACCAAATGTGACCTAGTAGGTTGTAATTAGCACAGAGGCTGTTTGGTCTGCTTGTACCCTTGTTCTCAACAAGAGTCGCCATCTCTTAGACCTTCATTTTGCCCTGCTGTAGCTTAGATGATTTCGCAAGGAAACTCTCGTATAGATGATCTCCTAACTGACCCACGGTGACTCTATCACCCATCTCCCATAAGCTCAGAATAAATGACCCGACCAAGCTAGTGGGATCGGCTTCTGGGGATAACAGCTGGGATTGTCCGCCTGATTGGTTCTCGGTTGCCTGAGACGACTCAGTCATCTATGATCCTACACATACGTCGAGCCTAATGATTCGAGGTGAAAAGTGCATATTCATAGCGTATTACATGGTCCTTTATGCATACTTTTATCCACAAAGTCCCTATATTTAGGTACATTCTAATTACAATGTTCTTTTTATTATGTTAATGCTAAAATATATGTTTATTCATTGTTTTATACGTATTAGAATACAAATTAATGAAGTAGAGCTAAAGAAAGGGATTCTGGTGATGAGAACAACGGAAGCAACTAAGAAAATGCCAATTTTAACAATGAAGACTTCAGATTTGGAAGCTTTTTCCAGAAATACAAAATGTAGATCTTTGAGTTACGGTTGCATGGTCTCAAACAAGACGTCAATCTGAGGTCCGAGGAAAACGTTATGGCCATTCTTCCATCGGTGCGCAGAGCTGTCAAAATCAGAGAGTTCAAGCCCTTGAAGAGAGTTCAAGCCCTTGAGACTTCGATCGATCGAGCTAAGCTCGATCGCTTGAGCTCTATTCTCTCCCAAAAGTTGCATATAGTCTATGGGAACCCTATAAATAAGTCGTTTTGACATTAGACAAAGTGAGGATGCTCCAAAACGCAAAAAACAACAGTTTAGGGTAGTTTTAGGGTTAAATTAGGAGTAGATTACATTAGATTCTTTTTTTCTTCCTCTTTTCCATTGTTATTCTCAAGATTATTGAAGATTCAAGTTTATTACAAGTTATAATCTAATTATTTCCAGGTTTTTCTTCTCCTTTTCTTTGTTTCATTGTTTATTGCTTTAGATGTTAATGATTACTCTAGGTTACTATTTCTGTATTGGTTTATTCATGTTTTCGTAGTTTAGACGTTGGAAATATGTGATGAAATATTGATTCTTAGCCTCTGCCATGTATGATATTGAAAACCTGGGCTCGATCGATCGAAGGTATTTCGATCGATCGAACCAGAGCCATAGTCAAGCGATCGAAGACATTTCAATCAATTGAAGGATGATACTGTCCGATCGATCGAGAGCGCTTTGATCGATCGAACCTATTAATTCCTGAGATAATTCTTTTAAGTATTCCTTGACTTTCTATTTTATAAATCTATCATCAAATTGTCCCTATAAGCTCAGTTTGTCACAACAGTTTTTAGAACTTAAAGCCTTAAGGCCTTTTCTTTAATGACTTTTGAAAACCACTTTGAATGCTAACACCATTTAGAGTACAAGTAATAACCATTGTTTTAAACCGTCTTCTAAGTATTTTAAATCAACTATGATGATGTAGTCCCGGTCATGAAAGGGCTATTGATTTTATATCTTTAGAAAAACACGGAATACTGAAGAGGAATGAACTCCATAGAACGTTAATGAATTTGCATGGTAGATGGTTAGGATCAATGTGGATTCACGTGTTTCCAACACCTTTAATTTACCTGTTTAATTAATTATGTTTCTTTATGCTTTAGTTTATTATTTAGTTTAATTTAATTAATTAGGATTCGTTAGAACCTCCACCCGTACATTAACCTTTTCTTTTTCTTTAGGTTTTAACTTAGTAGATATTCTTCCTATTCCTTCCCTGTGGGATCAATCTGGACTTATCCAGTATTGCTTGCACGATCACCTACACTTGGGTGTTGCACAAGAGTGCACAACTTTTTAGTCGTGTTAAGTTTTTGGCGCCGTTGCCGGGGAAGGCAACTAGGTTAGGTTTTTACTAAGTTATTTCTAATTTTTCTTACTTTTCAATAAATATATATATGTAAAAAAATAAAATAAAAAAATAATAATAAAAATAACTTTTGGACTTTTTCTCTCACAAGATAAAAAAATAAATAAATAAATAAAATTCCTATTGTTTAAAAATTTTGGGTAAACATGTCTTATTCATATTACCCTCCATACAACACAAACACAAATAACATGAATAGGTACACACTTAAAAATCAAAATAGTTATCCCCAAGTTGGCAAGTACCCACCTATGACGCGCATTATCAACCTGAGTGCTACCAACCACCACAATGGGGAAATGATAGTGGTAGTCCCCCGTATTATCAAACGTATCAAGAACCTCCACATGAAGAGTTCTATCAACCGCAATGGGGCGATAACCAAAATAATGATGTAGGATATAGTAGTAGTTCCCACGATTACCAAACGCACCAAGACTTTTCCTTTGGCGAGTCTTGTCTACAAACACATTGGGATGGGAATTACTACCAACCACAATGGGGCGAAACTTCATATAGTAATAATGAGGAGAATAACCAAGTTGAGGATAGTGGTATGTTAAAATTACTATTTAGTGAAATGAAAAGGCTAGATAGTGCACTAGATAAATTAGAAACTAGATATCAACAAGCATATGCTAGCCAACATTTAGAAGACTATACCAGTCCTTCAACACTACAACCTAAATTTCAAGACACTAATAATGGAATGGAATTAGAGGACAATGACGGGTTTATACCGAATGAGGTTAACAACTCACTCGAGAAAGTCATAACCCTACAAGAACTCCAAAACCAAACCTTTAAGCATGAAGTTGTAGAACCATCTTCTCCTTAATATACAATCCCAGACATCAACTCCTTCACTGCCTGGATAAAGTTGCACAATTCCTTTGTCCAGAGCACCTCAATAGATGACATATATAGTGAGGAGAGTTACGAGGATGAGAATAAGGTTTTTAAAGATGATGAGAGTTTAGGTGATTGCACACAACTAGGAAAGGAGGAGTTACCTGTTGACTCTCTCCCTAACTTTGATAGTGACCTTAGGGAGGACGTAATTGAAAAATCTAAATCCGATTTAGATTCATGTGATATTTATGAACCCTCACCTCTTTCGGCCGAAGAGGTGGTGTCATCAAGTTGCCGATCACCTATCCTCGCTATCAATAGAAGCTCGAATCCCAAGCTTGAAAGTCATGTGTACCCCATTAATGAACAAAAAGAATGTGTTGTAGAAGAGGATGGTAAGGATTCTAGCACATGTACTTCACAAAATTTTAAATTTTAAAATTCTGTGAGAGAGGACTTGGAAAATATTGGGCCCATATTAGATGATCTTAAACTTCAACAAGAAGCTAGTAATCTGCTAGACTGCTTGACCTTCTTGAGTAATACTGACATTGAGGCCCAAATAGATAGCTTTATCCAAGTCCAGTCCAAAACTATGTGCATAGAACAGAAATTAAATTCTTATGATCATATTTCTATAGATTTTGTTCTAGGACAAGAGGAGGGTAATGAAACTTTATTAGAACATTACTTAGACACTACCCATTTTATCGAACCATGGCCTCCCCCTGTTTTTAGTATTAAAATAGAGGCCGTTATAGGAAATACCAACACCAAAGATCGTTTCTTGCGTATAATTCCTAAAAAGTGTGGTATACCTCTTATAATTATCTCCAACAAATTTAGAGGCCATAGATTTTGCATCATCTCCACTGACCTTGAGCCTGACATTAGTTGGGGAGAATTACAATTTTATGAGGATTCCTACATTCTTTTCATTGTTGAATTATTCTATTGGGAAAATCCTAAAAAATTTCGGTTGTTACTTTATGATAAAAATCTTGATTAACCGAATTTATTTACTGAGTAATTCTATTATATTCTCTATTTTTCCTTGTTGCTACTAATGATATTGCAGGTGACTTAAAAAAAAATTGGATATTAACGCCTCGATGTAACATCCTTCCTTCTCTCGCTTTACTTTACATGTCTGTGGATATCGCAGGTTGACTTACCCACAGCTTTTCAAAATCAATTTATTAAACAAATGAGTCGCCACTTAATTTTTAAAAGGAAAAAAATTAAGAAACCATTTTAAAAAGAAAACTGATCGTTTGCGAAACCAAAGATTAACCAGGTCCGGGGATTATGGAATGAGAGAGGAAGGAGCCCGTCGGACTAAAACACCCTCTCTCATCCTATCTTGCGATAGGCCTCTACTCAACATCCTTTTAATCAAATTTATTAATCTAAGCATGCCCTTAACTAATACATATATACATATACATCACAAAACCATGTCCAAAGGGTGTAAAATTGCAATTGACAAAATACCATTCAAAAGCCACATAATTCAGGTAGCAAGCGATATGATATGCAGTAGAGAACGAGTGAACTTACCCGGGATCCAGCAGCGATAGTAAACGTGCAATGCATGCGAACAAAAGAAAATCCTAAAAAGAGTCTCTATCACATATAAACATAAGTCAAAACCTAATTCTAAGGTGTCGCGCATTAAGTCGAAAAATCAATAAAATCAAGAAATTAAGATAAACTAAAGAGGAGTCCTAGAAATCATACCATAATAGCGCTACAAAACAAAGGGTTAGTCCACATGCTTCACATAATAACATAATAATAATATGATATCAAACAATCAATCCTAATTCTCTAGCTTATACCTAGCAAGCAATGAAATCCAACTTTATCCAATTACTAGTTCTAATTATAAGCATTAATGTACATAAATGAATGGATGTGAACAAGAATAAGACATGAATTTATTCACTAATTTGGGTCACTTAATCTCTGGATTTAAGCTAAATTATCATTATTAGGATATGGTTTAAGCCCTAAGTCATAGGAGAATCATTTGGGCCATTATTTACAAAGTTGGTCAAATGTGTCATAAGAATTCTGAAAATTGCAGAGAGCAGACCAGAACTTTAAGAAAATAAAAAGCATTTTTCCTGTGGTTTGATCTTGATGATTTTTGGACACAAGATGCCTTTGTGAGTCTAGTTTCCGAATCAAAAAGAAAATCAAAGTTTCAACGGTTAGATCTCTGGGAAAAGGACAAACACCAGACATCACTCAGAGATGTACAACTCTCTATCCAGAGATTTTGTTTGATTTTTTAAAAATAATAAAATAATCCGAAATGCTTCATTCTTTTTAGGGTATCTTCCTAACACATTAAACCTCATAGAAAAATTATTAGAGACCCCAAAAACTCCATTAGAATTCTGATTTATGAATTTCAAAATGGACTTGCTGTTCTGAAACTATTCTGAAACTCTGGACAGATTGTGGTTGACTCACAAAACCCATGATCAAACCCTTCTAAACATAAAACCACCTTAAAACAAAATTTACAGTGGTAGATTACTTTGTTATTGACACTTTTCCGTTGGTTTCACTTGATTTCAACGGTTAGATTTCGAACTAAAAATCTTTGATCAAAAACAGTTTGTGAACTCACTGTTTTCATTTGTCAAGTTCAACTTTTATTTGGTAACTCCAACTATTAAACCATGAAGTTGGGTTTAAACCAAATCACTTCTCCTACCATTTGATGGTCATTGGAGATCAAGACATGACTAAAACTCATGAGTCTCAAAAGAGTATGGAAAGGACTCTCTAAGACATCAAGTTTAGAGGACCCAAGTCATGAGTATGGACTTAGATCCCTCTATTTGCTTATAAAATAAAATGATGATCAAGCTTTGACTTCTATGTGAAGCATAAGCTTACATGGGGTTCAAAAGATCATATTCAAGAGATTTCAAGAGAGATATTGAGGATCTCCAAGAGTCTCAAGAAGGAAGCATGAACAATAAAAGAAATGGAGCAAAGAAAACAAAATAGTTTGAGGATTCAAAAGAAAGAATGCAAATAAAACAACTTATGGTTAGAGGATCACCTCCAACTATCCTCAAAGTTTCTCTCCTTTGAAGATCTTCCAAGCTCTTCTCTCTAATTCTCTAAACTCTCTCTTTTCTCTCCCAAAAATATGTTGGTGTAGTGGTAGTTCTCCCAAGTATTTTTGGTGTTGTATCTCCCCCCTCTCTTTTTGCATTGTGTTTCTCAATGGAGATACCTCTTCTTAAATAGACAAAAATACCTAGGTAATTTCAGTAAATTCGGAGTAAAAGACAAGTGTAAATCTCTCATTTGGTGGTACAATGTGTACTTTCTGAAATTAGACAGACTGCTGCCCAGGGCGGCAGTCCAGAAACTGTCGCGGCAGTCCGTGACTGCCGTCGCGGCACTACATGACTGCCGCACGACATTCATTAACTGCCGCGTCAATTAATGGATTTCCGCGTTTTTGTCAGTCTTACTTTATCAGTTTTTTGTTCTTATTCGCATACGCATACGTATTGCACTGCAAAATACAGACTTTAAAAGTGAACGGCAGTCAGAAATTGTTGGCGGCACTTGGTGAATGCCGGACCGGCACTCTCTGACTGCCGTGCGGCACTTAGTGAGTGCCGCGGCAGTCTGCCGTGTGCCGTTTTTTGTTGAACTTCCCTTTTTAGGTCTTTTCTTTCTTCTTTTTTTCTTACAAAAACTTATTTTTTGAAGATCTTTTCCAAAATGGCGTTTTATACCTGAATTCTCCTAAATACCTGGTATTTTCTTCTTTCTGTGAAATTTTATCGCGTTTGGAGAACTTTTTGAAGAGCTTGGAATACTTCAAATCTTTCGGTCCTTATCATCATCGGACTTGGAGGTGACACTCTCATAAATTCGATGTTAGGTCAAAATTGGGGTGTCTACAGTTTGCCCCTCTTCGGCAGAGCTTGTGGAGCAACGCGTGCCACAAGTGAATGTCGAAGCCTGTGTGAAGACAAGCCTTTGACCAGAACGTCGAATTTAGGTAAAAAAAACAAAATGCGTTGCAAAAAAGAGAACACGTGCGCGGTAATGGTTCATGCTGGTCGTGCTCGATAATGAGCTGCCTACATATCCATTCAGGAATCAGACCAAGACGTAGTTCGGGCAGGAGCCAGACATACACAAACGCAGGTAGACACTCGGATGGATGCACCTATCCTATCGTGATGCAAATGCCATGCAATGGCGTTTTCTGAATTGACCTGGTTGTATAAATGTCATGCTTATCATGTCTTCCCTACGTACGACGCACATTACATGACGTGTTAGTCAGGGAAGATCATCTAATTCTTTGACTGATGCAAAAATCTGTTACGGGGGTCATGAAGGTGCTTTTGATTTGATTTCGAAGGTTAACGCAAATTTGTTGCGGAAGCCGAGAATGTAAGTTCGTTACATTCTCAAGATAAGGATCAACGTAAATTTGTTACGAGGATCGGGAATATAAATTTGTTATATTCTCAGAACAGGGGTTAACGCAAATTTGTTACGGAAAGCGAGAATATAAATTCGTTACATTCTCAAGATAAGGATCAACGTAAATTTGTTACGAGGATTGGGAATATAAATTTGTTATATTCTCAGAATAGGGGTTAACGCAAATTTATTGCGAAAACCGAGAATGTAAATATGTTACACTCCCAACCAAGAGGATCGACGTAAATTTGTTACGAAGACCGAGAATATAAATATGTTATATTCTCAAAACGAGGGTTGACGCAAATTTGTTGCGAAAATCGAGAATGTAAATTCGTTACATTCTCAAGATAAGGATCAACGTAAATTTGTTACGGGGATCGGGAATATAAATTTGTTATATTCTCAGAATAGGGGTTAACGCAAATTTGTTGCGAAAACCGAGAATATAAATATGTTACACTCCCAACCAAGAGGATCGACGTAAATTTGTTACGAAGACCGAGAATATAAATTTGTTATATTCTCAAAACGAGGATTGACGCAAATTTGTTGCGAAAACCGACAATGTAAATATGTTACACTCCCAACCAAGAGGATCGACGTAAATTTGTTACGAAGACCGAGAATATAAATATGTTATATTCTCAAAAATGAGGGTTGCCATTGAGGCCTAACACAAATGATGCTGCCATTGAGGACTAATGCAAGGTTGCCATTGAGGCCTAACAAAAATGATGCTGCCATTGAGGACTAATGAGGGTTTCCATTGAGAACTAATGCTTAGAGAAGCACTAAACAACATGGTAAGATATTGGTCAATAGCCACTCAGAGGCTTACAAGCAAGAACGATGGTCAACAGTCTTTCAAGGACATATGTTGTGAAAGCGACAATCAACAGCCCTTTTGGGGACTTATGTTGCAATAGCAGAGATCAACATCCTCACAAGGGCTCATGTTGCAATTTAATTAAAAAAAATCGAGAGTCAATTAGACTCAAATTAATTTAGTTTAGTTCAATTTCTTGAATTCGGAGTCAATCAGACTCTAATCAATTCAACTTTTCCAAAATCAGGAGTTAATCAGGCTCCATTTGTTTCACTTTTCATATCAGGAGTCAGTCAGACTCAAACAAATTTAGTTTCACCAAGTCCGAAGTCATTTTGACTCAAATCAAATTCGAATTCCACTTATTAGGAGTCAATCAGACTCAATTCGATTTCATTTTCTAAGATCAGGAGTCGATCAGACTCAATTCAATTTATTTTATAAGCAAGACTCAAAGAATTTGAACAGAGCTGATATAAAGAATGATTTTCTGCATTCGCGGACCTTTGGAAGAAACACATCGATTTTGTCAAAAGAGGGAAGCCACCTTTGCCCCTAGTTTTGGACTCTTCTTATATTGCCACTTTATGCTGTGATAGTGTTCGAAACTTCT